>QEPC01007937.1:1526077-1567482 GCA_003113815.1 Sphenodon punctatus
AGAGAGCAGCCGGGTCTGGGACTGAGTGGGTGGGTGGGGGAGAGAGCAGCCGGGTCTGGGACTGAGTGGGTGGGGGGTGAGAGGTACGGCTGGGGGGGGCACTGTGCCAGACATCCAGAACTGTAAGCCCTCCCCTACACCCTTAGATATTGGGTGCCCCATAGGGTACAATTTGTAAATGGCTTCAGCAAAATCGATCGTGTCATCAAGAAGAGGCAGTTGTTGACACTCCTTCCAAAATCAATTTAACATGGAAACATTAAAGTTCAATTAACTAATATCTGCAACCTCAAAATGTATTGAATACTCAAGCAGTGCTCCACTCCATAAGAAGTGCTGGCCGGGGGGCTGGCCTGGCCTGGCCTGGCCTAAGGCTGTAGAAGACTTTCTGCTTACTGTTAAGCATTTATATAGCACCAGCAATGTACTTGGCACTTTACAATTGTTAGAAAGAAACACAGTCCCTGCCCCAGGGGGCTTACAATCTAGAGACAAAGGGTTGGGGAAACAGAGGAAGAGACAAGGATACAGTTTGTTGACTGTTTTGTACAATAAGGAAATTGAGGGACAGGGGTGTCTGTGATGATGGGCTGGGCCTGGGGCGGGGGGGGGCCCACAGTCCGTTTCTTGTCCCTGGGCCCATTCCAACCTAGCTACGCCCCTGTACGGGGTGGCAGAAGCTTTGGGTGTCCAGGTTGCTGGCTGGTAAGAGAAGTTGTTTTCAGCTCTCCAGTCTCTCAGGACACGCTTTATGTTGCAACTGAAGCAGGAGGAAATGAGACTGTTAGGTTGGAATGATCTGATCGATTGGCCAGTATCCTGTGGGTGCTTTGCAGCAAACGGTGAATGCCGTGGTTTCCAGAGACACAAAGGGTTTCTCTCATGGTTTGGAAAACATTGGACCTGAAAGTATCCCATGCCACTCAGTGGAGGAAATTTTTTGGCTCTGGTCCTGGGCTAAGAATAGCATGTCCTGGATCCTTAAGCAGTCAGTTTTCAGTCTTTTCTAAACAGGAGAATGATTGCATTCATGTATCACAGCCAGCCCCGCTGTGAGCTGCAGGTGAATTCACAATAATGCAAATGCTCATTCCAGAAGAATCTCTGCAAGTTAACGCTTTGATGTTTACTCACAATTGGTCCTGGCTCCTCTGCCTGTCCCGCCATTCTTTAGAGTGTGCAGTTCAGCCAGCCTAGCCTTTCCCTGACTTATGCCTGCTCCTGCTCCTGCTGCTTCAGAACTAACTGCAGGGAGGAACCAGTTCCAAGCCCAGGCAGGGAGAGACCCCGTTTGGTGGGTTTCATTGAGAGCCCCCAGGCTGCAGCCCCTGTCCCCACAGCACAAGAGTTAGAAGATGTTTTCCACATAAATGGGAAATTGACAAGGAACATTCTCCTGCTCCCAAACTCTAAAGTTTTGTTGACTTTTCAGATCCAACTGTTTGAGGTTTCCTGTTTCTAAACTAACACTGAGGGTTGGAGACAAAGTAGTTCAGATGAACACTTTATTTTTGAACTGAGAGGTCTCCAAGCTAAATGAAATGGTTATATTTTGACCTCCAATGTTTTGTGTGTGGACTTCTGTTAAAAAACAAACAAAATTTTGTTTGTATGAGCCACACAAGACGGTGCTGCAATTTGGGCAGCCTTACCCCAGTTTGGGCATCATTGCCCCGTGATGCAGTGGCTCATACACTCAGCTGCCACCAGATGTTCACCCCGCCCCATGACGGCTGGCTGCTGTGCCCTGAATCCTCAAAGAAAGCCCAGGGGCGCAGTGTGTAGTATCCTTACCCAAAGTGGGGTAAGGCTGCCCAAATCGCAGTACCGAGCTGCTGCTCATGGACCCGGTCCCCTTTTTCCCATCCTGCCACAAGGATGGCTGCGGAACTTTGAGTGGCAGGCGCTGCCAGCAGTCTCGCGCGACCACATTGTGGCCAGGAGCAGGTGGGTGGGGCAAGCTGGGTGCCTGCGCGTGTGGCCGGTGCCTTGGCCTGCCCCAGGGCGTGGTGGCATGTCTGACAGCGGCCCTCCCGGTTTCCCTGTGGGGGGTGGAGTGTATCCCCTGCTCTCTGCTGACTCTGAAGCATGGCAGCTGCGATTGCCAGCCCCAGGGCGCGCGGGGGATCGGTTCTGCCTGGCTCATGTGACTGCATCGAATATTTTACCTTGAAGTGTCTAATGAAAGAAAATTTCTTTTAATTCCACTACAAAAGGAGCCATATTTCCCCTCCAGGTGCATCCACTTGTTAGGAAATTTTGGTTCCCTTCTTACCTTTGGGCCTTCTGCCCTTCCACCAAATTTGGGTGAAATTGGCCTGTGGAATCAAAAGTTAATAATGTGGGGACATAGATATAAACACATAGAGACACATCGAGAACACCTGGATTTGGATTAGAACTCAGTTACAGACTTTGCAGTTGGTCTTGAACCAGAAATAGCCGTCTCTATGTGAACCCCTCCTCCCCTATTCAAAAAGTCTTTAGTTTGATTTGAACACTGGTCCAGACTACATGGCTTGGGGCTTTTTCTCCAGCTGCCCCATAGCAGAGCACATTGGATGTAATCAAAGAGAGGAAAAGTGATGCTTTCCTGACAGTCATGAGAATGGTATAGTCTAAACTGCAGTACGCTGCCAGTTCCTGTGAGTCTGCCCAAGCCTCAAAAAGGAAGATGCATGCATGCTCAACACCAGTCCAACTTGCTCTCTCTTTCAGAGGTAGTGTCTTAGTTTAAGATCCTTTCCATGCCCATTTCCCCCAAATTCTCTGCTTTCTGTTGTGCTCTAAAAGCTTTTTAGACTTGCTAGGGACAGCATAATGTTATTGTTCAAACATTAACATATGTGGGGAGGGGGGAACCCAAGATACGTTGCTTTGCTTTTGACTGTAAAGCCATGCACACAAAGGTGCAGTGTTCTCTGGCCAAGTGGTCTTTCATGCATCTCCTTGTTTCATTTCAGGAGCTGGATTTTCTAGGACAGTGTGTAGTGCAATTATATCCTTTCTGTGCTGGGTTAGCACTACACCCTTGCTGCCTCTGGGATGAAAGCAGGAGCCGAATATAGGCTTCTCTGTGGTCTCCCTTTTAAGTGGCAAAGCAGGGATAACAACATGGCAATGAATTAAGCCTTTTCATGGTGGATGCTTAATAGAATATCATGTTTTTGAACTGTCTTTAATCTGTGTTATAATAACCCGTGAAGTGATTGAAACCAAAAAAGTTTAATTATTGATATCCCTTTCATTTTATTTTCTGTCTTCCTTTTCTGCCTTTCGGTTTGCTTGGATGGTGAAATTAGCCAGGTCAGTTTCATTTCCTGCTTTTAGTCAATATCATATCCTAGTTACCACACCCTGGCCGATAGCAGTTGTTGGTAAGGTTTTTAGCAGTGTCATGTAACTCTGAAATATCTTGGCCACCCACCTCTGCTGCACCTCCAGCTGATTTTTCATAACTGTAATTCATTTTAAAATCACATTTTAAAATCACCAGTTGCATTTGTAAAATATCTTTTTAAAATAAACGTATGCTGAGGGCTGAAGAGTCTATACTAATCAAGAATCTCTGTTCAAACGAGTGTGGCAGCTTCTGGTCTCATGTGTGCATGGCTAAATCTTGAGTACCGCTACAGACTGCAATGAAGTTACAGCTGTGAAAGAGATGGGATTGCCAACCCATGTGATTTGGCAGCAAATCCTAGGATTCAAAGTGGTTTCTTAAAGCATAAAATTGTAAGGATCACAATAAATTATGGATGAAAACATTGAATCAACTGTATGTGTTGTTCAGACAATGTGTGTTTTTAGATGGTTTTAGTTTAGTTTATTTACGGCATAAAGCCAAAGGTCAATAAACATATACATATATCTATAAATTTCACAGAACATCAAAAACTCGGATACCAGGGTCCAGGGGCGGTGGATTTCATCAAACACACCTATATGTATAAATGACTCAAAACATCAAAACATAACGATACATCTATATTTTCAAATGCCTCTATTTAGATTGAAAACACGGGGCTCAAATCTATACTCTTCACAGACCTTACTTTGACAGGTTAGGTTTTTAGATGGACAGGGAGCCTGCCGGAACCCGGAGCTGCTCAAGAAGTCCACCTCTGCGGCCTCCAGTTACTAGCTCCACCTGGGTGCACATCAGATAGACCGGCGGTGTCCCTGGGCCACAGTCCAGCTGTGCACTGCCTCCCCGCCTGCACCGTAGAGTTGTGGGTGCTCACCCAACACTCTAGGCTGGCACCTGTGACTCTATGGTGTTGATTGAGACAACGAACGGATGGGTACAGAAGTACACTGTAGGTCCTGCCAACAGTGGGGCAGGAGTGTCATGTTCTGCTTTTGTTCTGGATTTAGCTGGCCCGCTCCACGTGGCATGCACCTGGATGTTGCAGAACATGCTGTGCTGCTCCAAGACGCACATCTGGCGGTGGGCACCACCCAGACGGACTGGTCAACCAGGGGCTACAGAGGCATCCATGAGCACCCCTGGAGCTGCCATTCATCTGTTTATACCCACTGTGACTCTCACCATACTGACCATCTTAAGCAATCCCATGGCTGTTTTAAGAGCTTGGAGAAGAAAAGTCTCATCAGCTTTCACCTAGAACATCCTTCATTGGTCCGTTTTACACAGGCAGTGGTGGGTGGGGTGATGGGTGTGCTGCCGCAGTGGGTGGAGGTTGGTGTGTGTCCTTTCCCATGGACACACACACATCTCCACCCATCGAGCCTCTTCTGTTTTTTCAGATGGCTCCGTGGGTGGTGATGGGTGGAGATGGTTGTGCGTCGGCAACACGCATTCATACACGCACGCACCTCCACCCACTGTCTGTGGTGTTCACACAGGTGAACACCAGTAGAACACCCATCCCACTGCAGCACCGTTTCCATGGACTCCCCCATTGGTGGAACACGCTCCCACACACCCAGGGGAGGGGGGCGTCTGTGTAAAAATGGCCATAGTGAGACTGCGATATTTGTTGTAATACTGAATACCATTGTACCTGAAAATGGAATGATAGGATCTCAGTTGCGCTAGCACTTCTCCTTGGTAGTCATGTGGCTCTCTTTGCTTCCTAGCTCAGGGGAGACAGTTACCAGTGTGACAAGCCTGTCTCCTCTACAGCCTATAAAAGTCAAGAAAAAGAAAGAAAAGCCTGAGCAGCCCCCGGCTGTCCCAGCAAAAGGTAGGAGGCACTGGACTGTGATTTGTGCATGGCATGTGGGCAAGCGGTTAGAAAGGGGCTTGGGTGAGAGAGGATTCTTGGATTCTCTTCCTGACTCTGCCACTCATTGTACAGTCAAGAGAGAGCCACGGTGCTGTTGGGTGTTGGGGATAGCCCCCATTGCAGCATGGTGGTGATACCTGTAGTCTCTGATCAGATCTACCATGTGTTCACACAAACACGCCTCTATGAGGATAGCCACAGGGCTACTGCCCTTCATGTCCATGAATGCCTGTATGTGCCCGCTAACCAGCAGTGCAGGGGGTGGCATTGCATTCACACATTTGAGCATCCATGAATGCATGCGACATTGCATGTAGATGCATGTCCCTGACTCTTCAGAGATGCTTGGACTCTTGTGCCGTGTACTGACTTAAAAATAGATTTAATCTACAGTGCAGCTAGACTAGCATACATAGACTTTGGGAATGCTGATGCATGCCTTAGAAATGAGCCCCCCTCCCCTCCACTTGGGTCAATGTTAACTAAGCTCCTGCTGTTTATTTTCGTAGCTCCCATAGCCAATGCCTTTCCCAAGCCGAAGCTGCTGAAACCTCAGAGGAAAGTTCTCCTGGTGAGTAAGCCCCTCTCATCATGCTGCTTCCTCTTTGTTATCACAATCATTTTTGAGCATTTTCAAACCCGAGATGTTGAGCCTGATCTTCCTCCTGAAAAACAAATTGTGCCAGGTTGGGTGATGGGGGAGCCTTTAGGGAAGTTGGAGCTGGAGGAAGTCCAGAGTCAGTAAATGCAGATAATTTGTAGCTGGCAGGCTGGAATAGCCAAGTGTAAAATACAAGTAAAAAGGGGGTATTTTCAGACGTTACAAGATCACACTCAACCATGGACAATCTCCTGTGGTGGCGGATGGTCCCGTAACGTCTGGTTCCTCGCTGTCAGATGTTCACCATGGTGAACCGCCGGCGGTGAGCAAAATAACCATGCTTTCGAGGATGGTCCGGGCATCATCCCCGAAAACGTGGTTAATTGAACCACCGCCCGGAATCGGCGGACGGTAACATCTGTTACCGCTGCCGATTCCAGGCCGTGGCCCAGACCCCGAGACGGAATCGGGCGCAGCGGCCGAATTGGCTGCTGCACCCGCCTGTCTCCAGGAGGGCGGGCTGCTGGGGGAGCGTGGGGGGGCGGGGCTGTGTGGCCGCATGTTGCGCCGTGCAGCCCCGCCCCCTCCCTGGATTCCCCGCCGGAATCTGCCGGCTCATCTGTTGACGGGCCGTTCTGATTCCGGCCGGGAATCAGAAAGGTGATTCCATGACGGGGCCAATAGGCACCCCGTCACGTCTGAAATCACCCAGGTTATAGGGGGTCTTTGCAGAGACAGCTCATTTGGAGACTCATCTCTCAGAATTGGTGCATTTCTCCCAAAGCCACTCTAGTCTCCTCGGGTGTGCCACCCATCACACTTGGCTGGAGAGAAGGAGGTAATTTTGCTTTCTACAGCCTGATTCCATGCAGTTAGCAGACTCCAGGTGAGTACCTTTCCATAAGACTGTTTCCATACCTGCCTCGCTTTCTTCTCCCACCAGACGGCAACTGGGACCAGTTGGAGGCTGCAGCCTGCAGGTTATCTGCAGATTGCAGGGCTTTTGTTTCGACTACAAAAATGCCTGAGTTGTTTCAGACCCATGAATGCACCTTGCAGCCTAGCAAGCTATATGTGGAAAGGCTGAAAGGATTGTATATACTCAGCCTCAAGAAAAGAAGGCTGAGGAGAGGGGAGGGACTTGGTAGCAATTTTCAAATATCTAAAAGCATGCCACAAAAAAAAAGGTGAACATTATTTACCACTTTCACAGAAGACAGAACAAGAGGGAATGGGCTGAAATTGCAGGAATGTAGATTTCAGTTAAATATTAGGAAAAACTTCCTATCTGTAAGAACTGTTGGGCAATGGAATAAGATGCTCACAGAAGGTTGTGGAGTCTCCTTCCTTGGAAGCTTTCAAAACTCAGCTAGACAAGCATCTGTCTATGATGCTGTAGGCAGGGATATTCTGCCATGAAGCAGGGGTTGAATTAGTTGACTCTTGCGGTCCCTTCCAACAATAAATGCTATGTTTCTATGAATAATTCCATGATTCATAGAATTGAAAGGGACCTTGAAGGTCATTTAGTTTAGCCCCCTCCTTGGATGCAGGGCTACTACATCCCCAACAGATGGGTCCAGTCTCTTTTGAAAACCTCCAGCGATGGAGAGCCTACAACCTCCCTAGGCAACTTGTTCCATTGCAGCACAGCTCTTACTGTTAGGATGTTTCCCCTGATATTTACCAGAATTATTATTAAGTATTTATATGTACCTGGCGATTCACATCTGTTGAAAATAGACAGAGTCCCTGCCCAGGGGGTGGGGGTGGCTTACAATCTAAGGCCCTTTTTACATGGGTGGAACCCACGTGTGAATCCCCATGCGTGGGAGATGGGTGGAAGTGGGTGTGCATGCATGGGGGAGTGCGCACACCCACCCGTCTCATGTAAATCCCACGGCAAGGAGTGGGTGTGCATGCACACTCCCATGTGCATTCACACCCACTTCCACCCATCCCCCACGCATGGCGCAACCGGCAAAAACGGCGGTTGCTCCGTGCGTGTAGATGGTTGTGCGCCTGTCTAAACCCTCCCCCCACCCAGCGCACATGAACCGCGATGCACACGCTCCCACCCCCGCACTGCATTCCATGTAAAAAGGGCCTAAGAAAGATGAGGGTGGGGAGATGAGGGGTGGGATCAACAGAGGGAGAGACAAGGATATGTTCACGAAGGTCTGCCTGTTTAGTTTAGTTATGTAGGGGAAGATGATGTGAAAATCAGGAAGGGGACTAAGGGGATGAGAAGCTAGGGAAGGCCTGATGGAAGAGGTAGGTTTTCAGGAGGGATTTGAAGGTTGCGAGGGAGGGAGAGGAGCAAATGCGTTTGGGTGAATACGCTTTGAGGAGCAGTGGATGTGTGAGAAAGCAAAGGTGATGGCAGAGGAGGAGCCGAACCTTTGGACTGGAGCATAGCGGGAGACGAGCGTAGAGAAATGCAGGGCAGGGCAGGGCAGGGTGGCAAGGCCATGGATAACCTTGTAGGTAAAGACAGAAGCTCATGCTGAATGCATTCAGGTAGAGGGAGCCAGTGGAGAGAAGAGAGGAGGGGCTGCGCGTGATCAAAGCAGCAAGCAAGGTGGATGATCTTGGCAGCAGAGTTTTGAGTAGATGCAGGAGGACCAAGGTGAAAGTGGGGAAGGCCAGTGAGAAGGAGGTCGCAATTGTCAAAGTGAAAGATGACCAGGGCTTGGACTAGCGTTTTAGCAGTAGAGACAGTGAGGAAAGGACAAATCTTAGTGATGTTGCACAGGGAGAGATGACAGGATTTAGCAACAGATTCAATTTGTGTTTTAAAGAAGGGGGAGGAGTCAAAGATGAACCCCAGGCTATGTGCCTGAGGGACGGGCTGAATGGAGACCCCGTCAATGGAAATGAGGAAGGAAGAGGGAGAGAAAGGCTTCGGGGAGAAGACGAGGAGTTCTGGCCATATTAAGTTTGAGTTGACAGTGAGACATATCTAGGCAGAGACGTCAGAGAGAGAGTTTGTGATACAAGATTAGATAGGTGGAGAGAGAGAGTTGAGTGTTGTCAGCTATTGGAACTGCTATCATGTCTCCCCTTATTCTAATCTTTGCTAGATGAAACATACCCAGTTCCTTCAGATTAGCTTTTCAGACCCTTTACCATCTTATTTCCCTCCTCTGAACTTGCTACAATGTCAGTGCCCTTCTTGAAATGAGGCACCCAAAACTAAACACAATAACTAGCCTGGGGTGAGGTCTGGACAGTGGAATTATTACTTGATTTAGAGACAAGGCTTCTGTTAAAACTGCATTAGCTTTTTCTGCAGCCACATCCCATTGCTGACTCGTGTTCAGTTTGTGATCAACCATAGTCCCTAAATCATTCCCTTATGTGCTGCTGCCAAGCCAGGCATCTCCCACTGTTATACTTACACATTTGGTTTTTCTTCCCTAAATGCAGAATTCTGCCTTGGGGTGAGGCATGAGGGAAGTGGGGCAATAGGAGCAGGTTGTGGGGAGTGGCTCGATGCTGATGAGTGCAGGCATAGCTAGGAGCAGGAGGGGTAGGAGTGAGGGGCGGGTTGAGAAAGGGAGGCAGAGGTGAAGGCATCTGTGCCAGGTGGGTGGGACTGGGGGGGCATCGTTGTGGGGGTGGACAGATGTGTGTGATTGGGGGTGGGAGAATCTGTGAAGAAAAGAGCAGGTGGGGGTGGGGGCATCTGGGCTGGGGTGGGAACAGGCAAGGTGGGAGGAGGGGACATCTGTGTGGGGTGTGGGAACAAGCAGTGGAGGTGGGGGCTCCTGTGGAAGCTGTTCCAGTCTGGTTAGGTGCATGCCACAATTGTAGGCAGCTGGATAGGAGTGTGCAATATTTGGGAACAGTACAGGTAGGTAGGAGCATACAACAATTGTAGACAGGAGCAATCAAGAGTTGGAAAGAAGAGAGGGGCCAGGGGCAGTAACTTCCCCCTGCTCCTCTCTTCTTCTGGTATACTCAGGTGTGTGGTGTAAGTGTGCAGATCTGGATAGGAGTGTGCAAGAGGTGGGAAGAGCAGAGGGGTCGAGGGCAGCTTACTGCCACCACCCCTTTGCTGTTTCTCTCTAGTTAGGTACATGTAGTAATTGTGTGGAGGTGAATCAGTGTGTGCAAGGGTTGGGAAGAGGACCTTTCCCCCTGTGCTGGTCCCATATGGTTCGTTGCATCCAATTATTCGCCCTTTTTAAATGGGCCGTGGCTTGGAGGGGGCGGTACATGGGTACGCCACTGCAGAGGTGGTGCTGGGGGGTTAGGTGCACATGGGCGCACACACATCCCCCTCCCCCCCCCACATCCCTATGCACGGAGCAACCTGTTCAGGTTGTGGGAGTGTGCACCCACGCACCCCCCACATTTACACAGAATGCTCCCCCCCGTGGGCAATGGGTTTCCATGCAGGGGAGCATCTTGTGTAAAAAGGACCTTAGTGTGCAGCTGAATAAGTATGACTAGAGTTGGGAGATGAGGGAAAGATTCAAGCGCTTGTTTCAGACAGGGTGGTGTGGTGGAAGAGGGGAGTCCAAGGAGGGGTAGGGGATCTATCCCCAGTTGGTACTGCGGCCTTAAATCTGTACACAGTCACCACTAAAAAGGCCAAACCAACACTGTGAGCCAGTCCAGAGCCTGAAAGCCTTTCAAAACCTTTCAGTTTGGATAATAGTTCCATGTTCCCTGTGCAGCTCTCCCCCCTTCCCATTCCCGCTGCAGTGCCATCCCCAAGCACCGACACTCAGCCATTCACTTCAGCAAGCATGAATGAATGAATGAATTTATTTCAGCAAATTTGCTATTAATACAAAATTTAAAACCAAATAAAAATTAAAACACAAAATCTAATATTCCATACAGCGATAAATCCGTATTATGCAAGTGACCCAGGAACAATACTGGCCCAGATGGGCTCACGTCATCTACACAACTCTATTCTCCCGTTCCACCATCAGCAAAAACATTACCACAAGTATAGACATATCTGCAGAAGTCAGTAAAAATTCATAATTCTCCTCTGGGGTAAATGATCCTAGAATAGTTACAGAATTTAGCCATAGCTCCTGCAGGGCAACATAGTGTGGACACTGAAAAAGGACATGGGGGAGGGTCTCCATTGTATTTGGGCAGGTCTTACAAGTTCTTTCTTCCCTAGGGATCCCTTCTCTCCTTCCTCTAACTTCCGCTGTCTCAGAAAGGTTGAAACGGCACACCAACACCATTCTCCTAAGTCTTGGATCTGCTGCAAATATGACTCCAACCTAGCCTCTGTTTTAACCCTAGGATAGTAGTGTGACATTTTATTGAGTGCGAGTAATTCAAAATCAAGTTTATAAGCCCATGTTTTCACAGGCAGTCTAAGATCTTGCTTGGACAGGCTATGATCCAGGATCCCATCATCCACTACAGGAAGAGGGATTGCACTAGGTAACTTCTGTAAATGTGCAATCTACGGATACGACGGTATTCCCTGGTATTCCTTCTGTTCAAAATAACAGCACTGCGCTAAACCCGCTTCTCCTCTTGCCACATTGTCCCCAAAATTGAAAAATCTGAGGTTCAGTTGGGCCAATACAGTTAACATTCCTGTCTCCAACCGAAGCATTGGGAAAGGGGTTGCCATAGGGGCTCCCAGAATTGTCCTTAGGAAATGGTTCTGGGGAATCTCCATGTTACTCTTGTATCCAGTGACATTTAATTCACCCCCATAGGTCATAGCAGCGATGGCCTTTTTCTGAAAAATGTCTTACAATTGCTTTATTGATTCTGTCAGCGCTGCATAGTAGAGCCTAAGAAGACCTCCCACAATTTGCTTTACTTTGATAATTTGCCTGTTGTTATTCTTATACCAACAATTCCGAGAGGCAAATACTACCCCTAGGTATGTATATTGCTGTACTACAGTTAACTCTTGTCCTCCCAAATACCATTTGTATTTAATATGGGAATTCCCCAAAACCATAACATTGGATTTACCCATATTTACAGAAAGTGCATTTGCTTGGCAATAAGTATACAATGATGTAAGCCTCTGTTGTAAGCCTCGCCTGGTCTGCGAGAAAATGACAATGTCATCTGCATACATTAGACAAGAAACTGGCCGTTCTTGAATTTGTGGCGGCGTTGTAATTACTGCCGAGAGTACCGGAGCCAGATCGTCAGTATAGAGGTTAAAAAGAAGAGGGGCAAAGAGACAGCCTTGTCTCACTCCCTGATGCAGAAAGAACCCTACCCTATGAATTTAGCCTCACTACTGCCTTAGTATCTTGATGTAATTGATATATTAACTCTAAGAGATCTCTCGGCATCCCCATTTTGTTCAACTTAGCCCACAGCCGTTCTCGGTGAACTGAATCGAACGCTTTCGAAAGGTCAATAAAAGCTGCAAAGAAGTTCCCACGTCTTATAACAGTGTACTTATCAATAAGGTGCTGTAAGACAAAACAATTATGCATAGTGGACTTGGCCTTACAGAAGCCCACTTGTTCCTCACTTCACTTCAGCAAGCAGTGCTGTGGTTCCCTTTCCTTTAAGTGATCTGGCTGTTCTCCTCCCCTCCCTGCTTTTGTGTAGAGGGAAGCAGGACTGGGCCATGTGGCTGGAGCTGCACCATTTGGCTCAGAGATCTCTGTCTGTGTGCTTTTTGCTGTTGTAAATAGTTTGCATGTGACACTGGGTATTTGTGCTCCTGAGCTGCAACATCTGGACAGTATCACAGCTTTTCCTGGGGAGCAGCCACAGATTACTAGTGCAAAACAGGATGCTGCTCCACTGGGAGGTGGAACAGGCCCCAAATTTATCCTTGGCATGTGCAAAAAAATGGGTGCGGGGCTGCTTTTAAGCAAAAGAGTGGAAGTTTGGGAAAGTGGGCACAAGAAGTGACTGACTGATGTCCTGGGGCAGAACAGAAAACTCAGCAGCTTTCATAGGGCAAAGCCCTAATTGGACAATTGCTGGAGGAGCAGTGTCCATTAGGAAATGTACAAACCTGGAACAGGGCTGGGAGTTAACTCTCCTCCACTTGGGACATTATTATCAGCCCTGAAGTTCAGATAGGGACTGAGAGGCTTGGCCAGGGCAGATGAAAAGAGGGGAAGGTCTGGATCATGGATCTGGCCCATGAACCCAACCCCTATCCTTGAGTGAGTTTCCTCTTCTCTGCTCCTTTCTCCCTGAGTGCTCTCCCTCAGGGCTTGAAGTTATTTTATTTTTAAAAAATTAGGCCACCCTTCCTGCAGGGCTCAGAGTGGCTAACAATTCAATTGAGGGCTGGATCCATAGGCCAGATCCAAGAATTGGAAAAGAGCCAAATACAAACCAACCATGGGCCAGGGTTTCCCCTCCCTCATCCATAGAAAACTCATGTGCTCTGCTTGTGCAGCTTTAAAGACTATTGGCCTTTTTCTAGAGAAGCAGCTTGCAGTGCATAGCTCAGTGCAGTCAGTCCTGTCTGCACAGCCATGGCCAGCACTCATAATAAACGTGTATTTGGCTCTAATCTGCACCCTCCCGCATGCCTGGGTTGATTCCTGTCCTGCCAGGAGAGGCAGGGTCTCACTCATCTATGAGCACATTCGCACATACATTAAATCAACGCTTTTTTCTTTCCCCCGCATATTAGAACGATGTGGGAAAGACTCCATGCACTTATTTAGCAGTTCTCCCATTTGTTTTTCCAGCACATTGAGGGGCAGCCAAAAGCTACCTTTACAAGCGCGCATTTGAAATGTCCTGCATAAATCCTCTTGTCGGAATGGTAGCTAGTCAGTATCATGTCAGTTCCACAGCGCCCCGCTCCCCGGCTCTGGCTCAGCTCCTCTCCCCTCTCTGGGAGCCAGAGCCGGAAGCAGGGAGCTGTGTAACTGACATGTAACTGACTGGGCTAGTCGGTAAAGTGTCAGTTACACAGCACCCCTGCTTCCCTGGCTCTCCTTATGCTGGGCATAAATAAAATGCTGCTTTTCCTAAATGCAGTCAGTTTCAAAATGCGCTTAAATAAACCCTAGTGTGAATAGCGCACGGGTTTATTTAAGCGCATTTTGAAATTGACTGCATTTAGGAAAAGCAGCATTTTAATGTACGTGTGAATGTGCTCAGTGTTTCTGCAGGGAAGTCAAACTCAGATAACAGTAACATCTGTTAACCGTTTGGGACTGTAATACAAGCAGCTCCCTCTGAAAGTGAGTTGCTGCAGAATCAAGTCTCTTTCCACCACGTTTGTCCAGTGAACAGAAAAAGGGCCCAGTTCCTGAAAATCAAATACACTTAGGGTAATTTCAGATGTACTGGGCCCAGAGGCCCAACACGCTGAAACCGTCTCGGATCCAGGTCCGTGATCAGACCGTCTGTCCTTTAGACGTCCGGCCTGATCTCCACCAGGGTTCGGGGAGGGGCAGGGCTATGCAGGGAGGGGTGGGGCAGCGTGACGTGCAGCCACTCAGCCCTGCCCCCCCGCGCTCCCACAGCTGGCCGCCCACCCACAGGGAGACGGGCAGGTGTAGCGGCCAATCAGGCCACTGCGCCTGACCCCGTCCCGTGGTTGGGGCCTGATACCAGGAAGGGACTGGCAAGCAGACGTGTATTGCTGCCATTGCCAGCCCCATCCCAGATCGTGGCCAACCTAACCACGGTTCTGGAGGTGAGTCCGGCCTCACCTCCAGAACCGTGGTTAGCTTTGAACCCTGCCAGAGATTCACTGTGGTGAACATCAGGCGGGGCTCAAATAGATGTTACGGCGATCACAGCCACCACCCTGAATCCACTGTGGTTCAGGGTGGTTGACTGTGATCATGTAACATCTGAAATTACCCTTATATGCCATTTCCTTGTTGAGGCAAGCCCGCTCCCTGGGCAGGAGCCTTCAGACCTGGCTCTAGGAAAGCCCTGTTTACTGCAGGGCTCTGGGCAAGTGCCCTGCCTCTGGGGTGCCTGGCTCTAGGCCTCGCCTCTCTGTTCTCGATAGGCCCAGCCTTGTATAGCACATTGCCCTCAGCTGACCACTAGCTTCCTGCCATCACCACCTCTGATTGGCTGCGGGCATTGCCCTTCACAACCCTGGTAACTTGGGTCACATCCTGCAGCAACATGCTCTGGTTCCCCCTTCAGAGAGTCATCCTTGCAGCACGGATGGGCAGTTCATTGAAGGGACCCATACTTCTTCTTCTTCTTCTTGTTGGTTTTTATTATTTAGATTTCTACCCATCCTTCTCTCAACAAGGACTCAGGTGGCTTATAAAAATTAAAATGACAATATTAAATATGCAAATAAAATTTGAATAACCACAGCTCAAACTTCCCTGTCCCATCCAGAGACCTTGATACAAATAAACATCAAAAATACAAATTAAAATCCCCAGTAGAATAAAGCTCCCATCCTTCAACCCAACCTACATTCCTCCCACACACCATATCCCCCATAAAAAATCCCTTCTCCTCATGCCTCAACTGCCCCCCCAAAAAACAGGGAGTCCTGGCATGAGTAATACCCTTCCCCCAATGCCTGTCCCCCTCTCATAGGGGGTTGCAGCACAAATCCTTCTCCCCAAGCCCATTTACACCCCGCCCCCGTGATAGCTAAGAGACAATTCAGTGGGTCAAACCAAGTTCTCCCCTTCCCCCCTCCCCCCAGATACACACATACACCTGCCCTCATCCCAATCATACCCCATCGGATCTCATACATATCTGTAGTGGAGCATGAACAGCACTGCAAATCTGTGGCGGGTTGATACAACATTTGCTGGAACCTCTGAAAGATGGAGACCAGGGAGCAAGCAAGATAGTTTTAAGGAAGGGGCCTGCCCTGACCCCTCCCCATTGATCACTCCTCCGTCAAAGCACACACTCTCTGCCCCTTCCAGGTACTGCTGATGTCTCAAAGGGGGATCTCTGCTGCCTGAGAAGCTACAGGAATCCTTGGTGCCACCCACAGAACGCTGCTCTCTGGACAAAGTGTTCCCTTTGTTCAGTGAAGGGGGGGGCATGAGTCTCTGAGACTTCCTAGAATCTGCCAAAAAAAGACCTGACTGCCCATTCCTGACATTACCCCCTTCCCAGAAACCTTAATAAAGAAGCCAAAACAAAGAGATCAAGTTCTTTAGTTAAAGAATCTTCTGTAGGTCATGCTCTCACCGGTGAGATGTTTTGGCCCAGTTAAATGTCAGGAAGAACAACGCTGATGCCAAACTCTATTGGCTGGGGAAATGAGCTTCCCAGGGAAGAGCCACCTCTGGATTCATCACAAACTAAATGGGAGGAGATGCCGAATCACCTCACGCTGGCTTGAGGACCTTTCTCGTGCTAGATTCTGTGAGGAGTGCTGCAGGGTATAAAACATAAATCCTAGGGAACAAATGAAGGCTCTGCATCTAGAAATCTCATTTTTGAGACAATTTGTATTCTGAGAAATTTATTTGTTGACATCTTTTGGGAGTAGGCTGCTAATTTTCTAAAGCAATGGTTTGGGAAGGCATAAAAGGAAAGGCATGAAAACTAGAGAATGTTTAGCCTAGCTGTTTTCAAATATCTAAAAGGTTGCTACAAAAAATACGGAGAACAGTTGTTCTCTACGTGGTTACATATTAGGAAAATATTGTAACTAATAACAGGTGGGCAATGAAATTGGTTGCCTGGGAAAGCTATGGGATCTCCTTCATTGAAGTTTTCAAAAACCAGCTGGACTAGCATCTGTCTGCAGCAGTGGAAGTATAAGGTATCCTGTGCTGGAGCAGGTTTTGGACTAGATGACCCTTGGAGTGACTTCCAGTCCTACAATTTTGTGATTCTGTTAGCCACCATTGATCTCCTTTGGGGAAAGAGCCACTAAGCTCTGGAGCCTGGAGAAAAATGGCCAGGAGTTTGTTTCTCAACTCATCTTTCATCCTAAGAACAGAGCTACTGTTGTAGACAGTTGGCGTCAAGGTGGCGATATTATTCTAGAAAGAGGTGTCAATATCATTCCAGGTCTGCTGCTGCCTAAATGTGATCAAAATAAACTGAGAGCAGAAGCTTCAGAATTAGTTTCCCTTGCATAGCCTATTAGAAATATGTTTTCAGCCAAGCAAACTGGCAAAATGAAATTAAACACCCGTATGATTAGTGAAAAACAGAAGAATGCCCAGAAAATGGCTAGCTAGCTACCCACTTGAATGTAGCACTGGCTTCCGTGCACAGTTATTGCACATCCTGTGCTGAAAACTGTGTACACTTCACAATTTTGAACCTCCTGTGTGTTTCCTCATATTTTCAATCAAATTATTACATACTAGAAATATGCATAAGGGAAATTATTCTACACATTTTATGGTGTGCTGTTGCTTGTAGCGGTAATTGAAGTACCTTCCCCACTTATTAAAGTACTAATTTTATTTGGTTTTATTGCTTTTCTAGATGCAATTATTTATTTAGTGTGTTTTGGCTTTATTAAATTATGTTTACTATAGGAACATCATAAAAATGTATGAAAGCAACACAGCAGCCAATGCTGCCCGGTGACCTGTATTGGGGAATCTAGTGTTATTTTTCATATCCAAACATAATAGGATAAAGCAGGAATAAAGAGATAATCTACACTAGAAAACAATGCAATTTTGAGATAATATAATAACACACCTGGACAATATGATTTCATAAATCTTAGCTCTAAAATTTACATGAGCGGGGCGTTAGATGGTTATTTTAGGATGTGTGGTATTTCTAAATGGAATCATAACGGGAAATATAATTAAACAGAGGAGAAAGCAAATAGCCATTGTGTTTGCTCCGAGCCAAAGCTGCCTACAAAGCTAGGATAATATTACTATTGTAGGCACAGCCTTAAGAAATCCCAAGCTTTAAAGTGGGATCACCAGTGATACGATTGCTCAGTCTGTGGAAAGGCTATGCAGGCATACCATGGGTCAGCATATGGAGGAAGCTTTCCAGAACTGCTTCAGAAGAGCTCAGCCTCCCATATAAAAGCCAAAATTTACCAAAACAAAAAACTTTACAGTTTAAAATAACGTTAAATGCACAACAGTTTTTAAAACTAAAAACCTTCCTCTTCAAAAACATCACAAAATCATTTTGACCGTAGCTTAAACTCCAAAAAACATACAAATTCATTACAATTACAATTAAAAAAACATTCAGCTTCATACATAAACACCAAAAAACATGGAAATTATTTCAGAATTTTCAAGAAATATTTCATATTTTATCCTCATCAACATAAATGTAATATATGTACTTAATTCTGTACCATACATACTTACTCTTATTTATTTTTATCAATAACTATATTTTCACATTTTTTTCATTATTAAACTTTAATTTATTATCATAATTTGACAATGAACAATTTTTTCAGAATGCATTAACTCTGTTTCTGCAGAACTGCATTCTGTACAACAAATTGTATAAAGTTCTCTGCACTGACATTGTTAACAGTTTATTGTATAAAGTGTATACAATTTCTATACATGTAAAGGACACCCCCCCCCCCCAATGGCTCAGAGTGATTCCGCAGCAGAGTAAAAACCCCTCCCCTGACTGCAGCAGCTGTGCACACACACACACACACACACCCCTGAGATTGATTCCATCTGGCGGCGGCAGCAGCTTGAAGGAGTTGCCCGCGCGGCTCCAGGGAGATACCAGGGTGCGCTGGCTGGGGCTCGGTGCCCAAGTGGAAGTGAAAAAATGGGAACAGAAACCTCGAGGTGGCTAGCAGTGGTGGGGAGCACCAGACAGAGTTTGACAGCAGTGGAGTGAGTGGGAGGAAGGGGCGGCCAGTCCCTCTCCTATGTCCCTTTCCCTCCGGGACCACAGCTTTCCGCCCAGCTTTCCCCTCTGCCCAAGAAGCATGGGCAGTACTGCACATGCGTGAGCCAGCAGAACCAATTTTTAAATAACTCTGTTTTGGCTGCAGAAAATGCTCTGAGACTCCAGAAGCACTTGTTCTCTATCTCAGACTACAAGGCTGTGAAGTCTCAGGGCTTAACTCATCCGGGGGGAGGATATATCCATGGTTCAAAATTGTGAGGATGGTGTGCATTTGACCACAACCAATTAACTTTTCAGCAGTTGTAACTTTTTATTTTCTGACTCAATCTTTAAACTTTCCATTTATGACAGTCCTCACAAACAGAACCATGGATAATAAAATGTTCAGAACTGTAGCTCAAGCTGTTTTATCAATATCGGGGCTTCAACAGTCCCCTGTTTACAATACAATGGAGAGTGGCTGTGCATTTAACTTCCTTACAGCTACCGCTGTAAGGAAATGAGGGTCAGATTTTGCAAAGTGCAGAGCTTCCAGCAGATCCCACTGTCATCTGTGGATGACTTTTCAGAAGAGCTTAGTGAGCTACATCATGAGAGCAGAGCTTTTTGGAAGATTCTTTCCCAACTGTGCATGTGAGCTCTTCTGAAAATCTGTCTATCAGGACTTGGGGTGTTTTCAGACATGACGCTAACCCCAGTTTAACCACACTTGAACTTTTCTTATACATGTTGCAGAGCTGTATTGGTGCTGTTTAAGTATGGTTAAACTGGGGTTTGTGTCATGTCTGAAAATACCCTTGATCTTGCTGCTTCTATTGAAACCAAAGGTGTAATGGGCAGACAGGGGCCTGAATTCACCCTTAGCCATTCTGAACAACTTCTAACACCACACATTTCCTGTTCCTCCCTTTCCCCTCCCCTCCAACTCTGCTTGCTTCCTGGAAAGGTGGCGTATGTCATGTGGGGAAGGACAGGAAGTGTGAGGCACGAGCAGAAGACAGCTGCCCTGCTAGGGGGGCAATGGAAAAGAAATAGGGAGCATGTTTCTGGTGGGGGAGGGGACCAGGGTGACCATCCTCCATTAAATGTATCCTGACTGCAACTTTGATGGCATTTTCAGACAGACATTTATCCTGAGACAACAGCAGTAATTCCAGGATGTGATGGCCATCTAAACGTGGTCAACAGTGATTATTAGCCCGGGATAACAAAAATATCAGGGTGTTATAAACACCCGGATATTAAACTATCCCGGGATTATGTCCGTCTGAATGACTATCCTGGTGATTAGCGCCACAGAGTCCAACGGCAGCCTCTCTAGGTATTTTCTGCCTCTATGGTATCTAGGAACACATGACTGTGGGGGGATCTTATTACCACTGTCACAATTCCACAATGCATTGCGGAGCACCAAGTTTAAATTCCTGCAGAACAAAGGAATTACTTTCTATTTTCTTCAACTCAGAATTCAGAAAAATGAAGAAAATCAGATTTTCTTCAATCCCAGAAATCAGTGCATTGAGCATGGACAAAAAGCACCATGGAATTGATATTCATCCCGAAGACTCTAATCCTGGGATAACAGCAATGTTCTGTTTAGATGGACTATCCCGAAATTAAGTTATCCCGGGATAGAAATGTCCATCTAAACAGGTACCATTTTGTAATCCATGGATAATAAGCATTGGATAGTTTTCTAATTATCCCTGGATAGTTTGTCCGTCTGAAAATGCCCTGAGTGAAATCAATGGTAGAATTCCCACAGGCTCCAGACTGAGGTGGATCTATTTGTGGCTTACGTTGCATCCTAAACACAACAGTAACAATTTGGAAAGCATTCATTTAATAGGAATTCAATTAGCTTCACTTCCCAAGGGAGGTTTTGAGTGAAACTAAAGGGAGGGGAACTCAGGAGGCTTATGAAACCCAAATATGAATAGAAAGGTTTCAATGAATTTTAAAAACGGCTTTTTCACTGTATAAATGTCCTCCTGCAGTACTTGAAGCTGACAGTGCAGCATCACATGAGTGCCTATGAATCAGAAATTGAGGTCAGATAGGAGTGACTGCTCATGTCGGTAAGGATAAACATGGCATGTTTGCAGGATTAAAGCCATAGGTTCTTCCTGTGACAGTTTTTGCCCATTCTAGCAGTCCTGTTATGTCAGCTGTTGACAGTAATGTGTCAAATTTTAGACCCAACTAGCCTAAATGTCCACTAGATACTGCTGTCAGGAGCTCTCAGCAATCTTGGGAATGGGGCTTACTTATGGTCCATCAAGCCAGGGGTTCTCACGGACTTGATGGAACATTCAAGCTCTTGTGTCAAAGGAGTGGTCTGTTTCTGCAGCCACAGTCTGGAGAGAGGCACAGTGAATTTGTAAGCTTGAAAATTGTTCAGTTTTTTGGTGTGTGTGCGAGATACTATGTGGCCCCTTTAGAGATCCATGGAATGGGCTTGTTTTGAGAAGGCACTTTCTGAAAATCAGGTCCCTTTGAAGCTATCCAGTAACCAAAGCACCCAGCATCGCGGATCACTTCTGAAAGCCCCAACCTATTATGTGCCCCTCCCTTTTGTCATCCATCCCCATGTCTATTTTAGAGAGTAAGCTCCTTGGGGCGGGATCTTGTAGCAATCTTATTACAGCTGTTGGGTGCCAGGCACAATGGGTATTTTCAGACATGACGGGGCCGACTGGCCCCGGCACGGAATCACCCCTTTGATTCCCCACCGGGGCCACCGCGTAACAGGCCAACAGATGCGGTGACCGATCCCGGCGGGGAATCCAGGCGGGGGCGGGGCTGCACGGTGCAACGTGCGGCCGCACAGCCCCGCCCCCCCACGCTGCCCCGGCTGCCCGCCCTCCAGGAGACGGACGGGTGCTGCAGCCAATGCAGCCACAGCGCCCGCCCGCATTGACCACGGCCCGGAATCCCGCCACGGATTCTGGGCCGTGGTCTGGGGACAGACGTTACGGTCCCCTTCATCACGGGGGTAGGGGGGAAATCACATTCACACTGCAAATGGCGCCGGTCCTACCAGGACCGCTGTTTGCGTGGTGAATGTGATTCCCCCCGTGATTCACGGGGGTGAACATCTGGGGGGAACTTCCGTTCCCCCCAACAGATGTTCTGTGATCGCAATCACCATGTGGGGATTCACTGTGGTTGACCGTGATCATGTAATGTCTGAAAATACCCATTGCTGGTGCTATATAAATAAATACTGTTTTTGTCTTCACTGGATCACGGGCACAAACAAGGACATAATTATTTATGGGTGTAAAATGGCACCTTGGAAAATAAAAATATAGTTCATAGCTCTCTACTGGCATAATACATGGCTGCTCCAGCTTGATACCAGTAATATGGAAACAACCTTGGGTGAAAACAGACATGACGCTAACCACCCTTGGTGGTTATTTATGCATGTTGCAGGGCTGTATTGGTGCCCTATGCAGCCCTGAAACATGCATAAATGACCACCAAGGGTGGTTAAAGGATAGTTAGCGTCATGTCTGTTTTCACCCCTTGTCTCCCAAGAGGTGCCACAGTTCCCCAAACTAACTGCAAATCTGGAGAAACAAGCTAACATAAAAGCTCTGCTTTACATATCCTTCCAGAGCAACTGAAAGCTTGATTTGGAGTAGCCATGCCCCAGAAGCATGTTCCTGCAGCCAGTTCAGCAGAGTGAAGCTGGGGGACCTCCCTACTCTAGTGGGGTGGAAGCCAGCGCTGCACCACCACTCTCCTCTGTCCTTCTCACTGACCCTTACTGCCCAGCACAAGGGCTGTACTGAGGAGGGGAAGGGAGAGTCGCAGCTACAGAAACATCCAGGTGAGGGAAGAAAGGGAGCAGAGGGGACTTTGGCTCTGGGGTCCCTTTCTTCACCTTGTTGTAGCTCCTGGTGCTGGTGCTTCTCCCCAGTGGAGCTGAGGCCTCTCCAAGAGCCTGGGGGAACCAGGAGAGAGCAGCAGCCCCTGTTCTTGTCTGACCTTGGGAAGGGGAGGGCTTCTGGCAGTCAGTTCCAGAGTTTAAATGCAGTGTCTTCTCTGGTGCCATGTTCTAGTGCTGCCAATTCAGTTGTAGATTCTTTGTGAAAGGACACTGGGGCCTGCATGCTGGGAGAGATGCCTCTGAAGTCAATGAAGAGGGGTCACAGCTGGGCAGAGTCAGGGAGCATCCAGCCTTTACTTGTTCTTGGAGGCACCAGCCCATGCTTTGGAAGCTGTGAAAGTGCCTTGGATGAGTGAGTGCCTCCACGTGGATAGGAGGAAAACAACTATCACTGGAACAGAGTTGTTCAAATTTTGAAGTCTCTACAAATATTAAAACCACAATAGCAAAAATTTTAAATAAGTGAAAGAATTCTGGGGGAGAGGGACAGGTATTTCTCAAACAATAGTTGATGGATACAATACAATTTTATTATGCATGGCAGACGGCCATTACAAGAAAAAAATCAAATATGATAAAATACAAATCACAGTAACAAATAACATTACCAATTAAATAGAGTTAGCTGCAAACAAAATATCACAACAGCTCATAGAAAATTACAAAATTGCAAAATCCTGACTATTAACCATATATACAGCAATATCTACGTTAGATAACTGTTTTGTCCTCTCCCATATTCTGGATAAATATGTCCGAATTAGAACAGGAATTTTTTTTCTGGCTTTTGTAGACCTCCAGAAGGCCTTTGAGTCAGTCCCTAGGCAGAAGCTGTGGCGGAAATTACTGCATCTCGGGATAGATAAGGATCTCCTGGATTTGATCATTGCTTTACATTTAGAGAACACTGCCAGGATTAGAGTGGGACAGAAAGGGGCTATTTCTCAAGTAATTAGCGTGAATAAAGGGGTTCGTCAGGGGTGCGTACTTGCCCCCATGTTGTTCAATCTATATGTGAACGATTTACCTAGTGTGTTAAGCACTTCTAAATGTTGTCCCCCAAAAATTAAGAATGAGGCAATTGGTGCACTCATGTATGCGGACGACATTGTAATTCTGTCCCAAACTAGAAGGGGACTGCTTTATCAACTTGAAAGGTTGATGTCTTATTGTAAAGACAAGGAGTTAATTGTAAATCCTGTAAAGTCCCAGATTATGATTTTTGGTGGGAAAAAACGGATCTATAAATGGTATATAGATAAGGTGGAGCTTCACCAAACGGACTCATATGTTTATCTAGGCATGACGTTGTCCAATAGGGTTATTTGGGGGAAGCATAGACATCAATTAGCCCTCAAAGCATTAGCAATTGCAAAAGGCATTCTACGGCTGGCAAGAAAAGCCAGGGGGGTTCCTTTTGCGGATATATTATATGTTTACAAAATGAAGATACAGATGCTGCTGACCTATGGGTCGGAAATAATACCGGACAATAAAGGACAAGTTCTGGAGGTTGTTCAAAATAAATTTCTAAGGAACCTGCTAGGTTTGCCCCAAAGTGTACCGGCCTCTATCTTAAGAGCTGAGACAGGGCTTTTTTCAATTGCGACACTGGGAAAAAAACAGAGGGTAAGGTACTGGATTAAATTATTGTCACTTGAGGAAAATTTACTCCCCTCCCTATGTTTACGGGAACAACTGGAATGTCAAAGTTCGAGGGGATACTTATGGATAAGGCAGGTCATGACTGATGTGCAATCCATGGGGTGGTCAATGGTTTCCCTTTGGGGGAAAAGTAAGCACCAACAAAGTAGTATGATCAAGGATCGATTATATGATATAGCCATGCAAGAGGATATGGCCTCCCTGAAAGATTGGAAGGTGGCACCTTACCTTTCAAGGATTAAAGCATGTTTTGGAATTGAGCCTTATCTAAAGAAGTTAGAAAATCCGACGCAGCGCAGAGCTTTTCTGAGATTGCGTCTTCAGTTATTTATTTCAGCAGTGTGCCAGGGACGCTTTAATAACATCCCTTATGCACTTAGAGTGTGTCAATGCTCAGAAGGGGGAGTGGATGATTTAGCTCACTTCTTGTTACACTGCTCATTTCATGAGAACTTGAGGGAAACCTGGCTTAAACCATTGTGGGCCAGGAGTGAACCCCCCACGGATGAGGGGAAAATTATCAGCATATTGATGATTAGTGATAGCCAGGGGCTAAAGATGGTCACTTCATATGTCATCTTAGCGGAACAGTACCGCGAAAGATGGTGATCTAGGATGGGCCCATGAAGGCTGCACAGCCGAATAGACTATTATTATCATCTGAGGCTGTATAGCTGATTAGACTAGTACTGTACAGCTGATTAGACTATTACTTTGGAGAGGGGTATTTGGAGATCAAATTACCAATTTAGCTATGTATGTGGATTATTCTCCCTTTGTACTGAATTACAGACCTATTTTTTGAGTAACGTGGCTCGCTGTGTATGGTCTTATTTTGTTTTATATACTTGTTATGTAGTGTATTGTGTATTTTGTACTTTGTACTTATTTTGTGCTCCAGTTGTTTCGGCCATGGCGTCAAGCTAGTGCCGTAATAAATAATTTTATTATTATTATTATATACAGCAATATCAGAACTCCAACCCCTCCCCACCTCACCTCTTTAACAATAATGGCATCCCTAACACCCATATAACCAATATCACACCCTGAGCTACTGCGCATAATAGAGGGGGATAGCAATAAAAAACCACTCTACGCACAGTCCAAATCAGCGGGGATTAATTAGGTTAAATGTATATACTGTGTGCCATGACTCACCTCATCTTCTATTGGAGAAAGCTTAAATTGTAGGAAAAGATGTCGACAACTCAAAACTGAAACTAAAAATTTTGAAACCCTCAATGTGATCTTTGGGTCCACATTGGATAGCACCATGAACAATAGGCTGAGATTAGTCCTAGCCGGATATTTCAGCAATAACGGGGCCAAACATTTTGTACGTAAATTGTCATACAAATGACAGTCAAACATCATATGTTCCGCTGCTTCTACTGCCAGGTAATTGAAGGAGCAGAGCCTTTCCGAGAACTGGGTAGCCCAGCATCGGCCCTCCAAAACCTAGAAGGGAGCACATTAAAGCAGGCACAGAGTAGCAGATATTTCCCCCTTGGAGAGATTGAGGAATTTAAATAGGAGGCCATATTTCCCCATTTTGGCATCAAGGACAAATAACAGGTCATATGATAGGAGGCCCTGATTTCAGCAACCTCTTCTTGCCAGGCCACATCAGCGTGCCTAAGCAGAAGTTCTGTTTTAGCAACACCGATATCTTTCCCCTCCCAATAACCAAGGGAAAATCCCATCTTTAACAAAAAGGCCTCAATAGTCTTAATCCATTGGCCTTTAAAAGAGTCATCCGACCATAATTTGACGAGCCCAGATTCCCTGGATCTCATCAGTTTCAGCCAGAATCTCAAAACATAGCCCTACGCCATCTCCGCCCAGCTACACTGTCCCATCTCCACCCTGAGTGCTGCAGTAGGTGTACCCTTGGGGGCCCTTAGAAGACCTTGCAAAAATCTGGATTGCACTTTGTTCAGATTGAAACAGGAGAGGGGGACCCAAAGTTCGGCTCCATACAGAAACTGCGTCCGGGATTTACTATTAAAAACCCTAATCACCAAGTTAAAAGCATTTCGTCCTGTGCTCCCCAAAAATTTCTGTATGGCTAAAGCAGATCCCCTTGAGGCAACTACTGCCCTTTCATAATGATCTTTCCACCTACCTGAAAGTAAAGGCCCAAATATTTAAAGGACTTAACCTGCTGAATTTGAATGCCATTCATTACCCATTTAAATGATTTGTTAGTTTTGGAAAAAACTATTACTTTAGATTTGTCATAATTAATGACTAATTTATTGAGCTTACAGTATTCTGAAAAACATTTGAGTTGCCTATTAAGGCCTACACGGGTTTGGGACAAGATGGCAATATCGTCCGCATAGAGAAGATCATCCTATATAATGCGAAGCCAGCTTGGGAGGAAAGAATTTTAACTGAGCAAGCAGGGGTATAACATTGTTGATGAACAGATTAAATAACATGGGGGCAAGCACGCAGCCCTCCCTGACCCCCGAAAACGTGGGAATTATATTAGTTAAATGGCTGTGTCTACTAGTCTTGACGACTAATGTAGAGTCAGTGTGAAGCCTTTGGAGAAGAAACAACTGCCTTTTGTGATAGTTGATGGATTGCAACAACCGCTTCCCTGTTGGGCGTTTTGTATGACCCGAGGTGGCCAACGGGAGAGCAAACTGGGGCTGAGTCAGAAGCGAAGAGGATGTGGCATGAGCCAAAGAAGTGCAAAGGCTGCAGCCCTGGGGTCATACACAAGGCCCGAGGTAGGTGAATAGTCAGCATGGTGGCATGGAATCCTTCCAACCTCAGTCCACTCATCCCCCAACCATCACTCCCTCTCACATACAGACGGACAAGCCAGATCCAGGGTGACCTTGTAACCACTTTCAAAATCTGTTTTGCAGCCGAAAATTGCTGAGGAGAATTTGACCTATGTCGAACTGGAACTGAGCAAACCGCCCCAGGAGGAGAAGGGTGTACCCACCATGACAGTGTATGCACAGATCCTCTTTGAAGAGAACAAGCTGTAATCCATCCCCTGCCCGTGTGTGTCTGTTCTGTGAATATGCTCTATTTAATTCTCCTGTGCTCTTTATTTATGGAAACTGTACAAATGTTCTTATTTTTTTACATCTGTTCCTGCATACCTGTGTGTTTATGACTTTTTAGACTGTGGTGGAAAGGAATCGCAGTTAGAGCCAGGGACTGACACAGTGACTGATCCTCTGCAGCTCTTTGCTGCCGGTCTTCTACAGACTGACACTCCACCTGTTTCATTTTTAATGTTAGACATTCTTCTGACTTCCATGAGTCACAAAAAAGGCCCAATCTGGACAGAAAAACCCAGAGCTTCTGAGGAGCCAGCCCCGGGAGGCTGCAGCGGCATGAATCAGGACAAAGGTTAGCCTTCCACACAGGTGGGGAGGGAGTATGAGGGGGACCGCAATCACCCACATATGGTCACCACTGAGGGGGCCTGAGAGGATGTGTGAGACCCAGTCCACAGTACAACTCTTTCTCAGGCTCTGTCTTAGCTGTGCCCCTGCTCTCCCATCCCCCTCATAACACACCCTCAGGTGTCCCCTTGTCTTCCTACCCCCTTCAAGCACTCCCTCAGACCCCCTTAGCTGTGCCTCCTACCCTCCCATCCCCCTCCAAGTGCTCTCTCCAACCACCTTAGCTGTGCCCTCCTGCCCGTCCACCGTCACAGTGCTCCCACAGATCCCTTAGCTGTGCCCTCAGCTCATCCCTCTCACAACACACCCCAGGCCCCCTTAGCTGTGCCCCTGCCCATCCATCCACTTCACAGTACTCCCTCAGATCCCTTTAGCTGTAACCCCCCATTCACGTCACAGTGATCTCCCAGCCCTCTTCAAGTGCTCACACATCACCTGTGTACACCAGGCAACCTCCCCCAGCATTCCTGTGGCCTGTGCAAGCAGTTCTCCTAAGTGAAGAGTCAGTTGCTGTGTTAGGTTTGGGAACAGCCCTGCATGGATTAGGACTGGGAGGTAGGCAGCTGGGCCTGGAGCCATCTAGCTGCTGTGATTGGAGGGGAGAGTGGGAAAATGATCCCTTCTCTCTGACCTCATGGCTGCTGTGAGCAGATCCCCCCACCCACTCCTTCACTGGCCTTTCAGATGCCCTCAGCATAGGAGGACACTTGGGGTCCGTACACAGACAGCTTCTGGTGTTGCTTGTAGAGTGAGCGCACTTTTATCTGGATTTCTTTGGAGCTGATTTGTTTTTGTATACAGTAAATTAGATTTTCAAGCCAGTCCCTTTTTTTGGGGGTATTTAGTTCAGGTCGAACTTGTGGAAATATCTTGTAAGCATGGTATGTAAAACTGAATCATCTCTGTGTCTCCATCATTTTGAAACCTCTTCTGCCAACCTGACCAAAGACTAGCTGTTCTGAAGAGGTGTTCTGCTCTGAGACAGATGCATTCCAAATAGGCCACAGATTGGTTACTTTCACTATGTGGATGAGTCATTCTAGCCTTGAATACTGTTTTTATTTGATGTGGGGAGCAGTGCTTACCCAGCTAAGTAAGAGCTGTTCGGCAATGGACCATCATAGGCTCTCCATTACTGGAGAGTGTTTTTTTTTTTTTAAAAAAAGGCCTGGGCAGCTATCCGTCAGGGATATTGTAGCTGTAGCCATCCTGCAGCCAAGCAGGGGGTTGGACTAGATGATCCTAAACGTCCCTTCGAACACTGACATTCTATGATTCTAAGGGTGAAAACAGACATAACACTAACTCCGCTTGAACATCGCTGTAACATTTCTTATGCATGTTGCAGGGCTGCATAGGGCACCAATACAGCCTTGCAACATGCATACAAAAGTTAAAGTGAAGTTAACGTTATGTCTGTTTTCACCCTAAGTGACACAGCATATTTTCTACCTTCTGACTGGCTGAGAAATATGTTAGTTGGGAGAACAGCCTATAATAACTACTAATGCTCTTTGATTAGATAAATAAGACTCGGTACTGAAATTCACAAACCATATAAGAATCCTAGAGATTTTTTAATCCCTGGTGAAGTTCCCCGAGTGCTCGCAAAAACAGAATTCAGTTCCCTATGTTCCGAGGGCTCTGACTAGAATATAGGAGTTGGCTTGACCCCACCAGAACCAGAGAGTCAAACTGATCACCTCCAGCTAGGAGGGTTGGGTTTTTCTCATGGGTGCTGTGCCAATATCTAAATACACTACTGCATTTTACAGGTTACCCTGGTTCATGTATCAATGTTCTTTGTATTCTCATTGATGTTTGGTATCTAATTCCCCAGGTTAATAGTTTGTTGAGCTGAATAAGTGAGATTTCCTTATTATGGGTGACACAGTCTGCTCACTCTCTCGAGGCTTACTGTCTGCTGCGAAAAAGCTCAAAGAAGGCATGTTCATACTATGAGGGGCCACTAAGTTACAGGAAGACACCAAAGTCATTACTGATGCCTCCTATTGCAATGGCACTGGAGAGGCATCATGACCTAATTTGGCCCCATAGTGTAATTAAAATAAGGTGAGGCAGTAGCATCACAACTAGGCAGATCTGCACGCCAGGGCTCTACTTAGGCGGGGATTTTCAAAGTATTTCATTAGAAGCTGGAGACTTCCTTGCTTTGCCACAGACTCTGAGGTACTGAGAGGATTACACTCTCATCTGCACAGTGGGAATCCTAGCTAGTGGGAGCTGTGAGTCATTTGAATGGAATTCTGATCCCTACCTTCCAATGGCCTGGGCACCTCAAGTAGCTCACCAATTCATGATGGAAGAATTACACTGAATAGTTCATTATGCTCAGTTCCCATTAGTGGCACAGCACAGTGTGCCTCTAGCTTGCTTTCTCTGAATAGGAAGCAGTAGCCTGCGTGTATCCCTGGTCTAATTTCCCAAGATGCAGTAGAGTTGCAGCAGGGCTGAGCATGGTCCTGTTATTTCCTATGACAGGAGCATATAGAAAGATTCTTGATGCCAGAGTAAACACCAGGCAGTCACTGGGTCATGCTATCCTGCTTGCTCCTCCTGTTGTCATTGGCAAATCATGGCCTGGTGCCGGAATCAGAAGGCGTGCAGCTCAATTAGCCGCTCCCCAATTTAGTGTTGGATTGTTAATGTAATGCACCCTGTGAATTAGCGATGTTTATAGCTTTGGTTAAATGCACCTTGTTCATACACATTAAATTTTACTGCCAGAGCCCTTCATCAGCAAACAGGAGTAAATCACATTAGCGTTGGGAGGCAGGTGCTGTGCGGGGGCCTGAGGGCTGCTTCTGCAGGGATCCTAGGTAGAGGGGTTTTATTACACTTTATTACAACTTCCTAATTGGTTGATGTGGCTGAGATATCATTGTGGCCCCATTATAAGCAAATGATTTGCTTTAGAATCACTGTAGCACAGCCCTGCTGCTCTCCTTGGTATGAAATCCAGTCGGCTGGTGTCCTTTACCAGGTCACTGCTATGTTCTGCCTGCTGCGGGTGCAACCAGGAGGGCGGGCTGGAGTCCCAAACTCTCCCAATTAACTGTGCTCTCCCAACTCCCTAGACCACCTCCTCAGTCCCATCCTCTAGGCTCGGTTTGCTTGCTGAAGGGGATGGTTCCCACTGCAGGGGACAGGAGTGCAGTCTCCCGTTCTTGTCTCACACTCCCTGTTCCTTCTAAAACACACACACACACCACCACTACTCCCCAAGAAAAAAATACAGCCCACAGGAATGGGGGGACAGGGAGTGTGTGCTCCTGATGAGCATGGTAGGTGTGATCAAGGGAGAATGATCAGAGCGGATACACACACCCTTAAACCTTCCCTGGTTATGCCTGTGCTGCCTCTACAGGACAACTCAGATCATTTGGCATTTCATTCATAACAGCACAGCCCAAATCCTGAACCTCTAACTCAATTTGCTCTCCATCCTTGCTGAAACAAAAGCAAACAGTTGTTGTTCCTGAGTAAGAAGCAAAGGAGTTTCTTAGAGATGAATGAAGGTGATCAGGAAGCTAGGCTGCTGCTTCAATAAAGGGCAGGCTGGAATGGTCTGGTTTTAATTTCCTAGATGTCAATGGAGAGAATTACTGCTACAAATAATGGTAGGGCCCAGTTATTACTGGCTGCAATAGCAGATATAAACTTCAACAGCAAACAGCTACTTGAGACCTGATCCAGGTAAGTGGTGAGGAACATCGTGAAAGGGCTGGCCAGTGGAGATAATCTTGGATCAAGGAATTTGATTGGAAGGATAATCAAAATTAGAACATTTAACTTGGCTTTTGGTTTTAAAAGGGTAGATTTGGTGAAACCTTCAGCAGGAGGTTGGACTAGAAGATCCTAGAGTTCCCTTTCAGCCCTAGAATTCTATGATCTTATGAAACAAGGGGAATTAGTGAGCTGAGCAGTGCGGTCCACAGGACTGAAGAGACCATGGATTTAATTCCTTCAGATCTAAGAGCCAAAGCTATTTTGAATCTGCATCCCAAACAAGGGGGAAAATGTGCTCCAGATCAAAGTGGATGAATAACAATCTCAAACAGGAGATTAGGAGCAAGCAGAAAAACTCTCTGGAGTATGGATTGGAAACAGTCTGAGCAGCAAAAAAGCTATATCTGGGAGGTCAGAAAATGTAGGAATTAAGTGTGAAATGCAAAAGTCAAGCTGTGCTACATCTTGCAAAGGAAATTAAAATGAATAGCCAGAGGTTTTATAATTGTGCAAGTGAGTAGGTGGGGTACAGGGTAATAAGGATGTGGTGGAGATAGAGCCAAGAAGATAACCCTGACTTGGCCCAAGGTTATCTTGGATTATTTGTCTCAATCACCTGCAAAGATCATGACGTTGCATGAGGCAGGGGGTTTGAGGGAAATTCATGTTTGGAAATGGAGGCAGAGAAGCAAATTCTAAGTGCTTAATGAGAAATCAGGGGGAACAGATCATTTCCATCTGAAACTACTGAATGAACTGGCACATGAAATTACAAGCCCAATAGCAAGGATTTAAAATCAATCTATTAACTCTGAGATGGTATCTAGTGACTGAATACTAGCCAGTGTTGTAGTGATATTTAAGAGGGGAATAAAGTGACCCAGGCAACTACAGACCCATTTGCCTCACCTACACAGTATGTAAGACTTTTGAACAAGCTTAGAAGGACAGAATAATCAAATCTAAATGGAGGCAAATGGTAATTGGGATGAAATGCATAAGGGTTCCCCAAAGACAGATTGTGCCAGACAAATCTGATCTCTTTTATCAGTTAACTGGCATGGTGAATGTTTTACTTCTAACGCATTTCAGTAAAGCATTTGAAACAGCACTTTCTAGGTCATTACTAGTTCAGCCGTTGAAGATGGAGATTGGTATAGAGCAGAAATGAATATTCAATGCAAATATTATATTTAGTGAATTCACCTGCTTCAGTTTGGGACTGACAGAGTGGATATAAAGTGCTATTTGTTATTGCTTCATTTTCCCATTTTGGATTATGGCAAAAACGTATGTTTTTTCATCTGCCCTGTTGAAATAAATAACTTGCCTTGCTACAGGTTGTAGGTGCTCTGCCACTCTCAATTGGGAGGTGCAAAAGAGTTCTATTTAAATAACCAGAACTATTGTCTGAAAACAATTAAGTGCTGTTTTCACATACACACACATATGTATGTGCCAGCAGGTCAACTGAAATAAAACTACTACAGCACTCCCACTGCAAAATAACAGGAGGCCACTATATTTACTGTCTGGCATTTGTAATCAAAGTCAGCCTCAGAGAAAAAGCAACGTAAGACTCCAACGTCACCAAGAGGAATGGGGAAAGGACCCAGATGCAGGGAGTGCCGATGAGCATTGGATTTGGAACTCACAGCATGTTGGATCATGGTTTCAGTGGTTAAATCATTTCCTTCCACCACCTAAAATAGGCAGCAGTGAAATAGGCGGTGCTGCAGATCACAGGGTGTGGGAAAGAACACACTGCTGAAAACATGTACTAGGCTTTCTGAGCCAATTGCAAGGCCTAGGAACACCCAGTGTACAGAGCACAAGAAGAAGCACAGAAGCTGACTGTGTTTCCACCGCTCCTTGGTGTTTAGGGAAATCTGGCCTTGTCTTCACCAGCACTCATGCTTGTGCTTTCTCAGCATTGGGAATAGGATGGCACCATGATGGGTGCCAAAGATAACAGGTTCACTACTAGTCCCAGTGGAGCGTGCTAGCGTTGTAGAGAGTTCAATTCCCCACAAGCATCTGCCACACCCCATTGTCCTTCCAATTAGTGCAATGGCCTGATCAGAGCAGTGCTAGGTCCTTATGTAGCAGTAATTCCAGGATGTGGTCCAAGGATCAGTAGAGGGCTGCAGGCCAATGGCAAATGTTCCACAGCTAGCCTGTAGAACTGGTCACAGCTACAGGAAAGGGAGCTTCAGTATCTGCCAGCATCAGTAATGTGGCCCTCTCCAGATGGGGAGAGAGCTAGGTGGTCACCATAATGCACTGCAGCCAGTGCATGTACATTGCATCCATCTTTTTCAGGGGGCCATACCTCCCCTTTAAGTATGGCCACTCTCCATCTTAAAACAGTCTTCCGAAAGCAGGCTATGGCTCTAGCAGAGCCCAAAGGCAACTGCCCTGAGCACGTGACTCACAAATTCTGAGCATGTTCCAGGCTCTCGCTCTCGTAGGCCATGAGAGATTGTTCAGTGGTCTGTGGGCCTAAAATATTTGGGGACCACTGGTTTACAGCAAAGCTCCATCCCACAATGATTTCCTATACAGCCATAGTGGGGCACTCCTGCTCATGAAAGGGGCTCTGCGGTCACTGAAGGGATGACACCTTTTCCAGTGGAGGCCAAGATGCAATGATAGTATCCCTGTTGCATTATCTGCCTGGCAGAAGATGGAGAGGTTAGTTCCACCCCAGACACTAAATCACAAGCCCCGTGAGTAAATCACAGACTGCGAGATGATGGAAGAAGCCAAAGGCCACTCCTATGTATCACTATAAAAAATAACATTAATTGGGATGCTTCGCCATTTCCTGTACAACCCATAATTAGGTTAGATAAGAAACTAGCAGTGTCTAAGTGCTATAAACGTCTAAATTAAGTTATTTTGAAAGTGCCCAGCACTTTGACATTTCAGAGTTGAGAGTAATTGAGGTATTGAAATAAAATTGCTTTTGTTATTTAAAAGGTCATTATCTTCTTCAGTTAGATAGATGAGGACTATTTTCCACTCTATTGAGCCGTTCTGTTCGGGGCAATTAGCCAGGCTTCAATAGATTCCTACAGGCCCAACTCCCACTTATAACAACTCTGGCAGTGGCACAAGGAAAGCCTGGTAAATATACACTCAAGAGCCCCAGTGCTTGTGTGAGTCTCAAGCAGACCCCATGGCACTTGGAGCAGACAGTGTCCAGGTGGGAGCCAGAGAGAGCTTGGCAACAATGCTTCCAGTGGTGAAAAATCACTTGTTACCAACTCCTTAAATCAGAGGGATCAAGAGGTGCAGTCAGGGAGGCACGCTGGGCCCACAGAGGCTTCAAGAGTGGCGGCAGAGTTTGGCAGTGAAAGGGCATCTTGACACCAAACAAAATGGCCTCAAGTGACTGCAAATATTACTCATTTCTTACCTGACAGCTTAGTGCTGCCTGTATGTGTCATAGCCAACTTTGTTCTTGCTTGTGGGAAGCCTGCACACACTCACTAGTAGCAACTGCTCCAGGGAAACTGCTTCCTCGGGTATCATGTTGACACCCAGCAGCTTGCTAGATACACCTCTCCACAGGGTAACAGTCAGGGTATTCTTAAGTGGGTGTGGGTGGGGGGAATGCCATGCCCCCTCCTCCACCCCAGCATGTACTCCCTGACCTTCCCCCCCTGTAGGGAGAGCTGTTTTCTTCTCATCCTTCATAGCCTCTGTCCCTTCACCTGCACCGCAAACCACCCCCTTGGGAAGTAAACACGACTGACTGGGGGAACAGATCAGGGAATGTGTGCACTCATGAGATGGAGGGCACAGTCATTGCACCCCTGCACCCAATGTTGGGGGCAGGTCTAGTCAAGTGCAGTGAGGGATTAGAGCTGTAGAGCCAAACCCAACGCGTCTAGAATACCATGTAAGCATGAGTGCATCCCTCAGGAGGACATAGCGAAGGACTCTCTGCATCACGTTTAAAATGCAGAGCCATCTTGAGCCCTAAAGATCCTAACTCAAAAGGACTGAGCTCCAGGTGGGTGGCTATGCAAGGGGTTTCAGAAACCATATGCTTCTCTTTGATTTTGTAAGGAGATAGGGACCAAGAATCCTGGGCCAGAGCCTGCGTGTGGTGGAAAGAAGGGGACTCCATGGCACCGAATCAGGGAGGCAGCAGGCTGGAAGAGGCCTCTCAGCAGGGGTGTAGAATGGGCCCCCTGCTGGGCCAGTCCACTCCAGTGTGCATATCCAGCCTACATGTGTGGGGGACCCCCAGGCTCCTGGGCCCTGGTGCAGCTGGAGCTGCTGCACCTATAATAGCACCATCCCTGCTCACTACAGCTAAGCTAGAGCAGAAACAGATCATTCCAATCTATGAATAATCCATTCAATTAGATAGATTTCTTTGTGCAAAGTGACTTTGGAAGCCAGGTTTGGATCTATTCATTTATTAAATTCATTGTGGCATCCACTTCAGTTAATTCACTTTGTTATTCGGTTCTTTGTGTCTTTGGTCGAGCTATTTGACTTTAGAAAAAACCATGTGAATTTGATGGGGACATAACACCGGAGAAAGCACAAACACTGTCGACTAAGCAAATCCTGAACGTTAACAGGAACAAAGGACATGGAGCGCTGCGGAGAGGCACCAAACAGCAGCAAGTCTGAATCTTTTAAAACTGCATGTTCACTTCAGCTCTGCTGCCCCGGCACACAACTCTCCAGTTTCCCATAGAAACTTACAGTGAAGGCGATTCCACAGTCTCAATTGTGCTCCATCGCCAGATTGTTAATTTAAAATTAACAGTGTAAAGCCATGGCCTCTTGTTCTTTCCTCAGTGGCCACGGGGACCAACTGCTCTTCCTCTCCGCTAGGGCAGCTTTGTCAATATTTGAATTCTGTCCATCATGTCCCCACCCCTGGCCCATTAAGAGAAACTTTGACTCAGGAACATTCTAGCAGTTGCACCCCTGCCTGCACCCATACCTCCATCATACGTTTTGGAATCCAATTTCTGGCACGGATACTGGTGTTGGATTTATACATATGTTACTTGTAATTGTTATTTTACTCATGTTTACTTATACAACGGGCTTCTTGTAGTTTAGGAGCCCCTCCTGAGCCCCTCTCATTTCCCCCTTTCATCAGACCTTCACCCCCAACTTCCTTAGTCTTCTTTTCTCTAAGGGTGTTTTTAGACAAGCGCCTCCCCAACTATTACCCACCAATCACCCACCCATCATGCATGTTGCAGCAGGGCTGTGGAAGGCACCAATGCAGCCCTACAACATGCATGATGGGTAATATGTGGGGAGACACTTGTCTAAAAACACCTTTAAAAGACCAAGCAGCAGAAAAAGGTAATAGGATGGAACAAAGCTTCTTCCTGTTTCCATTCCTGCTCTGGTTTTCACTTGGTCATCAGAACCTCTGTCAAGAATTATATTTGAGAACTCTTGGGTAACAGGTGAGGTGCCAGAAGACTGGAGATGGGCAACGCTGCGCCTATCTTTAAAAAAGGGGGAAAGGAGAATCTGGGAAATTACAGGCCAGGGAAGATACTAGGACAGATTATAAAACAGTCAGTCCGTAAGTACCTTGATGACAATGCAGTGATTAATTGTAGCCAGCACGGATTTGTAAGGGACAATTCATACCAGACTAACCGTCTCCTAATTTATTTATTTATTTATTTATTACATGCATTTGTAACCCTCTCCCTCCTACACAATGGCAGCTCGGGGTGACGTACAACACAGTTATAAAACAACAGTAATAAAACATCTAAAATATTACAAAATATAAAATGGACATGACGGTTTCAAATAAGAATCCCCCCCTACCTACCCTCCGAAGGTCCGGCAGAACAGCCAGATCTTACAACATCTACGGAAAGGGGAAGTCCAGGGATAAATGGTCCTCCAACGGGAGGGAGTTCCACAGCTGAGGTGCAGCCACCGAGAACACCCTCTACGCCATCGCCACCTGGCGTACCCGGGGGACTTCAAGCTGGGCGCCCCCAGCCAACCGCAGGGGCCACAAGACAACTTGAGGGCTGAGGCAGTCTCACAGGTAAACAGGACCCAAGCCATTTAAGGCTTTATAGGTCATAACCAGGACCTTGAATTGGACCCAGAAGACAATAGGCAGCCAGCGCAGAGTATGGAGCACAGGTGTAATGCGCTCATGGCGGCCTGTCCCTGTCAGGAGACGGGCCGCCGCATTCTGCACTAGCTGCAACCTCTGGACCATCGTCAGGGGCGGCCCCATGTAGAGCACGTTGCAGTAGTCCAGTCCAGAGGTAACGAAAGTATGGATGATGGTGGTCAGATCCGAGTCCGAGACATACGACCAAAGCCGTCGCACCAGATGTTGTTGGCAAAATGCTCCCTTCGCCACAGCCTCCACCTGACAATTCAAGCAAAGCTGTGGGTCAAGGAACACTCCCAGACTCTGAACCTGGGCGGCCAAAGGGAAGCAGACCACGTCAATGACGAGAGCACCCCCTTGGTCCTCCCCACCAACATCACCTCTGTCTTGTTAGGATTCAGCTTCAGACGGCTCGCCCTCATCCAGTCCCTCACAGCTGCCAAGCACCGGGTGAGCACTGAGACTGCTGGACCTGAGCCATTCGAAAATATTTTATTTATTTATTTTTATTTAATAGATTTATACCCTGCCCCTCCTGCTAAAGCAGCCCGGGGCAGCTTCCAACAATTAAAACACAATAAAAACAATTTAAAACATCCAATACAATAATATACAAATATTAAAACAGGGCTAAATATAATAATTACATAATAAATAATAGGTAAGATGGGGGAACTAAAAACCCCTAAAAATGAGAGGTAAAGCTGTGTATCATCGGCATACTGATAACATCGGACGCCGAACTCTCTCATGACCTCAGCCAAAGATTGCATATACACGTTGAACAGGAAAGGGGACAAAAGAGAGCCCTGCGGGACTCCACATGTGAGATTCCAGGGAGATGATGTACATTCCCCAAGAGTCACCCGCTGTGTTCTCCCTGCCAGGAATGAGCGGAACCATTCAAGAACAATTCCACTCACCCTGGCCAGGTCCCTCAGCCTCGTCACCAACAACTCATGATCAACGGTATCAAACGCCGCCGACAGATCCAGTAAGATCAAAATTGTGGATCTGCCCTGATCTAATTCATGATGTAGATCATCAACCAAGACCACAAGTGCAGTCTCTGTGCCAGACCCGGGGCGAAAGCCTGACTTTGAGGGATCAAGAAAACCGACCCGGTCCAGGTGTTCCTGTAACTTCCGGGCTACCACCTGTTCAATAACCTTCCCTAAAAAAGGAAGGTTAGAGACTGGCCGATAGCTGGCCGGGGGAGTCAATGCTCAAAGATGGTTTTTTGAGTAGAGGCCGTACCACCGCCTCTTTAAGACAGCTCGGCACCCTTCCCTCCCTAAGGGAGGCATTGATCACCCCCGCCAGCAATGACCCTAATGTCTCCCAGCTGGTCTTTACCAGCCAGGATGGGCACAGATCCAATTCACAACAGGTGGCCCGGACTGTCCCGAGCTGCCTTTGGGCAGGAGGGGCGGGATACAAGTTTTAAATAAATAAATAAACATCCGCCACGTCAGCAGGCGATACCCACTGAAACTGATCCCACAACCACCGACAGGGCAGGACTTCCTGTACCTCTGATTCATCCACTATCATTAATGCAGCATTGAGATCGTGGTGAATGTGAGCGATTTTGTCTGCAAAAAAGTTGGCAAACATGTCACAGCGGGCACTGGAAAATTCCAGTTCCAGGTGGAGAGAGGCCAGACTGACAAGCCTCTGCACCACCTGGAAAAGCTCCGCTGGGTGTGACTTCGCAGATGCAATAAGGGTAGCAAAGAACTCCTTCTTTGCTGCATGTATTGCAACAGCATAAGCTCTTAAACTGGCTTTATGCTGTAATCGGTCAGTTTCAGCATGAGTTCGATGCCACCATCGCTCCAGCCTGCTTCATTTGATGGAGGTCCTCCATGAACCATGGCGATCCCCGTCGTCGGCTTTCTGGAAGCAGATGCTTGGGAGCCCTTCAGTCAATAGCGTCAGCCAACAAGCTGTCCCAGAAGGCAACAAGGTAATCAAGTGAACGATCATCAAGATCAGAAGGCATTTCCCCTAGAGCATTCTGGAACCTCTCTGGTTCCATAAGTCTCCGGGGACGGACCCAACAAATTGGTCCTGCACTCGTCCAGGGGCAGACATGCACCAGGAGACTGGACCGGAGGAGGTAATGATCCGTTCATGACAGGGGTAAAACGATTACATCCCCCACCACCGGATCCCCTGCCTCAAGACAGGTGCAGAACATCAGGCCAAGGGTATGTCCCCCCTCATGTGTCAGACCCGTAACCCTCTGAGACAGTCCCATGGTTGTCATGGCGTCCATGAACTCACGCTCTGCTCCCCCCAACCCAACATCGGTGTGGATATTGAAATCCCCCAGGACCAAGGTCTTTGGGGATCGCAAGACCACTTCTGATACCAGTTCCGCTACAGCGTGTAGGGATGCTACGGCACAGGTAGGTGCATGGCATACCAAAAGCAGCCCTAATCTGTCTCCTGCCAAATTGATCACAAGGTGGACCCACTCTATGCCCAAGATGGTCTGCACAGGATACCTCATCACAGTCCAAGTATCCTTAAAAACAATGGCTACACCGCCTTCCCGGCCCTCTAACTGGGGCTGGTGCTGTACAGAGTACCCGACTGGAACAAGGTCAGTCAATATAGGCCCCAACTCATTGTCCAGCCAGGTCTCTGTAATACATATGAGGTTGTCCAATTGATCTAAAATCAACTCCTTGATTGTTGTTGATTTATTACTGACCGACCTCGCATTCAACAGCAGCAGCTCCAGACCAGGGGCTCCTCCGATCTCGATCCCTGTATCACCTGCCAGGGGCCTATGTAAGGGACAAGAGTTAAACATCTGTCCCTCCTCATAGCTGTCCTTTGCTTCCCTGAGAGACCATCATTACCCTGGCCCATCACGACCCCAATGGCTGCAGAAGCCCTCCCGGCCTGCTCCCCCCCCATGGAGGCTGTCCTGCCAGGCCCCCAAGAACATACCTTCCCCCCATCCCTTTCCCCCCCCTCCCTCCTCCCCCCTCTCCTGGCCCCCTCTCACTGGAGGGCCAGCACCCCCCACCTTTATTAGGTCGTCCCCCCTCCCACTGGGGGCCCCTACCCAAACCCTAGTAGATATGAGGAATGCTGTGAAATCAAAATATATCTTGATTTCAGCAAAGCGTGTGACCAAGTTTCACATGAGCTCCTCCTCCTCGACAAGCTTGCAAAGTGTGGGCTGGGAGACACTATAACAAAATGGATTTCCAGCTGGCTGAAAAACCATGCTAGTCAGAGTCAAACTGGAGGGGGATACTGAGGGGAGTCCTGCAGGGCTCAGTTTTGGGCCTACTGCTATTCAATATCTTCATTAATGACCTGGATGGAGTGGCGGGAATACTTATCAAATTTGCAAATGACACAAAACTGGAGCTAATACTTCTGGAAGACTTATTTATTTATTTATTTATTTATTTAAACAAATTTAATACCCTGCCCCTCCAGCACAGTGGCTTGGGGCGGCTTACAACAATAAAACCTTAAAAACATAAAAACCTCACATATGGAGGATTATAACAAACATTCATATCCCCCCAAACCATACCCTCCCATCCCACCCTACCCATCTTCCCCACCAAAGGCCGGGCAGAACAGCCAGGTCTTACAATTAAGTCGAAAAGAGGGGAGATCCAGGGCCAATTGGGCCTCTATCGGCAGGGAGTTCCACAGCTGTGGAGTGGCCACCAAGAATGCCCTGCCCATTAGGGATGGGAATTCCGGATCTACCGGTATCCGATAATGCCGGTATCGGGCGTACCGGCATTACCGGATTCGACCCGGTAATCCGGACCCGGTACCGGATTTCGGTGTACCGTTTTTTTTTTACATTGCAGCCATTTAAGAATGGCTGCAATGTCAAAAAAATTAAAGCCCCAGCAAAACAGTTTTT
>QEPC01007937.1:1577315-1595677 GCA_003113815.1 Sphenodon punctatus
GAGAGGTGTGGCCCTTCCTTTTAAAAGCCCCCTACCCCCTCAATGGTCATTGGTCCTTGGTAAGTCAGGTGGCTGTACCTTTCCCTGGGATTGCGAAATCCTGCCTAGCAGTACCTGGAAGCCAAGGTGTCAGTGAAGGTCAGCTGGAAGGTCAGGGAAGCTGCTACTGGTGGCAGGTTCTGCCACAACTTGGACCCAGGACTCCTGGGTTGTCTGTTACAAGGTTGAAAGCAGGAGAGAGAACAGGCTCGGGACAAGGACTATTGAGTTGCCTGTGAAGGGAGTGCAACCTACTGGATTAGAGTGGGGTGGAGAGGCTGGAAGACAGGAGTCCCGAGATCTCTGTTAAAGGGGGGAGGGGGAATGGGGCTGGGATGGGATGCTGGTTTGGAGCTGAATTAGGTTAGGTGGCTTGGGTACTGAGGGGGGAGCAGAGAGGGTGGGGTGCTGGGAGAAAGGGTGATCAGAAAGAATGGGGGGCTGGTGGTGCTGGGGGGATCACAAAGGGTGGGGTATGGGGAGCAGGAGGAAAGGGGGCCTGGGGGCATGCCAGTCTGGGGGTGGGAGGGGGCTAGCCAGAGGAGGGGGAGGGCTCCCAGACTCCTACTCACGTGCTTCCTGAGCAGGTCTGGGTTGGATTGACAGGGCTGCAGTACTGGAGTCTACAGGGTGGGAACAGCGGCAGCCCCTGCAGGCAGGGAGGGTTCACTACAAACTGCCTGTGCAGGTGGTGTCTGTTCCACCTGGTCCTGTTCTGACTCCACCTGGACCTGAGCAGCACCGCTACCACCACTGTGCAATCACCGTCACTCTCTGCCTACTGATCTGTCTGCTAACACTGCATTCCCTGGACCGAGGAAGAGACCAAGGCCTTCATTGCTCTACAGAAGGAGAAGAAGGTCCAATATGCCCGGGTGAAGTGCTACAGGACGAAACCCTGTTCTGATTCTGCAAGTCTGCCTATGACCCAGACAGATCCTAGAAAAGGTGGCTGCTGATGCTGTGGGAAGATGTCCAGAGAGGCCAGGCTTTGTGTGTATGGCTGAAATATACAGGAAGTGATAGAGTGAGATTTTCCCCCCATGGCAAGACATGGCACTAGCAGAGTCTGTGTAGTCTAGTAAGTAAGGTGGTGGGAGTTGGACCCAGGAGACTAGGGTTCAAATCCTGTTGTGACCTCGGGCAACTTACTATCTCTCAGCCTCCGTTCCCCATCTGTAAAATAGGAATAATAATGATCTACCTCATAGGGTTGTAGTTAGGGTGCACTAGATAATAACTATAAAGCAATTTAAGTACTGAAATCACTGTAGAAATTATCTATAATACTAAATCAAACTAAAACCAGGAGTTTGTTTGAAATTGCTCTATGACTGTCAAACCAACTGCAAAAGAGAAGCCTTGGAGGTGAAACAGGGATACCCTAAGATTGTGGAGCTTAGTGGCCACAGTCCACCCAGATTTCACCCTGACCTAGCTCTAGTCATTTCAGTTGAGCTGGGTTGGCTTATGTCTGCAGGACCAGGACTCCACGGGGAGGCCAGGACCAGTGCTCCTTAGGGCCCAGGTCAGGCTGGTTCTGCAGGGCCCTCTCCCTGTCTGTAACTCAGCCCCTGGGGTGGCTGCTTTCTTCAGGGCCCTGCCCCTGCCCCACCCCCACTGGCCTCACCTACTAGGGGGAGAGGAGTAGGGCCCTGCAGGAAGAGGTTAAAGGAGTGGAGCTATGGAAGGCATGGTTATAGGGGCCCCACATTTATTTTTGCCCCAGGCCCTACAGTTCTAAGGTTGGTCCTGTATGTCAGCTACAGTCTCAACCCACAAAGCTATACTAACTCCAGCTCTCTCTCTTTTTTTTTTTTTTTAATGTATTTTTATTATTTTTCATAACTCTCGGTAACTCACATAACAAACCGACAATAATCGATATGGACCGAGGCAGAATGCCCTTACAGCAATGGTCCAACCCTACAAAAGTAAGTTACCCCTATTATTATTTAACTAAATTTTTGTTAAACATAACAATACATTTTCCTTGTCTAGGTTCAACTGATTTTGCAATAATTCCCATATGTTACTCCATACAGCATAAAAGGATTCAAGTTCTTGATGGATTTCAGCGTGGATACGTTCCAAGGTAAGTGTATACCAGATCCTGTGGATCCATTTCTTAAACGAAGGTCTTTTCTTTGATTTCCAGTTGCAAATAACAGTATATATCGCTGCAATTCTTAGTTGTTGGCATGCTTGTCGCCGCTCCTTAATAACCTGTATCTCTGGAAAGATGCCCAACAAAGCAAAGGTAGGCTGGAATGGTATCTCCTGTTGAGCTAAATCATTCATGTGAGGCCAGATCTCCTTCCAGAACTCATTTATATATGGGCAAGACCACCAGCAGTGCATCCAAGTCCCTGGGGCTGCGCACCCCTGCCAGCAATTACCAGGATAGGCTATATTTATTTTATGCAATTTATGTGGGGTATAATACATGCGGTATATAGTTTTTATTTGCGGTTCTCTAAGAGATAGCGATCTAGAGCCTTTATGCATGTTGTCCCATATTTGTAACATCTCTTTTTTTTCTATTTTTATTTGTAGGTCTTCTTCCCACTGAGAGATGTACCCTGCATCAGGTAAGTTGTATAAATTGCGTAGGACTTTATATAGCCGAGATATTATGTGTGTTTGGGATGAATCTCCATATATTACTTTTTCCAGATCCGTGCTTTCTCTAATATAGTGGGGTTTGTTCTTCTTCTTATTAAACTTACTTTTTATTTTTGTGTAAGTAAAGGGGTCTGGCTCCCTACCCAGTTTATCTTTAATGGTATCAATGGTTAGTATTTCCTCCCCTACAAAAAGATCTTTTGCTATTTTTAATCCTTTTGCTTCCCAGGTCTTGCTAATTGTCACCGGTATATCTGCCCTCCTTGCCCAGCTTCCAAAAATTGGGGAGAAAGGGGATTTATTTTTTATCATCTCTGCTTTATTTGTGCACTGTTCCCAGGTATGGATAGCCATGCCAATGAACGGATGCTCCATATCTATTTGTTTTTTAATATCCATCTCTTCCATGAGAAGTGTTTTAAAGTTCTCTATCTCGCAGAGGCTTTTTTCCATCTGTATCCACTCAGGTATCTTGCTGCTGTGATACCAGTGTTTTATACCCCTGAGAACAGACGCCCAGTGGTACAATTTGATATCTGGAGCACTCATACCTCCCTTTTCTTTTGAGGTGTATAGAATTGTTCTTCTAACTCTAGGTTTTTTTCTGTTCCAAATAATTCTGGCAATAATTTTATTAATGGTGGAAAAATATTGCTTGGGGACATGTATCGGTAAGGCCAGAGAGGTGTACAATAATTTAGGTAAAATTACCATCTTTATTAAATTCATTCTACCGGCCCAAGAAATTTGCAAATTTTTCCAATCTGCTTCCTTTCCATTAACTATTTCCACTAGCGGGAGGAAATTGAATTTATACAGATCTTTGGGTTTTTTAGTAATGTTGATACCTAAATATTTTAGTGCATTACTTTGTACACTGAATGGTGTGGCTTTTTGTAATTCTGCTCTAGAAAGCTTCTCCTCGTTAAATATCAACATTTGCGATTTTTCAACATTTATCGTATATCCTGAAACCGCCCCAAATTTTTCCACCATCTTTAACAAATTAGGCACAGTATTTGGAAGATCTGTGAGAAATAACATCATATCGTCTGCGTATAGAGCTGTCTTATATTCTTCCTTTCCCATTTTTATCCCTTTGATGTGCTGGGATTGTTTTATTGCTATAGCCAATGGTTCTATTGCTATATCAAATAATAACGGTGACAGGGGACAACCCTGCCTAGTGCCTCGGGTCAAATTAAACTCTGGTGTTACTACCCCATCCAATATTATTTTTGCCCTGGGTTCTTTATAGATTAATTTTATCCATTCTGTAAAATTGCCCTTCATTCCCATTTTTTCCATAGTGTGTATCAAATATTTATGTTCCACCATGTCAAATGCTTTCGCAGCGTCTAAGGAGACCACTGCGGCCGGGGACTTATTTTTACGAATTTGGTGGATAATATTAATTACTTTTCTTATATTATCAATCCCTAACCGGCCCGCTATGAATCCAGACTGTTCTGGTGCAATGATGTTTGGTATAATTGTCCCCAGTCTGTTGGCCAGTATTTTTGTAAAAATTTTGGCATCGGTATTGATTAGGGAGATAGGACGAAAGCCGCTACATAATTCCACATTTTCCCCCAGTTTTGGGCACAGCATGATATGTGCCTCTTTAAATGTGTTGGGCATTTCTTTTTTCTGTAAGAAAGTATTAAACATTCTGGTTAGTATTGGGCTAACTTGTTCTTCAAAAGTTTTGTAGAATTCTACGGGGTAGCCGTCGGGGCCTGAGGCTTTGTTTTTTGGAAAAAAAATTATTACTGTTTTAACCTCCGATAACTCTATAGCACTATTGAGGTATTCGTTCTGCTCCCTTGTAATTTTAGGTAACTTGATTGAGTTTAGAAAACTATCTATGTCTTCTTTTTTAGGATTCCTCGTCCTGTAGATGTCCTCATAGAATTCCACAAAGCATCTTTCTTTTTCTTTTCCCATTAACAAAATTGAGTCCTTTCTTTCTCTAATATAAGGGATGTTATTTTTTTGTCTCTTTTTTTTTACCAAACCAGCTAAAACTTTGTCTGCCTTATTAGCTTTGTCAAAGTAATACGCCTTAGTGTATCTAATCCTAGATACCATCTGTTCTGTTTCAATTAAGTTTATTTGACTTTTTAATATAGCAATTTTTTCTGCATTAATTGCTGGTTGCTTAGCTAGATGTTTTATTTGTAATAATAGCTCGTTTACCTGTTTGTTTTTTTCTTTTTTTAGGTATGCTTCTAAGGAAATGAACTGTCCCCTGATCACAGTCTTAGCCGCTTCCCACAATGTTATTGGCGAGATCTCTGGCCCATCATTAAAGTGGAAATATTCTACTATTGCATTTTGTATCTGCTCTTTAATCCAGCTGTTGTTTAAATAAAGTTTTTTCATAGACCATCTATATGCATTGGGGTTTTTTTGTGTTTCCTCCTTTATCTCTAGCTTGATAGCATTGTGGTCTGAGAAGGGAAGGATTTGAATATAAGCTTGCATTCCTTCCTTGAATAAATTTTGGTTTATTAAAATATGATCTATTTTAGTGGACACTTTATGCGGATTAGAATAAAAGGTGAATTCCTGTTTTTTTGGATGGAGAACTCTCCATATGTCTATCCACTTGTATTTTTCTATTAACTGCACAATTCTATTCTGTTGTTTATTTAGTTTGTTTTTTGTAGATAGGTCCAAGGATGAAAGTGGGCAATTAAAGTCTCCACACAACACTGCTTGTCCTATTATTTTTTGTTCTAAATTTGGTAACAGCTCTGCAAAGTAAGCTGCAGTGTTGTTGTTTGGTGCGTAAATAGAGCAAATAGTGTATTGTTCTTGCCCTATTGATCCTTTAATTAATATCATCCTGCCCTTCTCATCTCTTTCAATGCACTGCGTCTGCCATTTTATTTTTGTTGATATCCCAATCGCAACTCCAGCTTTTTTTTTGTTTGCATTTGAAAAAAATACTTTATACCCCCTGTTAGCAAATCTATGATTGTCCTGCCTCAATAAATGAGTTTCTTGAATTGCGAAAATTTCTATCTGATCTTTATGCAGCAGCTGCCAGACCTTTTTTCTTTTTATAGGATTGTTCAATCCACATACATTAAAGGATAACAGTCTAACTCTATCCATCATCACTCTTTAAGAGTTGTTTTTCCTTGTGTTGACTTCTCCTGTTATCTGCGTATTTTATACCTTGCTTACACTGCTTTTTTGACTGAATCCTAGCTGTTTCTCTTCTTATGCACCTAGATGAGCATGTCAATAGTATATTCCCTCTATTTTTTAACCAACAAAAACCAATAAACGTTCGCCCCTTTCCCCCCCACCCCCCTCCCTCCATAGCTTCTTGCTTCCAATTCCTTACATAGGACATTTGAATTTTCCCCCTGTCTATAAATTCTATTTTAAACTTTTGTGGGGAGCTCCCTTCTAGGAGTGACGTGCCAACAGGCTCTTTGCATCCCCCCAGACCCTTTGCCATTTCTCATAAACCTTTCTTTTAAACATTCTTTTCTTTGTAACCGAAATAATTAAACCTTTCATTTGCAGACCATTTACTGTATCCCTTTTTTTTTTTTAAACAAATCCTCATTAGCTTTGTAGAGCTTACAATGTTCATTCAAGCACTTTACAGGCCCTCACGCTTACACCTTTTTTTCTGCCTTCAGTCTTTAAAGTTTTTTGCCATATAGTCCTGTAACTCCGGTAACTGAGAAAAAAATCTTCTCCTTCCTTGATGGACAAACGTGAATCTTGCTGGGAAGAAAATCTGGGGTCTCATATTTTTTTTATGAAGGGCTTCAAGCATGGGTTTCCAGGCCTTTCTCTTCTGTATGGTTTCATATGCTAGATCTGGATAAATAGAGATCCTTGCTCCTTGATAAATCATTTCTGTTGCCCCTCTGGCTGCCTTCATCAAGGCTTCTTTATCTGCAAATCTGAGCAGTTTGACTATGATTGCTCTGGGGGGGGATTGCTCTTTAGGTTTAGGCCTCAGTGACCTGTGAGCTCTTTCCAGTTCAGTATGGTTCAATTCCTCCTTGTCAGGGAAAATTGTTTTGAATACATGCAGCAACAACTTACATGTACCTTCCACTTCTAATCCTTCTGGCACCCCCATCACTCTCAAGTTGTTCCGCCTGGAGCGATTTTCCAGGTCTTCTATTTTTGCTTGCAGAGCAGACAGTTGTACCTCAGTTCTAGTAGTTCTCTGCTCTGAGTTGTTTTCTCTATCCTCCATGTCACTTATTCTTTGCTCTGCAGTGTCTATTCTCTTATTGACTCCCTCAATTTGGGTCCTCAAATCTCCCAATGCAGCAGTTATGGAGGAAATCCCCTCTTTATTTATGGCAAGATTCTCTTTTATTGATTTAAATAGCTCCAGTACTTGCCTTAAGTTGTCTGGGTCCCTGGCTTCTTCCCTGCGTGCTGCATTTGCCATTTTGTTACACACGGCCTCCCCTTTCCTTGTGCTTCGCCGAGGGAGGTAATATTTATCAATTGTAGAGTCTGCTACTCTTTTTTTTTCTAAGCTCATTCCTTTTTTCAGGTCTTTCCTTTATTTTAGGTTATTTTATTTTTCCTCAGTAGTGTTTTATTTCTCTGTTTTGGCATCGGGTCTAGCAGGAGCACAGCCACACGCGTCCTAATGCTCGCACATGCCCAGACAGCCCCCCCTCCAGCTCTCTTTAGTTCTTGGTCACTCTCTTGTGTGTTGGCCAGGACGGTACCTGCTATGTGAGCGTCAGCTAAGGTTTTATGGGGCACCCAGTGCACCCCCAAGGGACTGAGCTTCTATTTCAGAAACAAAGCCTTTCCACCCCAGATGTAACTTGGCAGCGGGCAGCATCCACTACAAAGAGGCTGAGCAAGGAAAGGAGAGGCAGGAAGAGGCAAGGCTGTGCTATCATTATCAAGCCACCAACTCAGGATTGGCTCCATGAGCCTTTTCATTCCACTGCCCCAGCGTCCTGGGTAACACCCAGGGGAGCAAACCCAAAAGGCCACAGCCAGATCAACCAATAGTCAAGATCAACAAGAGAACATAGTTCACGCAATATTTATCTCTGAACAGCAATTAGATGTTTAAATAAGCTAGCAGCAGGATACAGACCCTTGTGTACAAAGAGAAAGGGTATTAACAAACAAGATGGTAATTCACACCCAGTGGGTGTTCACCACCACTACCCACGTAGCCACCACCCACTAGACATGCAGCCCCCACTCACAGCAGGATCCTAGAGCATGCAGAGCATGCCGAGTAGATGAATGCAGGCTAATGTGAACCCACGTCTGCTTCCCGTCAATTGGGGCATATACAGGTTCACTGGCACCATAGAGTCATGGGCAAAAAGCCTAGAGCATTCTGAGGAGTGACCACTCCCAGTCCCTCTCCACTCACTCTCACTGGTATGCATGTAATGTCTGCCTTAAGCTCACCGCGCCATTTTCAAACATGCATTCTTCCCAACTCTTCCTGTTTGGCAATATGTGCTTGACACTTGCTCTTTCCCAGCCATTGCATTCTCCACAGCAACTTAGGGAGGGTTACAATCACCAGGGCCATTGCTCAAACCAACAGCCAGGCAACAACCAGCACTGTTACCACCACCATGCAATCACAGTCACTCTCCCCCTACCAATCCGTCTGCCAACACTGCATTCCCTGGACCAAGGAAGAGGCCAAGGCCTTCATTGCTCTATGGAAGGAGCAGAAGGTCCAATATGCCCTGGTGAAGTGCTACAGGAACGAGGCGGTGTTCCAGGAGATCTCGGCACAAATGGTACTGCAGGGCTATAACCAGGACATGAACCAGTGCCAGCAGTGGGCCAAAGACTTGAGGTGCAGGTACAAGATCTGGGACAACAACTTTGCCTCCGACTGTGGGAGGCAAACATTGCTGTATTACCAGCTCCTTGACCAGTTCCTCTGTGTGGATGGAGCCATTGTTGCATCTCATCTGTATGGTTGTGCCTTCGTCAGGGGTCACAAGCGGGTGGATGTGGTTCCCCCATTGCCCACTGCAACTGCTCCCACTCTTCCCATGGAAGTCACAACTGCCGGCTGACATCCCTCCATGCCCATTCCTGCCTCAGAGAGAGCCAGTACAGGTCAATGCAGACATGGACACTGTATGAGTTACAGTGTATCTCCTCGAGCTTGAGAGCCAGCCCTTTTCAAGGAGCCACCTGAGTGGAGCTGAGATGAGAACAACTGTTCCTGTACCATTGAGCAAAACCTACCTTTCAGGAGCACTTGCAACTGTTTGTCAGTTTTTCTTCACTATCCATTGAATCTGTTCTTCTGCTGTTGTTGAAATCAGCACCTGTGATTGTCTGCCATTTTCCAGTATTTTTTGTTAGGTTTTGGTAATTTTTGGTGTTTTCCACCAGTTAGTTTCTGGTATTTTCATCAGTTTCCAGCATTTTACAAGAGTTTCCAGCATAAAACAAAGACTAGCCCTTGAAATACACAAAACACAGTTTATAAAGAGCCCAAACAAGAACCAATAAGAGAAATGTTGAAAGTTACATAGTGAATGTGTGATCGTATACAGGCAAACACAAGCAGCATGTAAGAAACGTTACTTGGTGTGTGTGGGCTGCTCCTGCCTAGGAAGAACTACCAGAAGTACTGAACGATGGCAATTACCCAATGGGAACTAGTGAAAACGGTGTTTCCTCATTGTGCGAACACAAGCAAATGGTCTTTTTCTGATGGAAACAAGTCTCACAGTAATTGCGTGATTCAGTACTCTGCCTGAGGTTCTGGTTGAGGGGATGGAGGACCTGGATGCCACCTTTATAGAGGAGATTGTGGAGACAGAGGAGAATAGTAAGTTAATGCACCTGAGGAATGGGAGAATGTTTGCATTTACACAGCTGCATGACAAAGGCTACTGTTTACTGTTATCTAACTATGTTTTTTTATTGTTTACCATGTTGACAGATGGCCAGGGGAGCATGTAGGAGCAACAGGAAAATTGCCAGGAAACAGCTCCACAGGAAGAATAGGTGTGGGAAGTGGGTGGGAAGACATCATGGCAAGCCTGAGGGCTGGCAGGGGCGAAGATGGTGCAAATGGCGTTGGTTGATTTCTGTATGTTCTTCGCTCCTCTACAGTGATTGTGGGAAAAGAACTGTATGGCACTGGGATCCAGCTGCAGCAACTGCCCTAGTAGCAAGACCTGCGAGTCTACAACCAGCGGTGAAGGGAGGATTTGGCAAGGGAGCTGCTTGGGGAAACCATGCGGCGGGCGGATGAAATCTGCAAGACCACTAACAGCATGGCCAGGGAGCATAGGCAGCTGGTGCAGCAGGACACCACAGAATGCAAGCCTTTGCAACCGAGGCCCACTTGCAGGAGAACAGGCACTGGGCCCAACTCTAGCAGAAAATTGACCAGTCACTCAGTGTAATTGAAAAGACAAGAGAATTGGTCACCTACCTTGGTGAATTCTTTTCTTCTCCTGCTAGGCAGACAGTCCTCCGGATGGGTAGCTCCTCCTCTTGACCGACAAGGGGTAGAAGATAATAAGATGATCTGCACATGCCTACTGAGCTACCCCTGCTCCTATCACAAGGAAGTCCCAAGCAGAGGACCGGCTCTTGTAGACTTAGATAAGGACCAGACCTAACCCTGAACTTGAAAGAACTCTGAAACCAGGGAAGAGATAAGGCTCAACAGAACCAACCATTTATAAGGGATGTTGGGTAAGATGGAGAACGTCAAATATAAGGAAAGGGAAAAAACACTCCCCTAAACTAGCCAAAGTTGCTGTTTGCTTGGGTGGGGCCGGAGGACTGTCTGCCTAGCAGGAGAAGAAAAGAATTCACAGAGGTAGGTGACCAGTTCTCTTTTCTCCCCCTGCTGCAGACCATCCTCCGGATGGGACATTCCCGAGCAGTAGGAACCCTAAGGGTGGGAACAAACAGCACCAGAAGGATCTAGCACCGCCTGTAGAACCCTTCTTCCAAAGGCTGCATCTGCTGATTGGCAGGTGTTGATCTTATAATGCTTGACAAAGGTATGGACAGAGGCCCAGGTCGCGGCCCTACAAATCTTATCATACGAGGTTCTTGCCTTAAAGGCATACAAAGTGGCTGCCCCCCGCACGGAGAGGGGCCAGATTTGCAAGGGAGGGAACTTCCCTTGGCCTTATAAGCCTCGATTATCGCCTGTTTAACCCACTTTGATATCAAAGACTTAGAAGCCTTGATACCCTTTAGGCTTGCCCGCAAATTAACGAAAAGGGCTGTGGACTTCCTAAAGACTTGAGTCCGTGAGAGATCAATTTTTAATGCCTGACGGGCGTCCAGAGTGTGCCACAGCTTCTCCTTCGCATGCACTGGTTTGGGGCAAAAAGAAGGAAGCACCAGTTCCTGGGATCTGTGGGAGAGAGAATTACACTTTGGGATAAAGGCCTGATCTAATCTGAGAGTGATTTGTTGATTATGGAAAATACAGAAATTTTCCTCCATCGACAGAGCGCCCTACTCGGACATTCTCCTAGCTGATGTCACCGCAACCAAGAATGCTGCCTTAATGGATAGCATATACAGAGATACCTGACGAAGGGGGATTTTGTCAGAGCATCGAGGACCAGATTCAAATCCCAGGATGGGCACCTACGGACCACCGGAGGAGAGAGGTGTCTTGCCGCCCTTAGAACTTGACGGACATGTTTGTGTGCCGAGAATTTCTTGTTGGAAACAGCATGCAGCACCGAGTTTAGAGCTGCCACTTGTCGAGCTAGGGTGTTATACTTAAGACCCTTGTCCAAGCCTGCCTGAAGGAACTCTAAAATTTGGGGAATTGAGGCTTTACAGGGGTCCTGACCCCTAGCAACTTCCCACAGCGAAAAAAACCTTCCAGGTTGCCCTGTAGGAGTGCCTGGAGCGTCCTCGAGACCAGGAGCATCTTAAGGACTGCCTCTGAATACCCCTTGCGAGCAAGGGCTAGGCGCTCAACCTCCAAGCTGTCAAATTCAGAGAATTTGCGCCCTCGTGGAATAAAGGGCCCTGGCATAGTAAGTTGTGTCTGGACGGAAGAGAAATGGGGTTCTGTACGCTCAGTTCCATGAGGTCCAAGAACCAAGGACGTCTCGGCCACCATGGAGTCACCAATATAATTTGGGCCCTCTCTCTCCTTATTTTTGCCACTTTTCTTGCAATGAGGGGAAGGAGCGGAAAGGCATACAGGAGCCCTGCAGGCCAGCTCTAGTTCAGGGCATCTGTCTTCATCGCTCCCCAACACCGAGAATGCGTCATAAAAAGGTCTACTTGTGCATTCTCGGGGCTGGAAAATAGGTCCATCGACGGAGAGCCGAAGGACAGAACCAGCTGTCTGAAGACCTCCCTGTTCAGGGACCATTTGTGGGGATCTACCTCCCTCCTGCTCAACCAATCCACACGATAATTGTCTGTGCCCTTTATGTGCAGCGCCTTTAAGGACAGAAGATGGGATTGAGCCCAGTTCAGAAGTCTCTTGGCCTAGGCCTGGAGGGCAGGGGACCTCGAGCCTCCTTGGTGGCTCACATAGGCTTTCGCCGTAGTATTGTCTGTGTAAACAAGCACGTGTGAATTGAGAAGAACTGGCGAGAAGTATTGGAGACTGAGGCGAATCACTCTCAGCTCTAGAAAGTTGATACTCCTGGTCGCCTCCAACCTGGACCAGAGGCCCTGGGCTGAGTGGTCGTCCAGGTGAGCTCCCCAACCTGTTAAGCTCGCGCCCGAGGTGAGGAGCTTTCTGAGGGGCTCCACCAGGGGAACTCCCCTTGCAAATCTTTCCCTCTCCAATCACCAGGTCATGGGGGATTTTTAGGTGGTTTGGAATCCTTACCCATGAATTGTACCCTTTTGTGAGCTCTTTTTGAAAAGGCCTGAGCAGCTGCTACAAGGGTCTGAGGTTGAATCAGGCCCACTGGAACTGCTGGGAGCATGATACCAGGAGACCCAGTAGCCCTGCCAGAGTTTTCAGTCTCAAGCGTTGACTGGCTCCCAGTAAGTAGATCGAAGAGCAAATCTTTTCTTGCCTTTTGGGGGGAATGAAGATGGCGCCTAAAGAAGTATCTATCACCACCCCCAGATGCTCTATTCTGTGGCTGGGAACTAGTTGGCACTTGAGGACGTTTACTATAAAGCCATGGTGATTCAGGTATTGTATCACCCTGGCAACATCCACCAAAGCCCTGTCCTGGGAAGGAGCCCTGATCAGGAGGTCGTCTAGATAAGGGTAAATATGTATCCTCTCCCTGTGCAGATTTGCTATGAATGTGATGAGAGTCTTGGAGAAGGTTCGCGGGGCCTAAGAGAGACCGAATGGCAGAGCCTTGTACTACCAATGGCTCTGGGGTAGTGGAAGCGGAGCCATTTCCTGTGCGCTGGAAAAACTGGGATGTGCAAATAAGTCTCCTTCAAGTCCAAGGAGGCCATCCAATCCTCCAGCGCCAGGCTCTGGCAGATGGATTTCACCATCTCCGTCTTGAATTTCTGGGGTCTGACACATTTGTTTAGTGCCTTCAAATCCAGAATGGCCCTCCATTGGCTGAACTTCTTGGTCACTAGAAAGATTATCAAGTATAGGTCAAGGCTGACTTCCCCGGGAGGAACCCTCTCTATGGTCCCTAAGGACCCTAATCTGTTTAGCTCCGTGGACATGGCGAGGCACTTGAGGGGTTTCGTGGAGACTGAGAAAGGCAAGAACCGTTCCCTGGGGGACCTTTGTAATTCTACCGAGTAGCCTTGGCGAATCACTTGCAATACCCATGCGTCTGAGATTGACTTTTCCCAAATGGCTGAGAAAGCTTGAAGTCTGCCCCCTATCTCCACATTCCCTTGCCCGTCATGCCTGTTTGTTGGACTGACTGGGGGATGGGCTCTTTTGGTTTGAATTTGCCAGCTCCACGCTGCCTCTGCCTTCTAAAATGAAAGGACTGCCTGGGGTCTCTTTCATTTGATTGATTTCTACTGGCAAAGGAGGGAGAGGAGCCGCCAAACCGAAAGGTTGGAGAGTGAAAAGGTTTTCTTTTTGTAAGAAATTGTTGGAGAGTTTTGGTCTTAGTTTTATCGGTGGCATCGGCCAGCACCTTGTCTAAAGAAGATCCAAATAATTTAAACCCTTTATAGGGGCCCTCCACTAGCACGTTTTTGGCTGTGAGGGTCTCCCTGCCAGGAACTTAGCCAAACTCTCCTCCTTGCCGCTATGGTGCGTGCAACGGAACAGGCAGACCACGAGAGAGCGTCTGTGATAGCATCAGTCAAAAGAGCAACTGTCAACATGATGCGGGAGGAGAGAACCTTAGCCTTCTTGTCTGAAATGTGTGAGGACTGCAGCTCATGTGTCCAAGACATCATAGCTCTGGCAATGTAAATGGAAAGAGTGTTTACTCTAAGGGAGGCCACGGTGGAATCCAGAACCCTTCTCAGGGCCCCCTCTACTATGGGCCCCCCTATCCATGGGGTCCTTAGGGAAACAGTCCCCTTCAGTAGGAAACACTGTTTTCCTCGCTAACGAGGCAGCAATGGCATCCACCTTGGGGTTTTTAAACAAGCCATCCTTTTTTCTGGAAACAGCATAAAGCACCTCCTGGGCCTTGGTCATTTAAAAAACCTTCCCAGGGAACTTGCATTCAGAGAGAACTCTGTTGAGGGGCAACCCTTTATCCCTAGCCTGAACAGAAGGGATTAGGTCTCTGTCATCCTTCTCAGTCTGAGGAGTCTCCCCTAGAAGGCTTTTCCTGCAGGTGGAGAGTTTTGATGACTTGAAAAAGAAGTTCCTCTCTATACTGGGAGGGGAACTGTCTGTCCTGGTCTCTAGGATTAGGCAAGGACTCCTGGCAAGCTGAGGGAATCAGCGGCCAGCTCGCCCCTCCCCCCTTCCTCAGCAGAGCTGTCTGAAGGCGGAGGAGATTCTAAGGTGTGAAGAGCAGCGCCACCTGCTGGACGAGGAGGGTTTCCCGCCTTTTTTAACTAACTTTTTTGACACAGTAGCCTTATCTTTTCCCTTGAATCCCTTTCTCTTTGACTTGCCCTGTCTGTCACAGAGCCAGGTCAGGGAGTCCAGCATTTTGCCCATAGTATGATTAAGGGCAATTAAGGGGTCTGGCTGGTTGATCGGCATCTCAGCCGGGGGTAAGGCAGGCGAGGTCAGGTCTCCCTGTGAGGAAGCCTACAGGGAAGACAAGAGGCATAGAAACTGAGGACCCAGAGGAAATGAGAGTCCCCGACAGAGGAACACTCATATCTTCCCCTTCCCCCCACAGACAGAATGGACCTACCTCAGGCCTAAGTCTGGGATCCATGATCCTGTCACTCTCTCCCTCCGCAGCTGCGTGGGAGAAGAGGAGCCGGGAGTGCTGCCCTCACGAAGGGGGGGGGAGGAGAAGGGGGTGCCCGGTGGAATGGACTCAATGCCCCGCAAGAGTCTGTTCGGGATGAGGGAGACACGGGCTCGCTGAGGCACTGCCGCAACTGAGAGTCCTCAGATCCTGGCGCCGCCTCCCTGCTCCCAGGCAACTGCAAGAGAGCTGGCCAGGGACTTAGTGCCGGTTCCAGGGACCCGGCACAAACAAGTTGCCCTTAAGGCCCCATCGAGAGCACCCAGTCTATTCTGCCTCCGGACTAGGAGTGCCCTTCAAAACACCAGTAGCTCCCAATGGAGCGAAGATAAACGCGTCCTGCTGGTCCGAGGCAGAAGAACAGACTGGTGATAAGAGCAGGGGTAGCTCAGTAGGCATGTGCAAATCATCTTATTATCTTCTGCCCCCTGTCAGTCAAGAGGAGGAGCTACCCATCTGGAGGACTGTCTGTCGCAGGGGGAGAAAAGCAAGGAGATGAGTGAGATGAGGGCACAGATGCAAAGCAACCTGTGCCAGTCCATTCAGCTCCAGAACTCCCTACTCTGGCATGTTGCTGCTGTGACCATGAGCATGTTGGTGCCATGACAGTGAGCACTGTTGCTCAGGGGCAGGCACCATTTCCTAACCTCTTCTAGCCATTCATGCTTGCCTGCATAAAACTGAATCACCTGCCGTGGGTCCCCAACCCCACTCCACCCTCAGGAAAAGCCCCAGAGCCCTCTCTACACTGCTCATGCCAGGGAACAGTTCCAGGTACACTTCCCCCCATCCCTGACCAATCATTCCTGCATGCCTCCTATGAACAATCCTCCACAGCCAGATCTACAGGAGGAGGATTGGGGAAACATCCCCCTGCCAGTCCCACCCAAGCAAGCATGCCTAGCTGCCCACTAAAGAAGGAGGTGTAGGAAGATAGTTGTAATTTTTTAAAATAAAATTCTTTAATTTTTCATAATCCATGCTCTCCTGATTGCAGTTATTGGGTACTGGCAACTAGGAAGCCTGGAAAACATCTCCAGAGAATGAGCCTATACCAGAGATTCTCTTATGTTTGTCACATGGTACAAGATGGATTCATGATGCCAATTGGCCAGCAGAAATATCAGTCATGTATCCTCATTTGTTCTGTGCCCACCTGAAGGCCCCCTGATTGTTACTAGGAAGTTGGAACCATCTGCTTAGAAAAGAGCCAGTAAGAGATTCTCTTATGTCCTCTGTCACAGTGCTGCAGGGTGTGTTTGGGATGCCAGTTGACCAGCCTGGATGTGTCAATCATGTCTCTTGATTGCTGGGATGCTTCTCCCTCCCCTCTGCCTTGATGTCTGAAGTCCCTCTTATGTCCTGAAATTTTAGTTTTTGTCCCAAAATTTTCAGAACTTGTACTTGCACGACTTCTGTTAAAATCACAAACCTTCAATTGCATATAAAAGTGGGGCCCTTTATCCAATCTTTATGAAATTTGGCAGAAATGGTCCCTTGCATGAGAGGTACACAGAGTCCAAATTTCATCCATAGTGGATGGATAACAATGTTTATACAGCTGGAAATGTGTGCACAAGTCACAAAACATAAATTGCTTATAGAATTGGAACCTATTATCCAGTCTTTCTGAAACTTGGCACAAATGATCCCTTTTGGTGGGGTAAACTATATCCGAGTTGCATCCAAATTGAATTGACAGAAAGGATGTTACAGCCATAAATGACTTACAAATCATAATGCTTATAAAATCTGGACCCTGCATCCAATCCTTCTGGAATTTGGCAGGCATGTGCCCTTGTGTCAGAGCCCCATGGCCGCCTAGGGGGGATCCCACGACCGTCATCACCAGGGCTGGGACACTCCCAGAACTCAACACAGCCAGCAGAGGTGTGGGGACAGCCCCTCGCATCGGTCGGTGTAGACGAGACTTCCCAAGTGCCATCAGGTGGTGGAGGGGCGGGGCCCATGACATTACCTACGTGCACAGAAGGGGGCGGAGCCAGGCAATTAAAAGGGCATGAGACCGGCACAGCGTTGCCGGAGAGCAGTTCGCTGTGAGACCGGCTCCCTTGCTGTTTGGATACATATTGCCTTTATTACCTAGGAATTGCTTGTTCTTTCATGTGGTGTGGTTGAGATCGACTGGGAGTGAGTGAAAGAGAGAGTGTAAGGTGAGTGAGTGCTTAAATGAATGGTGTGGGTGTGGCGAAGATTGTGGGGAGTAGGGGTGTGTGTAGTGGGCACCGGATTTACCTCTTGTGTCAGGACCTTCCCTTCCCCCCATTCCCTTATCATTGTGCAGTCTTCCTTCCCCTCCTTTCCTGGACAGATTCCCTCCTTTCCATCACAAGGTCCACTGCTTCTCCCATCCCCCATGCACTATAAAGATAATTGGGTGTTTGGGGGCACGATCGAGGGTGTGGTTGTGCGGGGGCTGCCTCTGGGTGTTCTACCTCCCCCCGATGATGATCTGGCCATCACCCCAAATCGGGGCTTAGGGCCACCCAAGATCCTGAGGGGTTGTTTTCTTCCACATTGGGAGTGCAGCCCCCGGAGCGCTAGAAAAAGGGGCACTAGGTCCATATCTTCCCCTTATTGGGTCCCCCTTCATAACACCTTGGATGAGAGGTACAGTCTGTCCAAATTTTATTAAAATCAGACAAAAACAAAAAAGGCTACATGCTACAATGTGTGTCCCTGGTCAGGAAATAATGAAATAATTATGCTATACAAAATGTTGTTATTTCATAATTATGTTATAATTATTGCAAAAACAATAACAAAAATGCTAGATTCATTATCATTATTATGTAACCTCTATCCCCAAGGGGCTAACTGCTGATCCACACATCCCAGCACTGACACCCTCAATGCATACTCAATAGGCATGGGCGAACAGATCGCGGTTCGTGTTCGGCCGCTCTGTTTGGCCGCATTCGGTTCATGTGTTCATGTTCGGCCATTCAGCCATATCGCGTGTTGGTGTTCGCCTGTTCGGTTCGGTAGCGTGCGGTTCGCATGTTCATGTTCGGTCGTTTGGGCAGGTCATGCGTTCGTGTTCGGACGTTCAGTTCATTCACGATCGGGTTGTGAGTTCGTGTTTGGTCGTTCGGTGTTCGGGTGGATCGTGTGTTCGCGTTCGGCCAGAAATATCGCGAGTTCGCGGGAAGCCATAAATCGCGCCGAAAACAGGAAATTTGTGTGCGTGGTGTGCGAGTGAGGTGAGAGGGTGTGTGTTTGTGTCGGTGGCTGCTTGTTCGTGTGTTTTGGTTATGATTGTGTAGGTTTTGGCTGTGCTGTGTGTTTGGGTGGGTTGGTGTGTGTTGTGGGTGACTGTGGTGTGTGGGTTTTGGCCAAAAAAAA
>QEPC01007937.1:1595777-1669555 GCA_003113815.1 Sphenodon punctatus
CTCCAAGCCACTCTCCACCCTCCACCCCTGGTGCCTGGAAGTCTGCTCCTAGCTGAGTCAAATGACTTCCCCCCCCCTGCTACATTTGGCCTTCCAGTGACCTGACAGAAGACCACGTTTTAGCCACCCGAACACAACCGAACGCGATTTGAACTGAACTAACTGTTCGGTCATTTTGTTGTTCGGTGTTCGGTTCCGTTTGGTATGTTTGTGTTTGTGTTCACGTTCGGTTGTCCGAACAGGCCGAGTTCAGGCCGAACACCGAACTACCGAACCGCGTTCGCCCATCCCTACTACTCAAGGGGGGGGCCCTCTAGTGGCTGAAGCGTGCAAGAAGCAATAAACCCCACTACTGGCACATGAGTACAACTGTGTCCTCTGTTAATGCCTTTTCAAGTGTGCGAGGGCCAGTCTCAGAGCTGGTGTGATGGGCACAACTCCAATGGGAGCTATTCATAAAACTTAGCCTGTGCCCTGGATCAGACCTGTCCCATCCCAACTAGAACGCATAGGAGGCTAATCTGTGCCCCAATGTGAGGACATAAGCTGAGTCCTGAAGTGAGCTCATAAGCTGTGCCCCATGACAAGGTCAATGCCCTGCTGCTGGGATGCAGATTTGAAAAATACAGAGCCTCCACTTCTTATTCTTCCCCAACCAACCACTTTCATGAGCAACTTAATTTTATTTGTCGTCAGAGACGCTGGTGTAATTCACATGTGCAACTGAAATGCAGCCGCCAGCCTAGAGGGGCTTGTTCAGTAACAGACTGGCATTCTATAAACCACACCACATCCCAGAACCTAAGCCCAATGCCACTGACACTGGGGGCAGAATTCCCATTGATTTCACTGGGACTAGGAGCAGTCCCTGAATTTCCTGAGACGCACAGTGCACTCCCACAGTGGCAGTGATTGGTGTGTATAGCAAGGGCAGGGTTCAGACTCACTTTAATACTGGAGAAGAAACAAATTGGAAGACACTAAGTCCCAGTTCAGCTCCTGTCTGATCTTTAGACCACTGGCATCAATTCATCATAAATAAAATAATAAAATAAAAATAATAATAAAATAATAATAATAATAAAATTTATTTGTATATAGTGCCTGTCATGGCACTTGGATGTCCAAAGCCAAAATTATGTCCATTCAAAGGATTGTTTTCCATCCACAGACTCCGCCCTGGGAGGGGGATAGCAGGGGCAGGTTGACATTCCTTCCTACCCGTCCATGGACCAGCAGTAGATCCTGCTCTTCTCATTGCCGGCCAAAAGCCTGGAGAAATTCCTGGGGAGAGAAAAGACAAAGAAAGGACTGTCTTTAATAACAAGATTCCCAGATCATGGGTGTTTGGTGCAGCCAGTGCCCAGTCAGGGGGATACTATGCACCATGCAGCGCTACTAAACAGGAGCCCAAGCTCAGAAAGATGGGCCAGTCTTTGAACCCAAAGTTTCCCTGGGGAGTTCAAGGGGGCTTGGCCTTGATGCCAAGTTGGAATCTGAATGATGGTGGATGATTAGTTCTCCACCCTCACAGAAGGCAGAACAAGAGGGAATGGGCTTAAATTGCAGCAATGCAGATTTCAGTTAAATATTAGGACAAACTTCCTGACTGCGAGAACTGTTGGCCAACAGAATAGGTTGCCTAGGGAGGTTGTGGAATCTTTCTCCTTGGAGGTTTTCAGAACCAGCTGGAGAAGCATCTGTCTACAATACTGTTGGCAGAGGATATGCTGCTTGGAGCAGGGGGCTGGACTATGTATTGTAACCATTGAGGTCCCTTCCAACCTTGCCATTTTAAAATTCTATCTGAACTTCCCAAAGTTTGAGGGTTTCAGTTTGGGACCATTTTTGCTATAATCAAGCATCCAGAAGTGGTGATCCTGCATGGGAGCCCATTCCAGCAATAATCATCTGAAAGAGAGAGGGGGTATCACCACACAGTCCTCTCTCTGCATCATCTCATTCAGTGAGAGCTTAGAGAAAGGGTGAGAAAGCTTTCTTTTTGAGGGGAGGTTATGTTGCCAATTAAATATGGTGAATGGGGTCACATCAATAAATGCAGAGAGATACTGATGACTGACATCTTCCCCCAAAGTCTCATATTTACTATTTGGGCTTAATCCACCGTCTGAGTTAGTTCAGTGCTGAAATATTGTAGAAACATGATCTGAGAGCAATGAGGAGGGCAAGGTGAGCAGCTGCAAGGGGTGGGACTGCAGACAGATGTGGATGTGGTGTGGTGCAGAGACGCAGGGAAGGCAGGCTGAGAGTGCATGCTCAGGTAGACACTCAGGATAGGGGGAAGGGAGGGAAGGATCTAGTTCCTTTGCCCGCCCCCCCAGCTGCATCCATCCACCCTAAGTGCTCTCTATAAGTGCTCCAGAGTAGAGGACAGATTCAGGAACTGTAAAGTGGCCAAATGAAAATCACCTGCACATGATATTCGGCCTGTGGATCAGGGGTCCCCACACCCCTGGTTAGAAGTTCAGGTTGGATAAGCACCCTGCTCCCACTGGACACGGTAGAGAGGCTATTCAGGGCAATGGCTCTCTTAGGGACAGAATGAGGCATGTAGGGGAATTTTGGAGATTCTCCAAGGGGACTGCAGACCTTTCAGTACTGCCCCCAAAAGTTTGGGCTTGCAGTCCGTGTAGGATGTGCATGTGCAGAACTTCCTTTCCTGCTGAACTGCTGACTGACAGGGAACAGGAGCACCCCGCTCCCAACACTATAGCACTCGGCACTTGTGCTGTTGGGTTTGGGGGTAGAGGCCAGAGTGGGACAATATTTTTGTCCAGAGGAGCAAACTCCAGAGCAGCAACACTTGGGGCTCTGGCCACTCCCCAAGTGCCCTGCTGTCTATAAACTATTAGACCCACTAGGCTACATGGAATTCTCTGAAATGGTGCCCCCTCTGGTGTGGAGGCTGTTTGTTTAATAGCAGTGTCCAGCATCATAGCATAGAGACTAGCCAAGTAAGGCCAAATGCCATGATTAGAAATACGAAGGGAAAAGAAAGTACAGCAGGGCTGGCAGTTTCTAAAATAAGTAATATTGGAGGCACAGTTACAAGCCATACCCATGTGGAGAAAACAGGGAGGAACTGAAAGAGACCAACATGGTGGCACAAGGATCTTTTGAATGACATGAAAATCAAAGAGAGACATACAGGAAATGGCAGGAAGGGTGAGTCTCAAATAACAGCACAAGACTAGCGTTGAGACAAAGGAGGCAGACTCCTAACAAACTTCATCTAGCAAAGGATATCAGAAACAATAATAGCGATTCTAACAAAACGCTAAAAGCAAGAGAAAGATTAAGGAAACTGTGGCTCCCCTGCTCATTGGGGAAGGAGTGGTGGTAACTGAGGATGCAGACAGCCACATTGCTCAATAGCTACTTTGTTTCATTCTTTTCAAAAAAGATTATACTATTATACTATGACAAGATATTTAGCAAAGCCAATATAAAAAAAGGGTGGGGAGGGGGAAAAGAGCATGTCAAAGAATACCTGGCTAACTTGAAATAATTTAAATCAGTGGGGGCTGAAAAAACTTCAACCTAAAATCCTGAAAAAATTAAGGCCAAGAAATCTCAGAAACACTAGCAATTATCTTTGCAAACTCATAAAGAACAGGCAAGGTCCTAGAGGACTGGAGAAATAGTCCCCAAGAAAGGGAGATCTGGGGAATTAAAGGCCAGTCAGCCTGACTTCAGTACCTGGGAAGATATTGGAACAAGTTATAAAACAATCAGTCTGACAGCAACTTGAGGAAAATGGAGCGGTTACTAGAAATGAATTTGTTAACAAGAAATCATGCTGGACCAATTTGGTTCCCTTCTTTGACAGGAGAACTGACCTGGCAGACACAGGGAATGCAATAGACATAACATATCTTGACTTCAGCAAGGCTTTTGATATGGTCCCACATGACATTCCCATTAGAAAGCTGGAGAAATGTGGGCTGGAAGGAAATACCAGCTGAAATGAGTATCAGGCAAAATGAACAAATCCACTGAATTTAAACAATCCTAAATGAATGAACCAGGTAGTGAACACTACCCGTCTGATCTTTGATCCATCGCCTGTTTTTGTGTCATTTGTACTTTTTGTTCATTTCAGCCGCTTGTGTCCAGTTTCAGTTTTTACCCCACTCATTTTCATTGTTCCTGGTGAAAACAAATGGAAAACTGAAAATGAATAAACTGAATTAGCTGAAATTGTGAAAGATAAGATGCGTGAACGTTGTGCCAAATGTTGTTCGGGTCAACTACATCCTGCCAAAATTTCAAAAACTTTATTCTGCTACCTATTTCAGCTCTAGTCATCAGAATTTCAGGTGACAGAAAACTGGTAAGGACTGGCAAACAATTTGGAGGACAGGATTAGTATACAAAATGATCTAGATAAACTAGAAACAAAATGAGATTAACAAAGATAAATGCAAAGTATTACATATAAGAACAAAAATGGATGCATAAATATAACATGGGGGATAATTGCCTAGGCAGTAGCACTGCAGAGAAGGATCTGAGAGTTATGGTGGATTGTAAACTGAACATGAATCAACAACGTGATATTTACAAAAAAAGGCAAATGTCATTTTGGTTTGCATTAACAGGTGCATCATTTCTAAGGCATAAGAGGTGGTGATGCCATTTGTCTCGGCCAGTGCTGCATTTTGGGATGTTGAAAAATCGGGGAAGATTCAGAGGAGAATAAGATAATAAAAGGGCTGGAAGACAAGCCATATAAGGGAAGGCTGAAAGAACTGGGTATGTTTCGCCTAGAGAAAAGATGACCAAGGGGAAACATGACAGCAGTTTTCAAATATCTAAAAGGATGCCACAAGAAGATGGTGAATATTTGTTCTCGACTGCCACAGAAGGCAGAAGAAGGAGGAATGGGATTAGATTTCAGCAAGGGAGATTTTGTTTAAATATCAGGCGAAATATCCTAACTCTAAACTATTCGACAATGGAATAGATTGCCTAGGGTGCTTGTGGGATCTCCTTCCAGGCCTCTTCAGCATTTTCATTAATGATTCGGAGGACAGAGTGGAGTGTATACTCATCAGATTTGCAGGTGACAGAAAACTGGGGAGGGCTGCAAACACTTTGGAGGACAGGATTAGATAGACGGTATCGATGAGATAACTTCTGAGGTCTCTTCTAACCCTACATTCTCCACTACATAGACTGGAGCTTGGCTAAAATACCACTTCACACCCCTAGAATTGTGAAGATACCATAGCAGCATTAGAGTGCATATGTGGTCAATTTTAGCAAAGGCAGATACTGCAATACAGTGCCCCCAGTACCATACTGGAGCAGCCGCTCTACAGTGATGGGAGAGCAGCAAGTAGTGGGGTGGTGCTAAGCATTACACTGCCCTGCCCCCACAAACATTCCAGTCCCAGGCTGAGCCCCCACTTGGACACTTATCCCAACAGTCCCTGGACTCACCCCCTTTGTCCAGTTCAGTTCACAGCCCAGCCCCAGCCATGGCCCCCAACCATTTGTACTACAGTTGGTACTCTCTTGCTCCCATCCCACCCTCCTCACTGTGAACCCCAGCCTGCAGCACTGAGAGATCATAAAAAGGTCTGGCTCTACTAGCCCCTGACAATGTGTTGGGTGTCCACACTACCTTTGACTGCACCTGAGACTTCTGGAAGAGACTCTCATCCAGAGACTTAGCAGTGGGGGTAGGGTGTTGGTGGGGGTTGCCCCTGGCCTGACATAGAAAAATGGGGTGGAGAGAAGATGGAGTCATGAGGATGTCCCCTGCAGGAAGGACAAGGCCTCTTCCCATGTCGGCTGTATCTTATCAGGGTATGACTTTGCTGATTTTGGGAGGAAGAACAGTACAAGAGACAGAGAAGTTCAACAACATACAAGCCTAGCTTTAAACAGGTGCTGGCAGCCCCCTGGGCTGTGGCAGTGTCCTCTAGTGGCTGCCATAGTATAATGGCTCATACCTGCACACAGCCAGAGTGGTGATGGCCGAGCCATTCTTGCTTGGTTTCCCAGATGGAGTCCCGCTTGGATTCAGTTCTTGCCAGAGGACAAGTTGCGTTCCCACCTCGTTACCTGTTGTGTGGTTTAACAATAAATATTTAGAGAGTGTTTGGGGAATTTTGAGAGGATCAGGGAGAATGTTATTATTTATGGTCAGCAACTTGTTAAGTCGAGAACAAATATATTTAATCTCGGCCTGCGCTGCTGCCAAAAAGGTCTGTCCCAATTGAATTTGCAGGCTATGATAGTTACATGTGCTGACGTGTGGCTGTATCAATTGTGTGCTAAATTGGATTTGTGTATTATTGCTTTCTAAATTGCATGCCTAGTTCAGCAAAATTGTTCATCAGTGTTTACTGGCTCTATGCTTAATAAGATGCCCCACAATACCTTGCTGCCAGGATATAATGCAGCCCATAATTGCCTAGTAAAAACAAATTACATAAAGCCCCGGTATTATCAACTTATCTAAATCTGCTCATAACACAACCAATAATTAAATGCCAAGAACACTGCACAAAAAACGTAACTCAATCATTGTTACTTCAGTCTTTTTAATGGCCACATTTTGGATTAATTGTATTTCCTTTAATGTGGAGAATGAGACGTGGGAATATCAGGCAGCTTAAAATACTTGGGAAGTAATTTGAGGAGTTATGGGGAGTGTGTTGCTGCTGTGATTAAGCCTCTTTAATAATGAACGATGTTGCAGTATGGGTGTGAGAGAGAAGGGGTATGGATGTATGGGTTAGAGCCCTGCCTTTGCATATCTACACAGATTGGGCATTATCTAGGAGTCTCTGTGCTGAAAGTGTTCGGTGCTATGTGCAACATTTGGCACAGGGCCCCCATTCTGGACAACAGGGAAGCCCATCTATCCTTCCCTGCTCAGCACACAAGCACCTGCAATGGGAATTAACCCCATTCTTACATGGGCCTACCAAGTAGAGGCTGGATTTGGCATGATGATATGCTTGCAGATGCTAATTAGTGTGTAATATCTGGTTAACCAGCTGCCCCATCATACATACCTTTCTGCAAACTCCAGGCCTCATTTTAGAAAAAATATAGAATGCTTTGAATCTTGATGCAAGGTTAATGAACAAAAATACTCTGTGTGTGTGTCAGGAATCTAGAGGGTAATGGGCCAGAAGGGGTAAACGGAGGCAGGAGCCCAGAAGAGGAAAGTGCGACAGAGATAGTGGGAAGTCCGAGACAGACAAGTGCATTCCCTTAGGATAACGGCAAGCTTCACAGCATGGGACTTAGATCATCACAAGGAACTATCAGGAAACAACCCCAGGCTTAAGGAGACTTAGGGCTAGAAGGCCCAAGGGAGGACTGTGGCTACGGATACTCACAAGGCACGAGAGAGGAGCGGCGTTCCAGGAGGCATGGGGAGCAGGACCACCGCAACAGAGAAGCAACATAGAGCTAAGGGAGGAACACGGTTTCAGGACACTCGGGAGAGCAAGACCACTACAACAGGGAGACACACACACATATACACAAAGCAAAGAACCAGGAAAAGGAAAGGGAGAAACAACAAGGCAGAAGGAAAATCAGGAGGGGGAAAAGGGGAGGAGAACAAGAGGCCAGAACAATAAGGAAACAACAAGGCCTAAATATATGCAGCAAGGTGGGCAGGAGCGCAAGGAATTGAACACACAGGTCAAGCACCTCAGGAACAGAGAAAAACACAGATGCGCTGCCAACTTCCTGCTGCTCCCAGCATGCCCTTATATACAGTCGAGAGCCAATCAGGAATTCAGGTGCGTGGGGCCATAACCACAGGGCCGAAAGGATAATACACAAAAACCCTTCATCAACACAACCAGGCAGTGGTGTGGGGAAGAGGGGAGAACTAGCACGCTCCAAGCCCAGGGCCAGGAGTTTAAGGCCCAGCTATGACGATATGATACACGCAAAACCCTAACCACACTTCTCATGCCCACCTACACACCCACTCACACCCTGGATGACATGGCCTCATACCACATTCACACCTTGCAGTGGCAGCACTCCAGCGAGAAGATACAGTGGGAGGAGAAGGCCGTCACAACTTCCGGTGCAAGCAGGGTTTTGCTGTGACAATACTTGCGGATTTTGAGCCCTGTCATTTGCGGGTATTGTTGTGGCAAAACCCCGTTTGAACTGGAAGTTGTGATGGCCTCCGCCTCCTTACCTCACAGCGACTTCTCCTCACAGGAGTGCTGCTGCCGCACCACCGTAAGATGTGAATGTAGTATATTACTAGACTTTGCAGTTAGAGGCTGCTACTGCTGTCTGCATTAGCTAGGGAAGTTTAACTCTGACTCATTGTATTCCCATGCTGCAGTTTTCAGCACATCAGAAGCCTCCTCCAGCTCACGCCTCCAAGTTTATTAGTGTCTGCGTTAGTTCAGCAGAATCACTCAGCAGGAATGCAACCAAAGCTGGGCAGCAGGGGCCCCCTGCTGGCCTTGCATGGTCATGAGAAAGTTCCAGTTCCATTCTGTGCAGGACACCCTGGGCAGGGCCATGTTCTGTTTCTCTGCCCTCCACACCTCAGGGAGAGGCACCCCATACTCCTAAAACCAGTTCTGCCCTGTCCTATGCAGGGATTGACACTGCACCAGCTGGCAGCCCCATAAAGCACTGGATTCCTTCTGATGGGGCAGGGCTCGGCTGGAGCTTTGGCCTGGGGTGGGGAGGGTCAGTTCCCAGGTCAGTGTCTATGCCTCAGTCCCATGTGTGTGTCAAGGTGAGAGCCCTGCCCTGTGTGAGGCACTGAGACCGTCCACACCCCCAGACAAGCAGACTGCAAAGAGCCACTGACTCCAGGAAGCACTGGGCCCACTGCTCTGCGGGCGTTTTTACATGGACGCTTATCCTGGGTAGGGTTGTCACCTTCGGCTGTTTTTTACCCGACACTTCCATTTTGGCCTATGGGAGTGTCAGGTGAAAAACCACCACAGGTGGCAACCCTAATCCCGGGATGACTTGTGCGTCTAAAAGCAAGAGTCAGTGATTTTTCACTGAAAAACCCCGGGATTACAAATTCTTTTTTTCAAGGGTTTGTAATATCTTGTTGTTAACTAATCCCAGGCTTAGGTCTGACATGACTATCCAAGGATAGTCAACTATCCTGGGATTAGGATCATAATAATGTTATAATAAGAGCTGACATCCCCTCTATGCAGTTCTGCTTCTATGGTATCTAGTAGTTCATGACTGTGGGGCGATCGTATTACCTTTGTCATCCTTAAGCAGTTCATTGCGAAGCACCAAGTTTAAATACCCGCAGAACAAAGGGATGAGTTTCCATTTTCTTCAACTCAGAAATCAGAAAAATGAAGAAAATCAGATTTACTTCAATCCCAGAAATCAGTGCACTGAGCACAGACGAAAAGCACCATGGGACTGATATTCATCCCAGATACTCTCAAACCAGGATAAGAGCAATGTGCTGTTCAAATGAACTAACACGTACCATTTGTAATCCCTGGATAACAATTCTGGGATAATTTTCTCCTAATCTTGGGATGGGGCATCCATGTGAAAACACCCTCAGTGGGAGCTTTAGTTCCCTATGGGGAAGGAAGTTGTTATTCCCGGTTGCTGCCAGTTCTCCCAGGCAGCATTCAGCCATGAATTGCCAGGACACGACAGAGTATGCTCTCATAGGCAGCAATGGCCTCAGCCGCCTGCAGGGCCGAATGAGGCTGGAGGTTGTTCAGCAGCGCATGGTGGGTCAGAAAGTAGTGCATATCAGAATCAGTGCAAAGGGAAAAGCCAGAGAGATGCCTCTTCCCTCCAGTCCAAAGATCCCAAAGAGGAGGTTTCTTACAACCTCACCTCACTGCTGCTCCTCAGCCCTGCCAGGCCTGTATTGACTGTGGATCCTACACTCTGGGGTGGCTCCCATAAGTGATGCACCCAAGTGAGCCTTGCAGTGAGGTCAGCTCCAGAAAGCATTTGGAGTGGGAAAGAAGAACTTCCTGGTTGGAGATGCTTTCCCACCCCAGAGGTGAGATTAGGCAACATTAGGCCAATACCTTTGCTCTTTAAGCCATCAGTGATGTCCTCCTGTGATCTCGATCCAGCATCCTGACTTGGGCGTTTGCCATGCTCCATCTTCCAGAGCTGTTTGGTTGGGAAGAGGAGGTTACTGGTTGGGAAGAGGTTACAGTGCAGTCCATGAAGGAGGAACAGCTGCAAATGCCAGAGCTTGGTATCTCCAGGACCCTTCTCCAGGGGGCTGAGTCAGAGCCAGGCAGTGCCCAAGCCTCCTATTGGGTACCTGGAGCTGCTACAGAACTAGACAGGGTCTCTGTGCCAACTGGTAAGGCCTGTGGTTTAGGATCCCAGTGAAAATTAGGGGGCTGTGACCTACAGTTTTAGCTATGGACTGGCTACAGGGCTAGGCACGTGGGTACTTTGTGAATCCCACTGAACTCCCTTGGAAGAAACTAGCCTGATACACATTTCCCAAATAACTTCCCACGAAGGGCAGGAGAGGAGACCCTGCCTCTAGTTCCCTGGTCCTGCCCCATTGCACACTGCCCAATCCGACTCCTGTGCCACTCTCTGCCTGCTGCTAATGAAAGCTTTAGCCACTGCACTGGTATCTACAAACAGCCTCATAACACCAGGGTGGGGGGGAAGGACACCTACCCGCACGACCCCATCGGAGCCTCCTGTGACAAGAAGACTGCGCACATCCCAGTCCAGAACCTCGGCAAAGCAGCAGCAAGAGATCTGCTCCTGAAGGCTGGAGGCAGGGCAGAGGCTGGTGAGGGGCTGCCCATTGATGGTCCACAGGTACATGACACTCCCAGCACACGAGGCAATCTCCCCCTGAAATACATAAGCCCCTGAGGCTCACTGGCTGCTGAGTAATGGGCTAAGGAGGCTCTCGTGGTTATGGCACTGATTCCAATCCAGACCAGATGATCCGGTAGCTTTTACCCCCAGTGACTGCTCAGTGACCATGAGCCTTAATGTTCTCATGCCACACCACACAGGGCATTTGTATATGTTATACTAGGTCAGTGCTGGTTCTCAAAGTTTTTGAACTGCCCCTTCCACTTGTCTGTCATGGTTGAGGCCCCCCCCCAACCACACATGCATTTTGCTTCCTCTCTACCTCTCCCCCCTCCTATTGCTTTCCCTCCCCCCCCCCTTGCTACCCCATTTCTTCAGTGATTCCCCTAGCGCACTAAGAGTGTGGCAGTAGTTGTTTGCCAGCTGGGGTCCTTGTCGAAGCACCCCCCCCAATCAAGACTCAGACAACAAAGTTGGGTTAAACTTGGCCGCACTCTTTATTGACAACCAATTATAATGAAATAACAACGGCCGGTGGGGGCAATTGCACCTAGCAATTTGGGTCCAGTATGCTAACTAATCTTATAACTTATTAACTCCGATACTGGCCTGGATGTGCCTTCCAGTGTCAGTACCCCTGATCAAACAGTCCCTTCCCTCGACAGGTCATTGCAAATGGCCGAAAGGAGGGACAAGCCCAGCAGCGGGCATGAGTAAGGAGTCTCGTGCCTGCATGGTGTGAGGACAGTGCTTGTCCCTACCCACCCTGCTAATCCACTGCTCCCAGGGTCGTGACCCCAGTGCATGCTGTGCCCCGCATTACACCCGAGGTCACCTCCCCATCTCTTAAGGAGATGACTCAACATTTAAACTTATGCCTATTTACCTATAATAGCATACTGGACCCCTGCAGAGTGCGACAATCTTGCCTTCTTGGCTGCATAATTGTCTGCATGCCTTGTTTGCCAGCTGGGGTCCTTCTTGCCCACACCCCTCAGAACACCTTTTGTGCCCTGGGCCCCACTCCCAATTTGAGAATGTAGGTGCTAGGAGAGGTTTTCTTGACATTGCTTACTTTATTCCAGTGCTTGGCCTCCCCGGGTGGCTCAGAGTGGGATTGCACTGTTCTCACTCAGCTCCAGTGGAAGGTGCTCTTGAAAGCCCTCCCAAATAGCAGCTGTGTTTGAGCGGAGACAGAGCTGGGTTTGCTGAATGGAGAAGGGACTAAATTCCTGGTTTTTCACTGCTCCCACCCCAGTATCAGACAAAAGTTTCAAATCATTTTCTTTGTCAGAACCTCACCTGCCACGTTTTACAAAAATAAAAAATAAATCTGCAGAAAATAGATCCCAAAATTAAATTTTTGATTTTATGGGGAAAAAATAAATAAATCAATGAGAATGTGTATTTCAGCGTTTTACTGCTTTTGTTTCCTGGTTTTGGCAACCAGAATGCAGCAACCCCCACCATTTTGTTGGTAAAAACTGGATTTTTTCATTAGACAGAAATGTTTCAGTAAACCAAACAAGTAACAAAAAGTTGGGAAGCTACATAATAGCAAAATCCATTTTGAAATATAAAAACTATTTGCATAAGGAAAGCTTTGAAACGATGAAAAAATTGTAACAGCCTGCTGACTAATTTTGGAGCTGAGCTGGAAAAAGAGCATGTCTTTGTGAGAGACTCATATGTTTGTATGTGCAGGATGGATGGTTCAAGTTACAACTCAGCCTACTGAAAAGTCAAAATTCTCAGATGTGTGTCTTGACTTTGGCTCTAAGGCCGCTTTTAGACGTGCAGCTGGGATCAGGCGCGGGACCGGCAAAACAGCCGCGGCGCTGTTTTAGATGAACCAGAAGTGGAAGTTGTGCGTGTGATCCGGGGCCGCACATTCTTTGCCGACCGCGAGCGAACCACCCTGATCTCTCTGGGGTGACATACGCGGCCGGAAAAGAATGTGCAGTGCCGGATCACGTGCACAACTTCTGCTTTCAGTTCATCTAAAACAGCGCTGCGGCTGTTTCGCCGCTCCCGCGCCAGATCCAGCTGCACGTCTAAAAACGGCCTAAGGTTTTAGTTTTAAAGACACCCAGAGGATGACAGGTGAAAGAAGCGACAGTACCTTTGCTTATCCCAAGATTGTTAAAGTGAGGAAAGGTGCCCCACTGCTGCCTCCAGCCTTAACAGCAGCCAGGGTTGTTAGCCCAGCAAAGTGGCTAGTTCTTCTCCAGGTGGATTAATGAGGTGTTAATTTATTTATTTATTTATTATTATATTTCTACCCTGCCCCTCCTGCACACAGCTCGGGGTGGCTTACAGTCATAAAATAACAATATAAAACAGTTTAAAATACATAAAACATTCCAAGAAAATTCAAACATAAAATAAACAGGGCTTGGGATATAAAACCATTCGGATGAGAGAGATAAAATCACCTCCCCCCCCAAAGGCCTGGGTGAACATCCAGGTCTTGCATTTTCGCCAAAATACCAGCAAGCTCGGGGCCAGACGGGCCTCCTCTGGTAGGGAGTTCCAGAGGAACGGCCCGGCCACCGAGAATGCCCTCTCCATTGTGGCCCCCCGCTTAACACGGGGGACCTCCAAGAAGGCACCCCCAGAAGACCGAAGGAGCCACTCCAGGGAGCGGAGGGCGAGGCGGTCCCTGAGGTATGAGGGACCGAGACCTGTCTCTTATACACATCTAGATGTGTATAAGAGACAGGGTGTTATGTGCTCCCGGTGACCTGTCCCCGAAAGGAGACGGGCCGCCGCATTCTGCACTAGCTGCAGCCTCCGAACCAGGCACAAGGGAAGCCCCACGTAGAGCACGTTACAGCAGTCCAGCCTCGAGGTGACGAAGGCATGGACGAGGGAGGCCAGGTCCGGGCCGGAGACGAATGGACGCAGCCTCTGCACCAGACACAACTGGTGAAAGGCCGCCTTAGCGACCACCTCCATCTGCCGCCCTAGGCGGAGATCTGCGTCCAACTCCACCCCCAGACTCCGGACCTGTTGAGCTATAGGAGGGCGAACCCCCCCAATAAGGGGGGCCGACACCTCTCTCGCTCTCCCCACCACCATCATCTCCGTCTTATCGGGGTTGAGCTTCAGTCTGCTCTGCCACATCCATTCCACCACAGCCTCCAAATGAGCCCCTTTGTTTGCTGATCCTGGTACAAACTTTACAATGACCCGGTATAAGATAAAACTTGTTACTTTACTGGACAAAGGGTATGTGCTGTGTCACTGCCAAACAGTGGAGCAACAGTGTGTGGGGGAGGGGGCAGTAGCTGCTCCCACTTGATACCTTAACACCTTGTCCCTTCCCCACAAATGTCAGAACTTGAAGCTCCACCCACTCATCTGGCTGCCAGGCAACTCAAATGCTGGTGGTGCAGCACAGTGGGAGTTATAGGGGGGTAAAATTAACGAGGGGACCCCTCCACCCTCCTGTTTTACAGCCATAGCCAAGACGAGCCAGGCTTAGTTCCTTCTGCCCCAATAGACCTTTGGTAGTCAGAAAGAGAAACCACGTGTCCTGCTGGCAAAGCAGAGGCTCCAAGCAACTACAGCAAGCTGAGCAGAGTACCATGCCTGGAAAGGGGGAGGAGGTGTTTTCCTAGTGGTGCCCTTTGTCGCTGAGAGCAGAGGGAGTTCCCAGCCTGACTCTCAGCATTTGAATCACCAGACACCTCAAGAGATGTTCCCTGTAGCTCAGGGGTGGAAATGAAAAGGAAAGAGTGGGAGGCAGGAGGACTTCCAAAACTGACACCCCCAGCATCACTGCAGCTTAACCTGTGTTGTCTGAACTGCAGATTCCTCAGTTGCCATGCAACAGAACTGTTCAGAGGTCACAGAAATCACCCCCACCACCCATGATACTGGTGTTGGTGAGGGGTGTGTGTGTTTGTGCCATGAGAAATCATCCTACAGAGGCCGGAGAGTGTTGACACAGGAGTGTGCAGAGGGGGATCTCAGCCTAACCAGCCCCAGCGGGACATGTCTCAGGAGAGACGAACAGAAGCAATAGGATCATATGTAACAGAAAGCAGGAGCACAGGGGACCAAGCCTGCCTGTGTTTAAGCCTTCTCACAAATTAAAAGGGTTCAATCTGGCTTGCCAGTCACGCACTGATCCTTCCCCTTAGCTCCTCTGCCTCTTGCCCCCACTCGCCATTATGGATACTATTAGCAATCTCTGTGCAAGGGAAAATCAATGTGTCACATCACAGGATGGTTTCTCACTGGGAAGGGCCCCCATTAAGTCACATAAAATGTTCATGGATAGGTCAGGAGGGAGATGATGAATGCGAATCTTACCGTCAAGTCATTGATGGCTACAGCAGAGAGTGCTGCTTCATGGGCAGGAAGCTGGGTTATACATGTCAGCTGGTCCATGTCCCAGAGGATGCATGTCCTGTCATTGGACCCACTCACAACGATGCTGTAGGTCATAGAGGCAGCCAGGCAGGTCACAGGCTGTGTGTGTCCATACAGGGGCTGGAGCACAAACAATTCAAGACCACAGCACAGAGACAGATAGGGGGATTTACTAGCAGCCCTCATTACCATCCCGTTAGTAAACAAAATATCTGCTCCACAAGGGCAGACTTAGGGCAGCCTGATTACTCTCAATGCACAGGCTGTAGTAAAGGGCACCAGATAACCCTTGGGTGTCTTTATCCCATGGTAATTTCCCACCTCCACAGGGCATGCTCAAAACTCTGCTGCCAGGATCATCCACCTTGCCTCGCTTTGACCATGTGCAGCCTCTCCTCACCTCTCCTCTCTCCACTGGCTCCCTCTTCCTGAGAGTATTCTCTGTACAAGCTCCTCGTCCTCACTTACAAAGCCCTTCACAACCTTGCTCCCCCACCCTCTCTGGCCTGATCTCCCTCCGAACCCCTGTTCGAGCACTCTGCTCCTCTTCCATCCCCTCCCTCACCCTCCCACACCTCCCCTGCTCCCCCAACCGCCTTCGTCCCTTCTCTCTTGCTGCCCCGTATGTCTGGAACTCCCTCCCTCCCTCGTCTGCCTTGTCCCCACCCTCCACACATTCAAGTCCCTCCTCAAAACCCACCTCTTCCACTCCGCCCTTCCGAACTCCTGCTAATCATCCCCACCCAGGATTAACCCCCACCTATTATCTGTAAACTCCCAATTTACTGTAACCAAGCCAAGAAAGTGTACCTGAGTTCTCACATCCTCATCTATGTCGCATCCCTTGTCTCCCTTTCTGTTCCCCCTTCCCTGTCTCCCCTACCCCTGTCTTTAGATTGTAAGCTCTCAGGCAGGGACTGTGTAAAGCGCCAGGTACATCGTTGGCGCTATATAAATGCTTATAATAAAATAAAATAAAATAATAATAATATGCAAACCCCTATGCAAGCAAATTGAGTGTGGTTTTGCCCTATGGCAGGTGTTGAGTCCGAGGAGAGACCAAAACCCACGTCTTCTAGTTCCTAGCCTTATTCACAAACCTCCTGGCAACACTGTCTCATGTAAGCACAGTGAAGTCCTCAGCCCTGGTTAGCCCCGCCCCCCTGGGAAGGGACAGACAAAGCTGCACGCCCCGCCCCAGTGCTCAGAGCCAGGCAGCCCTTGGGCGGCGCCCGAAGGGCGACGATAAAAGGGCGTTGGCCGTTTTGTGGCCGTTGTGAGGCCGGTGTGAGGACAGTGAGGAGCCACCCCCCTGACGACGCCCACGCCCCACAGCTGCCTCCGACCATTACCGCTGGACATCACACACTCACTTCCATGACACCCTCAGGCCTGGTTTCCCTCTGATGCCCGGACTGTTACCACCTATGATGCCTCCCCATACCTCCCTCGCCTCCTCGTCCTCCATCTCCTCCCTCCTCACCCTTCTCATGGCCCCCCTCCTTCTCCCTCTCCCACCTCCAATGGCCTTTCTCCAACCAACCTACCCCTTATTTATACCCCGCCCAGCTGAGGGCCAGGGAGGTGGCATGGGTTTCCTCCTTGCCAAGCACTGCCAATTCAAAACCCTTTCTCCTCCTCTCCTCCCTCTCCTTCCCTTCCTTTGAGGCCCACTCTGTGCGCTTATACTCCCCCCTACACCTTCGTGTTGCTGTCATCTACCGCCCCCCGGGTTCCCTCTCCACAACGTTGCTCGCATCCACCCCTTTCTCTCTATCTCTTTGGCCAAAACCCTTGTTCATGCCATGGTTATCTCTCGCCTCGATTACTGCAACCTCCTCCTTGCTGGCCTCCCTCGCTCTCACCTCTCCACCCTTATCGATTCCCTTATCGCAATCCAAAATTCCGCTGCCAAGGTCATTCACTCTGCCTGTTGCTTCGACCATGTGCAGCCTCTCCTCTTCTCTCTTCACTGGCTCCCCCTTCCTGAACGTATTCTGTTTAAACTCCTGGTTTTCACGTTCAAATCACTCCACAACCAAGTTCCTCCCTACCTCTCAGACCTAATCTCCTTACGCACTCCTGCACGCGCTCTCCGCTCTTCTGTTGTCCCCTCCTTCACTCTCTCTCGTTTCTCCTGCCCACCTAACCGCCTTCAACCCTTCTCCCTTGCTGCCCCGCATGCCTGGAACTCCCTCCCTGCCCACATCCGCATTGCCTCCTCCCTCCGCTCCTTCAAATCCCTCCTCAAGACCCACCTTTTCCTTGCTGCCTTTCCCAATGCCTGCTAGTCTTTCCCCATATACTTACTGTCTGCCCACCTCTGCAGACTGCTGCCACCAACCTCTTTGTAACCAAGCCAAGCACACGCACCTGAGACTCCGGATCCACTAGAATGTTTGTTTGTCTTCTCCCCTGTCTTTCCTACTGTCCCCTCTCCCTGTCTCACCCCCTTTGTCTTTTAGATTGTAAGCCACAGGCAGGGACTGCGTCTAGTTCTATATTCTGTACAGCACCAGGCCACACGACTGGCGCTATATAAATGTTTATAATAATAATAATAATAATAACAATAATAATAATGTAAACACCTTGTTTACATGGCAGTCTGAGTTTACATGGGACATGCTTCCTCAGAAAGCAGACGTGGTTGACAATTTCCACAATACTGCAGTGGGAAAGATTTGGAGAAATTTCTCTTTATTTATTTTTTCATCAATTTTGGACCTGTTGGAATTTTTTCAAATGTTGAAGTTTTGATTGACTGTAAAGGAACCCAATGCCATAACGTGGGAATTTTTTAAACCCCTTTTCCCTCCCTTCTGTTACAAATATGCTGTCTCTTAAGTTTCCTCAGATCAGCTTTTGTGTTAAAAGAAAACCGTATCATGTACAGAAATAAGCAGGTTCATGATGCTAGAAGGAACAATGCTAAGTCACTTTCTGTCAAAATTTGTTACACCTGCTTGTCAGTGTAATAATTAATAAAACACCCCAGAATCCAATAACTGAACATAAATTAGAAAAATTCTCTCTATATCTCTCTGTTTTCCTTGTGTGCACGTTCTCTGGCATATTGACACTGTGACTGGTGTGGCAGCTTTTAGATGTGCATCGCGCACATGCGGCGTGAAATTATGACGCGTGTAAAAATCTCACAGGCGGGAATTAGGCACAATATCTCATGTATTATAGCTGGCCACAAATTCTTTTAAAACCACCAACTAAATACCTCAGTAAAAATACCAAGGTATTTAGTTTGCAGTTTTAAAAGAATGCGTGACTGGCTATAATGTGCAAGATGTCACGTCTAAACCCCACCGGCGGGATTTTTACATGCGGCTCTAAAAGCAGCCTGTGTTAACTTCCCAGTTTCTTCCACTGCAGTTTGTGTTGGTCTCACTCAGCAAGGGAGTGAGAAAGAAATAACTTTTTTTAACAAGAAACCGTGGTTATGAAACCTCAAGCACTGGCAGGGGATTTTGTTAGGAGTGCGACACCAGCAAGAAGATGCAGGATACGACCGCCCGCATATGCTGCCTGGCCTAGAATGGGAATTAATCCAGCATCCACAAAGGCCGTGTCTAGGCCGGGGAAATGGGGTCACTAGGGCTAAGCTGATAGACGCTAACTGAGGTCAGATGCTGGGCACCCCCTCGAGGTCCATTTCCACAGGTTCATCAGTTGCTTCTTTTTCTCTTGCAAACATGGGGAAGGAATATAAATTGTGTTTTTACAGGATCAATGGTGGAGCTTTTAATGCTAAACTGTGGAGGTAGCCTCTGCTAGGAAGGGAATAGGATCTCCCTGCTTGGACAAGGGGGAGGGGCATGATAGGAAGGTATTTCCTGTATTTTATTACAATCCAAGCCAGAATCTTTTAGTCTTTTGGGATGGGGATTAAGCAAACAGCATGAGCTGTACAGCACACTAGCTTGGCTTCCATGAAGCTCAGTACTCCATCATGATAAGAAAATAGGGTCATTTCAGCAGAAAAAAACCCCACTCACAACTGGATAACAGACCAAATAGATGAGATGATGCCTTTTATTGAAAGAATTGTTGGAAAGTGTATGCAAGCTGGCAAGCCTGGAGAAGAGATCTCTGTAGTTCAAATGCTTGACCAATAATACCTTTGATGTACCTCTAATAAATGATATCCTCTTATCTTTGTCTTGTGTCTCTCTCATACTCGGGACCAACATGGCAACCACACTCCAACCAACCAGAGTTGCAGGAGGCAGTAGTTAATCCCCTGGACTGCAGTCAGGGCATGGGTGTGACTGATGCTTTGAACAGAAAGATACTAAAGAGTGGCCTTCTAGCCACACTGGGCAGAAATTAGCCTGGAGTATTTTGCAGGGCACAATCTCGTTTTATGACATCCTTGTTTACAGAACTAAGTGTTAGTCACACTGGTTTCTCAAAGGGCAGCCAGGGCTGTGTGGCCAAAAAGGGGCAAGCAAACCAATAAGGCGGAACTTCCCCAAACTCATGTTAAGCCTTCTCTGTGTTGCTAACCTGAGATTGCGGAGCTCATAAAATCATGGCTGAGCTTCACACATTCTTATGAGTTCAAGTTAGGAAAAGTTTACAAAATGCCAGATGCGTCTCTGGACCCTCTGGGTCAGACACACTGGGCTGAGAACATTGCCGGAAAGGTCCTTTCTCTCACACAAGCCCTTGGCACTCCTGCTACCTGTTGCAGGTGGATAAAGGCAGCTGATTAATCTGCCGAGTGTTCCATAGCCTTAAGAAAGGCTCAGACAGAGCTGGGGACTAGCATGGTAGTACATGAGAGACAGACTGGTATTCCTGATCTAAACCCTTTCTCTCTTTCCTGGTTTATATCAGAGAAAGCAGAACCTATCCTGATCTCAGCTCCTGTCCCAAGCTATTAGAAGGCTGCTGCAGCAGGGAAGCTGGAATACTCTTACCTGCCTCAGGCTGAGGCCTCTCACTTTGTCTTTGACCATGGACAGCTCCCACACGCACACCACGGAGCTGGTCCCAGAGGTGACAACTGTTGTTGGGGTGGGACACACGGCACATAGGCAGTTGCCCCAGTAGGCCATGACTTCAAATGTGATTAAGTTCTGTGAGAAGGAAGCACCATGAGAGTGAAACATCTGCGCAGGTGAGAAAAGTGAGAGGAAAAGAACATGGAAAACTCAGGAGTCAACTATGGAATTGTGAAATCAAAGCTGGAAAAGCCTGTGAAATTTTAATTCCACAAAAAAATTTCTAACCCCCCAAATGGCAAAACTGAACAAAAATATTTGACCCTTTTAAAACTAATCAAAATGTTTTTTTTAAAATGTTTAAAATACTTTGTTCATTTACATTTTTAAAATATTTTCCTTAATAATCCTATCGCCCCTATGGCTGCCACACTCCCATCATGGGAGCCACCAACCTTCTCGCATCCCCTCTTACCTCACCCCCCACTCCCTCTTCACAGCCCCCATGGCCCCACATCCACTCTGCGGCCCACAGCCTCCTCCCACACCTCCCTTGTGGCCCCACAGCCATCCCCCAAGGCCTCACATCATGCACATCTCCTCACACAGCCCCCTGCAGCCTTACATCATCCCACACTCCAAAATCTCTTTACCCCCATGTGGCACAGACAGGCCAGTAACAGAGCTAGGTAAACCCCTTACTTGCCTCCATTACCCAGACACCACACCCATTTACCTTGTCAGACCCATAGCTTGCAATGCAACACGTGAAGTCATCAAATCCCCAGCAGAAGGTTTTATTCCAAAGCGGGGGAATCAAAACCTTGTTCTTTTCCACAGCCAGGACACCTTTCTCCGTGTACACAATATGCCCGATGGCTCCTTTGGGTGTCTCTGTACAGAAAGGAGTGACCGCAGCAAAGGCTATTGTTTCTGCAGCAAAGACGGGAACTTCCCTCACCCCATTCCCATGACAATGCTGGCAAGACAGGCATGCCCGTCACTCTGGGGGGAACCAGGATTGTCTGGTGGTGAGGAGCATCCTACTTGGTCCTGCCCTTAAGTCTCTCACTCTAGAGCCCATAACCACTGCCCCTCCCTCACAATTCTTGCAGGTGCTGTTTATATCCCACAGGGGGTGGCGTGCACTGAGGGGAAGGAGAAGGGAGAAAGAGAAGGAGCAAGGCATGAGCAGGAGACAAGGCTATGTGGATATGCAGCCATATAGCTTGTGGCTACTTGTGCCTCACACTCTGTCCTACTCCCTCCCCTGGCACCACCCCCCCGGTGATATAAAAGAGGGAGGGAAGAAGGGTATGGCCGAGCAGCGGTTCAGACCCTCTCTAGTTAGTTGCTCCCCTGCATGTGCCATAGCCAGTGCTGACTTGGAGAATGTTTCACATGGCAAGCAAGGCTGTGAACACCCACAACTCAGGCACCTACTATGTGAACTGGCTGCCAGGTGGGGCTGCAGCCCAGGCATGGGACCTGTGCAAGGGTCAGGAGATTGACCTGCAGTCCTTGCTGCAAGTCCCTGTGCTTTTGGGGTGTGGGGTGTCAATGCTTTGATGTCCCACATTCAACTGGAGTCCAGGAAAGGGGTGAGACTTCCAGCAGCAGAGGAAAAATAGATGGATGGATGAGAAAGGGAAGTGACTGGGGGGTCACCTGCAGCCACTCCTGGCTGTGTGTTTTCCACTCTGCCCCTTGTGGGGTGGGATAGAAAAACAGCACAAGAGAAAGGGGGCAGCTGCCCAGATGGGAAATTCTGGAAGCTGCTGAGAAAACGAAGGGGCGAAGTTATAGCTCCCATCCTGTTCTTTGGCCTCTTGCCAATATGCTCTTTTCCTGGCAGTGGCTCATCCTGAAAGACTCCATGCCCTTTCTCCTATCCCGCACCTGTGCTGCTGCGCCTTAACAGACTGGGGTTCTCATTTCAGCCAGGCCCATCAATGAAAAGAACAGCACAGCAATCTGAAAATTGCTACGGAGGATGGGAACAACCAGCAGTGTGTCAACACTCCTGCATGGGGGCTGGGGGGGAAGTGGGGACCCAGCCAGTTCCTTTGTCCCCACCCAGTAGCCAGACCAGAAAGGCTGCAAGGAGTGCAGTGCTGCTGAATGGGCACGAGCGCCTGCATGAGGACTTTGGCAGTTTGGCACCATGGACAGCGTTTGGGTGGGGCTATGGGGGGGCTGAGCCCCCCAGTTTCACCCTAGCCCTGGCTGTCTCCCGAGCCCCTCACCAAGAGATCTTTCATCACTGCAGCTGCAATTTCCCTCTTCTCCATATCTGGAGCTTGGAGGGTCAGTGCAGTAATATTTCCTGCCCAGCAGGGGGAGCAACTCCTGCCACTTCTGGGCCCTGGCCACAAAAAGGTTCAGGGCAGCAGTCATCATGAGAGCTTATGCTTAGCTCTGTGGGGGAACAGTCACAGCAGGCTCATTGGTGGGTTTTTTATTTATTTGTTTATATAACATTTATATCCCACCCCTCCTGCCCACAGGGCAGCGAATAACAGTATAAAAACAATAAAACAATTTTAAACTGTTAAAAATATACAATACTGGGGAACAAAAACCCTACCCCCTACCCCTCGCCGAAGGCCTGGCCGAACAGCCAGGTCTTACATAAATGCCGAAATGACAGGAGAGTGGGAGCTAGTCGAGCCTCCTCCGGGAGTGAGTTCCACAGCACAGGGGCGGCCACCAAAAAAGATCTAATATCAGTGGCCACCCGCCTCACCCAGGGCCCGGGGAACCTCCAAAAAGGCTCCCCTGGACGATCTCAAGGGTTGCACGGGCACATGGGGAGTGAGGCGGTCCGGCAGATAAGCAGGGCCCAGGCCGTGAAGGGCTTTAAAGGTTAAAACCAGCACCTTGAACCTGGCTTGGTGTTTTATAGCAGCCAGTGCAGAGCCTGGAGCACTGGTGTCATGTGCTCCCTGCGACCCGCCCCCGTCAGGAGATGGGCCGCGGCATTCTGCACCAGCTGCAGCCTCCAGACCAGCTTCTTGGGCAGCCCCACGTAGAGTGTGTTGCAGTAATCCAGCCTCGAGGTGATGAAGGCATGGATGACAGTGGCGAGGTCAGAGTCTGAGAGATACGGCCAAAGCCGCCAGACAAGATGTAACTGCCGAAATGCACTCCCCGCCAAGGCCACAACCTGAGATTCCAGGCTGAGCCACTAATCGAGGAGCACACTCAGACTCCGTACCTGAGAGACCATGGGAGGGCGAACTACACTCAATCAAACTAAACTCATGGCTGGCACCTTGCCAGGCTGGGGTTGAGCACTCGTCTGGCAGTGCTGCCTGTCTGCTCGGTTAGTTGGGGCAGTTACGGGAGAATCATGTCCAATGGGCTTCCCAGTTGTGCCCGTCTGCCAAGGTACACAAGGATCAGGGGGGCATCAGCGAAACAGGAAGCTAAAGTAAAGCTACACACAGGTGATGGACTCAGCTCATTCTGTGGGGAAGGCTTTTTTGTGATTAATACATGGCAGACACCCTTGGACACAGCCCTGTGAGCACCTTTGATTACAGCTGGTGAGAGCTTCAGGGTTTGCAGGCTGCTGAGCGGCGGGGGCCCAAGTCTGGTAGGATGGGACAAGGAAGACGTTTCTTTCCCCAACGTGAGTTTCCCCAGGGTGCTTCTGGATGGGTGCGGCTTCGTGAAAAGCTAAAAAAGAGGCACAACAAACAGGAAAGCCAAGACACAGGTTGAAAACAGCACTCCCCATTGGGCAACAGCAGGTGATCAGCTGTCCAAAATGAGGCGGGAGATCCCCCTCAAGTAGAGGTAACACCCCCTGAGTTTGGGAGCAATTCCCTCTTTCATTTTGGGGCCCCCATGACCTACATCGGGGGTTATGGGAGTCCAAAATGGAAGGGACTTACCCATGCACCCCAAACTTAGGGAGCATGCCCCCTCTGCCCCTCCATTTGGCGGCTACAAGCCCTAGCTTCTTGCAGGCGGAAGTCTGGGTGAGATCATGCATGAAGCAAGTTAGGTGCCTGCGACTGCTGGGCATGTAGCTGGACTTCCGTGCTCCCCCTCTCTGCCTTGGAATTCCAGGGGATGCAGCCACCTGGCTTTGGCGAGAAGAAGCTCTCAAGCAGCAGATCTCTGACAAGAAGAAAATACCAAATTGAACGAATCCAGCATATTCAAATTCACTTTTCAGATGCGGATACCAAGCAGTATTTACTCATGTATTCACCCTGCTGATTGACTATTGTTTTGTGCTTTGCTGCCTAGGCCATAAGGCCATCCATTTTTATTCACCAGAAGGAAAGACCAAAAGCCTTCCCTCTTGAGAAGCAAAAGCCAAAAGTTCTTAAGCATCCCTAAGGGTATTTTCAGACGTGACGGGGCCGATTGGCCCCGGCACGGAATCAACCCTTTGATTCCCCGCCGGGGTCACCGTGTAACGGACCAACAGACGCGGTTGCTGATCCTGGCAGGGAACCTGGGGGGGAGGGGGCGGGGCTGTGCGGCACAACGTCTGGCGCAAAGCCCCGCCCCCCACGCTGCCCCGGCCGCCCTCCCTCCGGGAGACGGGCAGGCGCCGCGGCCAATGAGGCTGTAGCGCCCGCCCGCATTGACCATGGCCCGGAATTCCGCCGCGGATTCTGGGCCGTAGTCTGGGGACAGATGTTATGGTCCCCTTCATCACGGGGGGCGGGAAATCACATTCACCACGCAAACGGTGCCAGGACTGCTGGGATCGCCAGGACTGCCGTTTGCGTGGTGAATGTGATTCCACCCCATGATTCACGGGGGTGAACATCTGGAGGGGGGAACTTCCGTTCCCCCCAATAGACGTTCTGTGATCGCGATCACCATATGGGGATTCACTGTGGTTGACCGTGATCACGTAATGTCTGAAAATACCCTAATACAGCACACTAGTGCTGTCATGGTGAGAAGTCACTGAGCCCTTGGTTTGCCATACAACAGGGGTGGGGAATGACAGGTCCAGGGGCCAAATGTAACCTGCAGCTAGTTTTTATTTTGGCCCCTTTCCAGTTCCTGAATCTGACTCCTGGATCTATTTCCTATCCCCCAGCACTGAAAGACTGGGCTCAGGGTAAATGAGCAGAGATGAGGACATGCACACAAGGGGAGGAGACAAATCCATGGCATAGATCCATGATCTGGCGCCTCCCACTTGCTGAGTGCACACCTTAAGCATCCCTGCCCCTGACTTCTATGCAGGCCTCTGAGCTTGTACTAATTTTCAAAGTGGCCCCTCGGCAAGGTTACCACTTCTTATGGTTTGACCCTGAGACACCCATTTTGACCTTTGGGAGCCACAGGGTCAAACTGTGAAAGGTGGCCACCCCTGCCCCTGGGAGGGAAAAGTTTCCCCGCCCCTGCCATACAACAAAGGTCTCCGGCAAGTAAGAAAATTGTAATTACCCCAACCCTTTGATTGGGCAGCTGAAAGACATTTCTTCAGGAGGTGCAAAGGCCACGCAGCCATTCAAGAGGTACTTGTCTAACAAGCAGTGCATGGATGGAAGCTAAAACTCATTCCAGATATTTTACATTATGCCTGTCTGGAAGCTCCAACCTCCAATACAGCAGTCTCTACTCAGGGTATTACTATTTATCAAAGAAACTGAACTCCAGCAGAATAAAATTATGGGGCAAAAAATGGGAAATGGGCATATTAAGTTAAAGGTTGCTAAATATATTCAGAGAAACATGCCAAATGCACTTATTAAGTTAAAAATAGGTATGTTTCTTACCTGTAATGATTCTTCTTCAAGTTGTATCCCCTCACTCAGTCCCATTATAGGTATTTGGCAGCATCTACTGCCTAACTCAGACACTTAACTTTTTAAAAAAATTTAAAAAACCCTCTTACCCTGACATCATGACCCCATTGTGTATAAATAATAGCCCCTGCTCCAGGCAAAGCATGCACAGGGTTTGTAACGTGGGAGCGCACCCCTGTGCATTTCAGCCGGAGATTCTGCGGAGGATTGCAGAGTAGGAAAATCTAGCTCTGCAATCCTCTGCAGGATCACCAGCAAAAATGCGCACTCTCATGTTACAAATCCTGTGCATGCTTTGCCTTTTAGATTATTTCCTGGAGGCAAATGTATGCGGAAAGTATCATGGGAAAGCACCGTGAGTGAGAGGATACAACTCAAAGAAGAATCATTACAGGTAAGAAATGTATGTTTCTTCTTCATTATCCTCTCACACAGTTCCATTATAGGTAGACTAGAAAGCAATACAAGAAGGTGGGTTGCAGTAAACAAAACCTCAATCCCTTTATTTTAAGAAAACAATTAAGACAAGACTGAACGTCCAAATCTGGCATCGGACTGAACTGCTAGATCCAAGGCATAAAACTTAATAAAAGTAGATGGGGAGCTCCAAGTAAATGCCTTACAGATCTCATCCACAGGAACATGGAGTAAGGCTGCTACAGAGGTGGCCACAGACCTAGTTGGAATGGGCCCATATTCCAGAGGGGAGTGGGAGGCTATGGGCTCTTTTAGATGAGACGGAAATGGCGGCTGAGCCCTTTATCAGCCGCCATTGTTGTCGCTCGTCTAAATCCCCAGCGCACTCTAACGCTGGATCTCCGCAGCGTGAAGCCGGCCCGGCGATCCTGCCCCCTTCAAGGCGGATCGCCGCTGTGCCGGCTTCACGCCGCACTTCCGGGTTCCTTCCCAGATTGCGCACGTGCAGAAGGGCGCACATACACTCTACGCCGTGTCTGATGCTCTTCTGAACATCAGACACGGCGTAGAGGGGAAGGCAGGTGCCCGATGCCGATATTGAATGATCCCGCTTGTGAGCGGGATCGTTTAAAAGCACCCTACAACTCTTGACAATGCATGCGCCCTAATCCATCTAAAGAGGGATTGCTTAGAGGCCCTGGAACCCTTGCGTCCGACTCCAAATGGTATAAATAAAGCATCTACGAGCCTGAAACCCTTTGTACGGCTAAGATAGTGAAGTAGAGTTCTACGGACATCCAGTTTGTGCAAAGCTACCCCCTCGACATGTGAGGTGGTGGGAAAAAGGCTGAAAGGGATATAACTTGTCCCATGTGGAATTTGGACACCACTTTGGGCAGAAAAATCAGGTGTGGCTGGAGTACTACCTTCCCACACCAGATAGTCTAAGATGATCAGGATCGAAACCTGTATAGGGTAGAGGCCCCTGTCTTGGGTCCAGATTACAAAACATTGCAATTTGCTCAAATAGCATCCTCTGGTAGAGGGCTTCCTGCTGAACAGGAAGATGCTGCATACTCTGCTAGAACAACTAGAGTTGTTTTTATATTGTGTTTTAATAGTGTTTTAAATAATATTATTGCTGTTTTAAATTGTTTTAATATGTTGTTAGTCGCCCCAAGATGCTTTTAGCAGGAGGGGGCAGCATACAAATTTTATTATAAATAAATAAACCCATCTCCTCTGTACTTAGCAGTGAAGACTCCAGGCCACGAGGTGTAAGGAGGTACGGTTTGGATGCCAAATATTCCCCTCATGTTGTGAGAGGTCCAGTATCTCCAGGTGTGGTTTTGGAGGGTCCACGGCCAATTCCCTTATATCTGGGCACCAGTATTGCCTCAATTCATCTGGAGCAATGAGGATTAGCTGCACCCCCCACCTTGAGATCCCTGAACTGCCTGAGCAATCTGGGAATGAGGGGAATTGGTGGGAAAGAATATAGGGGTCCCTTGGGCCAGGGGGCAACCAGGACATCCTGCCTTGAACCCTGTCCTCCTGTCCAGGAGAAGAAAACAGGTAGCTTGTTGTTGCACTCTGATGCACAGGGATCTGCCACTGGGGTGCCCCAGCTGCATACTAAGGAGCATTTCAAGGCCCACTCATGAGACAGCATTGTGGCCCTGCTGAGGCCATCTGCCTCCTTGTCCTGTCCGCCACGCTCTGCAAGGCAAACACCATTCCCAGAGGCTGCAAGCTTCTTCCATGAGCAGGGTTGACCGAGCGCCACCCTGCCTGTTTAATGTGCCTGCAGAGCCAAGAGGAGAGCCCCAGAAGTTGAGGACATTTATGTGGAGGGAATGTTGCGCCAGAGCCCACAGGCCATTGATGGCAATGCCTTCAGAATGTGTTCCCCAACCGTGAAGGGAGGCATCTGAAGTGAAGGTCAGAGCCATGTGGAGTGATAGAAAGGGTACCCTTTGGCACATGTTGGCCCTATCAGACCACCAGGTCAGATTGGGTAGGATGGCCTGTGGGGTCATGATCCTGAATCCTGGGCACCACAGAGATCCTTAATAAACCATGGTGTGAACCACCACTGGAAGGGCCAAAGTTGTAGCTGTGACAGCGGTGTCAGAAAAGTCATAGATGCCATGAGCTCCAATAGCCTAGAAAACAAAATAAAAGGTTGACATGGGTTTGAGGTTTCCCAAATGGCCAGGAATCGTTGCTCCGGGGTAAAGGCCCTAGCCAGGTCTGAATCTAGCAAAGTCCTAATAAAAATCAGTGATACCATTAGGAATCAAGGATGATTTATCTCAATTAATCAGGATTCCCAGTCTATAAAAGAGGCAACAGGCCAATGCCGTTTGGGAGTGCAGCTTCCTGACTGAAGAAGTCCTAAAGAGTCAGTCATCCAGATATGGAAAGACAAAGAGGTCTTTTATGGAAAGTGTTGCTGCCATAGGGGCAAAGCACTTAGTAAAAACCCTAGGGGAGGTGGATATCCCAAAGGGAAGGACAGCAAATTGGTAGTGGACTCCCTCTAGCACAAAGCAGAGGTATTTGCGATGTGCGGGATGAATAGAGATATGAAAATAAGCATACTTCATATCTATGATAATGATGAAATCTTCCACCTTAAGGGAGGGAATAATCTGCCCTTAAGTCACCATACAAAACTTAAAACATTTAGGGTGCAATCCAACAGACTGCGTATGCAGCCCGCTGGCACAATGCCCGGCCAGGCAGCGGGTGCAAATTTGCGCATGCACACAGCAAGCTGCTTGGCTCAGCAGGGTGCCCCTAACCCTCCGAGACCACACACCCCACAGCCCGTGGGATGTGGGGACTCAGGGGGGTCATATCAGCAGGGGCGCCCCATTGCACCGAGCAGTTTGCTGTGCAGGGGACGCGCATGCGCACCGGCATAAGTTAATTACACCTGGCATAGGCACAGTTTAATATGGGGTGTTGGTTTGCACCCAGAATGTGTTTATTGAGGGCCCGTAGGTCCAAAATAGGATGGTAGACCTTCGACTTTGAGGGGACCCAAAATAAGCAGAGTAAAGGCCTGCACCCCAAGATGACTTATCTACCAGCTCTATAGCCCCTTTGAGCAATAACCGCTGAACCTCCATCTGCAATGCAGTGGCAGCAAGATCGCAAGGAACCCTGGTGACAATCTTTCTCCTCCCTGGTAAGGAAGTAAACCGAATCCTCTAACCCTTCATTATAGTGGAAAGGACTGATTGGTCTGTAGTAATGGTTTCCCATAATAAAGGGCTGCAGTCAGTCTTGAAAGGAAGGGACTCCAAAGGTAGATGGAAAAGGTCCAGCAGTAGTGCTAAAAGCACTACTTAGGAGGAGCAGGGTTAGGCATGGCCAAGGCCTGGCACTGTCCCCGGAATCCCAAACCCTGCTGAGGGTGCAGATAGACCTGAGGCAGTTAAGGAAATCAAGGGGGGAAATAGAGAGACTGCCATGGAGGCTGAAATGAAGGGGCCCGCTGTGTGTGCTGGAAACATGAGGCCTGACCCCAGAGTCTTCCTGAGAAGTAGGAATGGAGGGAGGCACCTTAAGACCCACAAACATAGCTGTATTATGGTCCATCATAATCTGCTTCAGCTCCTGTTCAGTAGAAGCAGCAAAAAGATCATTCTTGTTGAAAGGAAGAGTTTCAGCCACTGTGTATAGGCCCAAGGAGCGAAGCCAAGCATGTCTACAGATGGTAATACCTGAAACCATATTGTGAGCCCCCAAGACTGCCACATCATATGAAACCTGGGCAAGGTGGCAGGATAAGTCCAGGCCATCGCCTATTGCATTACTCAATCTCTCCCTAACTTCCTCCAGAAGTTCAGGCAGCACCTGTTAGACTGTGTCCCATAAAGTAAAACTAAAATGTGCCATGAGGGCCAAATAATTACCTCCCATCATGTCTAAAGAGTCATCAGAGTATACTCTGCATCCCAGGGTGTCGATTTGCTTTCCCTCTCTGTCTGGGGGGGGGGCCCGGGGGGCCATGAGAGTGGCTTACACCCCTTAGAGTGCTCTGCCACAGCAGTTAGCGAGCGAGTTAGGGGTGGATGTGATATCAGAAAATCATGCCCCATCCCCAGTATGGGGTACATTCATAGGCGTCTTGGGATCTATGGGAAGTACTCTGGCAGGTCAACTCCACATATTCCTGTCCACGAGTTCTGTAATATCCTTTAGCAAGGGGGATTGCAATACCCTTCTTTTGCCCAACTGTCCATATATCAAACAAGTGGTAGGGCTCCTCTGAGTCCAGGTTAGCCAAAGTCATGCCTTCAGTAGAGGCCATTCAGATCTGAAAGTCCTGAAAGAACCTAAGGTCAGTTGGGGGAGACATAGGGGGAATGTCCCACCTCCTGAGCTGGGAAAAGCCCCGAGTCCTGGTTCCCAAAAGTCATCCTGGTCCAGGTCCAGAAGAGTGTCCAAAACGCTTGTTGGCCTCCTGAGCATCCTCTACGGGAAGCACTTCATTAGGGGCAATATAGTCTGAGGCCTCGAGAACATCAGTGCCAATGACATCTACCTGCACTGGGGAAGGCTCTGGAGAAAAATCAGGAGTCAGGGCTTGCTTCTGACACCTTTTCTTACCCTGACAATCCAGCTCCAGTGAGTGCTCTTGGCGCAGAAAGGTATGGAAGGGAGAATGGCCACCATGTAGCGTCAGGTGTCCCAGGAAGGCGTGTGGTGTTTTAAATTTTGGTGGTGCGGGTGCCAACTTTAAACCTGTTGGCTCCGAAGTGCCTTTTGGAAGGGGCCTCGATGACACCTCCCCATCCTGGGCTTAGGCCACTGCAAGGTGATGACTGGGGGTGCTCTGAGTGGACCCCGAAGTCTGTTTGTACAAGGGCGTGCTCCTACACAGACATGGTCCGGACATTATGTGTTCTGGCAAGAGACAATCTCTGTCCTTCCTGGCTTGGGGTTTGAACCTGCGACATACGCTACATGCCCTGGTGATATGCTTGGGCCCCAGGCAGAAAAAGCACCGTGGACATCGGAGTCTGGGATTTTTGTGGCACACACAGTGCAGTTCCTACAGCCTTTCAACAAGACAATACGGTACTATACTTGATATACAACTGAGCCCATTGAAAGCGGGAAGAAAAGAACTGACAGAGCTGGTGAGCAGGGGCTATTTATACAACATGGGGACATGACGTCAGGGACTGTGTGGGAGGATACGGTAGAAGAAATTAGGTTAAAAATGTAGATTTTGCTTTCTTAAGTCTTCAAACTCCCAAATATCAAAGAAAAGCCTTCACAGCAAAGTGAGCACTACATATGGGTTTGTATATACTAGGTTATATAGCAGGCTTAACAAATATGTGAATATTCACTTTATCTTGCAAATATCATGTGAATATTCAGCTGTGTGTTTGTAAATGAGTATAATTTTCATTTCAGCCCTATGGATAGCCTTACTCCTGCAATCAGTTGCCGGCACCCATGTTATCATGGCCAATGATACTGACCTGTCTGAGGCTGCAGTCTCTCTTGCTGCCAGTAGAGTCCACTGCATAGTGTGAAGCACGCTGCAGCAGCAGCAGCAGCAGCAGCTCATAGCTCTGGCGACCAGAGCATCCCCCCACTAACAGCATCTGACACCCATAGCTCGGCTGTCTGCAAACAGTATGTTTCTTTCCACTTGGCTGACACAATGCCTTGGATCTGAGCTCCAGGCTGATTGCAGCCTAAATCGGAATTGCTTAGTCAGGACACATTTCTAATTTATTAATTTTTTTGTTAGGCCCAGAAGGAAATAGCCAGGCTCCACTGGTGAGTTTAAACAGTGTGTAAGGGGGTGGGGGGAAACGGGAGCTGGCTCTTCTCACAACAGAGAAACCTGACTTTTAAAAAATGGGCTTTGGCCAGATGGACAAAAGGGGCTTGCTTCTCCAGGCTGGAGTCTGACTTCACTTACACCTGATTTACACCATGGTGGCTGTACTGACTGATTTATTTATTTCATTAGATTTAGACTTCAGAGCAGTTACTCCTGGCTCACACAGCCGTGAGAGTGCGACTAAGACCCTCCTCTCCATCAGGAACATTTACTGACTGGAGTGAAGTTTCAGTCTGAGGGGTGTCTCTTGGAGCTTGGCACTGGGTTCTCTGTGGCTCCAGATCAGCTGGGTTCACCAGTACTTGTCAGGTGTGTGGGTCTACCCCAAAGTTGAGCTAGGCTGCCACACCAGCAAGGAACGGGACTGCAGGCCAAATACTCCCCTCAGTGACACCCAACTGCCTTCAGGCTCTACTCGCAGCCCGGCCCATGCAAACTCTGTGAGCCCCAGGCTCATTCTTGCCATTCAACTTGTGTCTCCCCCTGGCTCCTGTGCAAAACAAGCGTGCAACATGACTGTGCCACAGTGCTCAGCCCTTTGGTTGCATTTAGTGGAAGGATCCAAGGAGTTCCATGCTTTACCTGCCTGGGAACCTGCCCGAAATTGCTGACAAATCCCAGGATGGTGCTTTTGATGAGTGGGTCATTGATGCTGCTGAGATGCCCCTTGTCACCATAGAAATAGGGATGAAAGGTGTTTGTTGCCTCCACCGCAGCGGGGCCATGTTGCTTGTGGCCAAAAATCAGATCGATCCAGTGATGAAGATGGGCGCTGACGTAATCACTTTCCAGTGCCTGAAACCAACAGTCAAAGCTCACTCAGCAGTCCCTGTCCTCCACTTTGTACTGGACAGTCACATTCCAAGTAGACCTGTCCCCCTGCACTTTGTACTGGTGGGCCACATTTTCATTAGGCCTGCACCCCTGGGCTTTCCTACTGGAGCATCACATTCCACTGGGCGTGGCATATTGCCTGCAGGCATTTGAATTCCCCAGCAGCTGGGCAAGTAGACATGTTGGTGAGATTGGGGGTTGGGCTATTATACAGCTGCCTCACCTGGCCACTGATTACTAGTAGCTACAAAGGACAAACAGAGCTTGAGTTCTGGCAAGGGGCAGAAGGTGCTGTAAATTAAATGGGCTGGTGTAGGTTTCCCAGAGGTGCAGAGACATATCACCGAGTCAGATTACCAAAGGCAGGGACACTTGAGCCCCAAGCAGTAGAGACAGCAGCAAGTAACTATTCTCCCTCCCATATATCATTAATTGATGGTTTTTAAACCTCTGTGTATCCAGGCTTCAGAGAGGAATCTGGGTAAATCCAAGTTAGGGATTGTTTCTAACCATTTTGTTTAGCAGACTAGAGGGTTCATAGTGAGTTGAGGATCCAGTTGGCCACTTTTAATGTTAAAGGAGTTAGCCCTGGGGGCCAGAGTTTTAACCCATTTGGCACAGGTTTGTCAACAAAAAGCCACTTCCTCACTTTAAGGCTTCCAGTGAATGCTCAGCTTGGGAGGGAGAAATGGGAGAGGGGGGAGTAAAATGATTGCTGTTTTGTTTTTCTGGAGAACATGTAAAGTGCTCTGTCTTCCCCAAAATTCCTTCAGTAGGGCTGCTCACATTGTCAATGCTACTCACAAGCAGGAGTATAAAAAAAGGGACATGTACCCTCTGAAATTGGGGTGCAGGGGACAGAAATTAAAGAATTTTGGCTCCTGTCACACCAATGGGGGAGGAAAGGTCAGACATTAAGAAGGGGACTGCCACCTGAGCCACTTTTTTAGAGGGAGGGAGAAGCCTAGAGAAAGAGACTCCTGACGGCCTGTTGCTGAGAAGCCTGTGGGGAAAATATCTCAGAGACGGAGCCAGACCAAAAGCTGGGGTCCTGGAAAGTGAGAGTGCCTGGAAGACGTCGGGATGCCATACAGCCATAAGGAGCTGGGAAAGGCTGGGGAGGAGCTTGTCAGTCCTGAGCAGGGAGCCTAGCCTGGGAAAACCAGGTGGCACCCTCCTGTTTAAAAGTAGAGGAAGCTAGATATTGCCTGGTTGGCAGTGCCTGGTCAAAAAATTGAAACTACTGCAGTGATCAGGGCCACTGTATCTGTATTTCAACCTGAGGGAACTCAGCTGTGAGAGGACCTGGGCCTGCAGGGTTTTGTGACCAGCAGAGCTGCCGGTTTATTCATTATTAACTAGTTATTTTCCCATGCTGCAGGGAAGAGCGTCTCAAAGTTTTCAAGCCTGTGCCACCTTTCTTGATCTCTGCACTATGGCTAGGACTCAGTCAATTCTGCACTGCTGCAATCACACCCATTGGCACTTGTCCAAATTCTCATGGAAATTGCTTCTGGCAGTGCAGAATTACAGCCTGAGTGGGGAGTGATATGAGCAGCCAAGGGGAGGCTCACCATACAGCCAACGGGGTGCCAGAACTGTGCTCTGTCGGCATACATCACTGGGCCTCCTGCCACAACTGCCAAGGCAGTGCAGTCCATGACTCCTCTCCTGGAGGGGAGAGCCCCCACTGCCTGGTATTTTGTGTTTCTAAGATATGAGTTATCCAGAATTGCTAAAATGTCATGCTGGGAAACTTATTTGCATCCAAAAAATACAATAATTCACAGGATTCATGTAATTTGCATAATTTAGTCTGTTGTGGCCACAGATTTTGCTGAACACACGGGGACCTGGTTACAATGGGTGATTTCAGACGTGACGAGATCACGCTGAACCACAGTGAACCACGGTGAACCCCGTGGCGGGGCGAAAGGCCCCTGAACGTCTGCACAGCGTGCGCCAGATGTTGGCCACGCTGAATCTGCACATGGGGTCAATTTGAACCACGCTTCCCGGGCTAGCCGGGGGAAGGTCCCGGGAAGCGTGGTCAAATGGACCGCGGGCCGTGGCCAACAAAAAGTAACGTCTGGCCGCGTGCCACGGCCCGGGATCCCCGGCGGGATCCCGGGCCGTGGCACGATCGGCCAGACGCGGCGCTGTCTCTTATACACATCTAGATGTGTATAAGAGACAGGCCGTGCAGGGGTGACCCCGGCGGGGAACGAAGACGTTGGTTACGGTACGGGGCGAAAGGGCCCCGTAACGTCTGAAAATACCCAATGTGGCACTCTGATAACAAACTGCTGTCCTGATCCCAGCACCAAACCCAGCCTGACATCCTGTTTGGCTGCTTGTCCCACCTGGCCCGTTCACCTCTCAGCCACTCATCATTTGCACTGCAGACAGGGTGTTCCTCTTCCTGCTAATTAGCAGGGTCAGGAACATAGCTCTCAACCCCTGAACACTGAAATGAAGGACACTGACTCAAATATGGGACAATACAAGACATAATTTGCATAAAAACTGTATATAAGGGGTCATGGTTTTTATGCTGGTTTATATGTTTTTATATGCTGTTTTAAATGGCCCTGAGCCATTTGGGAAGGGTGGGGTAAATAAATAAATAAATAAATAGTATGCAAATCCATTGCCTATGAGGCTGGGCTGGAAAAAAAACCCCGAAATCTTAAGAAGTTCGGGCTCTCATATCTATACAATATCCTCTCTCATAAGCCAGACCTAAACCCTTGCCCTTCCAATCTTTATGTCCAAGGTGTATCAAAACACTTCCCTTAAGTGATTGGCCTCCACACTCCCATGTCAAGTGAGTTTTATAGTTTGCACAGTCCCCCTTCTGCCAGTAAAGCTGTCTCCCCAATCCAGCCATTTCTCTTTCTGTGTGGATTCTCTCTGACAGATGAGCCTAACAGAGAAGCTGGTCTAAATTTTTTTTATTAAACCTCCATGACCTGGTCCTTCTCTTCAGCTTCTGGAGCTGGCCACTGTCAGAGACAGGATGCTGGGCTAGATGGACCACTGGTCCGACCCAGTATGGCATTTCTTATGTTCTTAGAATACTTATTCTGATGGCTGGCCGGAGACTGGCCTGCACTTAGCTGTAACCAAGCTAAGAACGTGTACCTGAGCTCTTGCATCCTCGTGAATGTCGCATCCCTTGCCTCTCCCTCTGTTTCTCCCTTCACTGTCTCCACTCCCCCTGTCCTTAGATTGTAAGCTCTCAAGCAGGGTCTATGTCTATCTTATTCTTTGTAAGCGCCAGGTACATCACTGGCGCTATATAAATGCTAATTATTATTATTAATAATAATAATAATAATAATAATAATAATAAAACCATGCCATTCAGACATGCTTTCCATCTTCCTTTCTACTGGAGGTGTATGATAACTGGCATAGGATGGCAACTTCTTGGCTCTCAGAGAGACAAGAGCCAACTCCTAGTTCAATCTATATGTGAACTTGCTCACAGGGCCATCCTCTAGCACATTCTCTCCCTCTTCTGTATGCCCCTGCTAACTCAGACCCCTGGGGTGTCTGCCTGAATCCCGTACTGACCTGTCTGTGCAAGGTGATAAATCTGTGAGGGTTTCCTTCAGCCCAGGGTGGGAGCTGCACATCCCCTAGCATGGTGCCGTCCTGCATGCTTCCTGCGAACACAAAGGAAAAGGGAAATCACTGGTATCGCCCATAGAAATAGAGCCTGCCTGAAGCCCAGCCTAGAAAATTCCAAACATCATGTCAGTCCCACTAGCTTTCATTGGTGTGTGAGTATTGGGCAAGAGCTGCCAAAGCTGCAGTGCCTCATTTTTCAAGAATGCCAATCTGGACTGGCAGAGCCAGAGTCATCAGGGAAGTAGAAGATTAGGATGCTCTAAAATGTACTCAAATTCATGGGAGCCTTGGAACTAGAGCTGAAATCAACTTGTAACTTTATCTTGACTAACCAAATTTGGGCATTCACTTACTGAAGTGGATACCAAAATTCCTATTTGTGTTTCCTGCAAAGCTCCCTGGGTTGGTTTCTTTGGCACTTGTTTTTTGTTATCTAGTGCTTTGCCTGTTCTGCACTTCAGTGTGGCACACAACACAGATTAATCAATCAATAACTTATACATTTCAAAAAGAACCACTGAACACACAGTGAGAAAACTAACAACGAGCAAATAGAAAACAAAGCTGCAAGCTTGGAAAATGGAACTCTTCAAGTCCTCCAGACAACGAATTTGATTTATAACCATTCAAATATGCTGAATTTATTGGATTTGGAATTCACTTCAGCTTTACTCTGAACTGAGCTGTGAGCTCTCAGAGACTCTCTCATTGCTAGTTATCATACTCTTCCCCGGGCACATACTCTCCTGGCCATGCCTGCAAACCACACCCAGCCTCACCTGTCAGCTTTAGCTATGCACCAGAATTCAGTCAACTCTGTCCCAGAGCAGCACTCTCTACTGTAGTATCTGCTGCCACAGCCTCCTCTGACAAATCTATAACCACCCTTTGGCTGCCATTTCTATAGAAACAGCAGATGGGTCTTGAATCATGCACCAGGGTAACAAGCAGGGAGGTGTATTAAATACCTCAGCTAAGTCTCTTGTCTGGATACCAAACTCAGGTCCAGTTTTCAAGCACTTGCAAAGCCCAGGTCTGCCTGGATCAACCCACTACAGAAAGGGCCTGGCTGGAGAGAGCAACAGCTCCTCCCCTTGATCCCCCAAAGCTCTGACCCCACCAAAATGGCAGCAGGTCCATCCGTTCATCCAGCTTCTGGGAAATTCAAATACCAGTGGGGAAAAAGAGTGATACAAAGAGCAGACCCTTCCTTACTTTTGGCTGCCCAGGCTCCCATGCCGACATGGAGATGATCATAAATAAAAATTAAGGATGGGGTTATGCTCTGCACTCCAAACTCAGGAAGGTTTCCCCTCTGACCTATTCCCATGCCTGACTGTAACATTCAGGCCCATATTCTGGTTCCAGTCAGATCAGTGTCTGTGCAGGGATTGCAAATGCCCACAACAGTACGGAGTGCCTAGGGCTGGCCTTCTGGTCAGGGGCCTATTGCTATGGTAAGCTTTCTCCTCTCCAGCCTCTCTCACTGTCTCAGAGGTCGCTTTTAGACGTGCCGCTGGGATCAGGCGCGGGAGCGGCGAAACAGCCGCGGTGCTGTTTTAGATGAACCGGAAGCGGAAGTTGTGCACGTGATCCAGGGCTGCGCATTCTTTGCCGACCGCGAGCGAACCACCCTGATCTCACTGGGGTGACATACGCAGCCGGAAAAGAATGCGCGGCGCTGGATCACGCGCACAACTTAAGCTTTCGGTTCATCTAAAACAGCGCTGTGGCTGGTTCTCCGCTCCCGCGCCTGATCCAGCTGCACGTCTAAAAGCGGCCTAGCCATCTCTTTCCCCTTTGGCCTTCTCAGGCCATGTGAGATTCCCAAGCTTACACGCATAAAATCAGGACTCTTCTGGTTTTCCTACTGCTGTCCTGAAGTAGGTAGGAACTCCTTCCAGGCAACAATATAACTGGTTTTCTTTTCTTAATGAGAGACTCCAGCCACCCAAGCTGTTACCGCCACTGCCAGCCTGGAACCCAGGATCTTCTTTGTTCCAGTCTTGAGCTCTTACACCACTTGCATGTCAGTGGCTGTCTCCCATCTGTTGAATTAGATTGCTCCAAAGGATAAATGTAGGGATCAATGCTGAATTCAGGTTCTGCCCTCCCAGTGCACTCACACTAGAGAAGCTAACAGTCACACTCAGTTTTATGGCCATCAACCTCCAACCTTTTTATCTCTAATTCTATTCTGCAACAAGCCCCCTGCTATTTTCCTCCCCTTATTTTGTCTTCAGTTTCTCCCAATGATTGTCATGAATCTGTGCTGAAGTCGGACAGTTAGTTGGCAGCTTCATGCCCCTGTGTCACCTCATCCAGACACTGAGTGCTTCACTTTGACAAGGATGCCACTGCTGGACACTGACACCACTGGGTAAGTTGCCTGGGCTGGCACTAATCTGGGCTGGTTTTCACACAAGGATGTCAGTGCACCGTGACATTGGTCTTCTCCTTTAATTATTAACTAGCCAACTTAAGTGGTAGCGAGACGCCTTGTTCTATAAATGCTGATTCAAATGTTGATTGAAGTTCTGCTCAGAAACAAAACAATGGCTCCTCTGTACTGAGAATTCTAGACTCCTAGGCTCAATCCAGAACACAAAGCCACCTGACCAATGGACGATAGGGAGGATGAGGCAGCCCTGACTAAAGGTCAGAGCCACAGGAAAACAGAAAAGTAACCAAACTAATTCAGGAACTGATTAGACTGAAGCTGAAGGCAGATTCCTGCATGATGCACTGCTCTACAGGGTGACTTTCAGATGTCATGAATATCACCCAGGGATGCCAGTGGCAGCACAACCACTTTGCCTCTGCTTTACTCCGTGCTGCCATTATCCATGACATCTGAACAGATTTACCACACAGTGTCATGGTGATAGGAGGGAGAAGCTACAAGATATTTTCCATGGTAACCATGAAGTAGATATGCTCAGATATCATTAAATATGTTCCCATGGATAACCAGAGTCAAAGGTGTGGTGTTGCCTCTGGCATCTGCAGGTGTTACGCATGACGTCTGAAAGCACCTTATGAGGGAGCAAATGCCCACCTTAGCTGGTCAGAATTGGCTGTGGAATTGGTCCTTCCAAATGCGCACTAATTTGAAGCAGAAAACTGGTGGCATGTGTGCTGGCTGCACATTTTGTAGCACAATTCAGGTGGCAGTGATGAAAATCTTTCCCTCTAACACCTTCGTCTCTACAAAAGCCGTGGAGAATGGGTTGTCCCTCGGTGGCTTTTAGCTTAGGTGGTTGGGATGCAACCTCTGGCTGCTGAAGGTAGGGCTGAGACAAGAACAAGTGTTCCCATTCTGAAGGGAAATACCAACCTTTCAGGAGTGCTTACGAGCGTCCATTGGTACTTCATCAGATTTCCAGTGATTCTGCACTCCTATCATTTGTTGGTCATTTCTGTCGCTTTCTGGGAATTTTCATCACTTTCCAGGAATTTTAGGACAGTTTTATGGCACTTTTACAGCACTTTTATGGCAATTTCCAGCACTTCCCTGACACTAAGCTGGCAAGTTTTTATCTCCACAGTCCCCGGGGGCACACGCGGGGTACACGGGCATGTGGCAGCCCTATTCAGCTTGTGAAAAATAATGGGAAATTGTGAAAATCGCCGTTAAGTTTCCATTTCGTGCAAATCTCAGTGAATGCTCGGCTTCCAACAGAAGCAGCACTCACCGAGATTTCTTGTTTCAGGCCTAGCTGGGAGTGAATGATGGGGAATGGTTCACACCATATATGTTCTGTTGTTATACTGAAGTATCTGATGCTGATCACTGTTGGAGAGAGGCTGTCAGGGACCTGGGCCATGTCCCTGGGCTCTGGGGCAGAGGTTGGCTCTGTAGTGCTACCAGCTCACCTTGCTACTGGCCAGGCTGTGCCAAGTACCCTGATTCTCAAACTGGTCAGGCCAGCCCCCTAGGGTGGGCACAGAAGCTATTCTTAGGGGGCGGGGGGGGGAGGGGGGCACACGAAGGGACACAGATGGCAAACATCTAGCTCCTCTTTGACTGTGTTCCACTTCCTCTTGCTCCCAGTCTCCCAGCCCCTTCGGTAGAATCTCCAAAACAATGGAGTAGGGAGAGGTAAAGTAATAGGAGAGGGAGAGAGGGATCAAGGTGTGTGTATGTGCGCACGTGTGGTGGTAGTGGTTGGGGGGGGGGGGGACTCAGTTACCACCACCAAGTGTAAGAGGGGGCGCAGATCAGAAATATTTGAGAACCACTGGCTTAGCAGGCCCCGGGTCCAATCCCCTGTCACACACCCCTCCCCTCCTGTTTAGGTTCTTGTATAGTTATAAGACCACCCAGTAGCCACAGGAAGCAGGACAGAACAACATTGCCACTTCCTCTTGCTCCCAGTCTTCCAGCCCCTGTGTCCCAACTTCTGCTCCATTCAGACTGACTTCATGGCTCTGACCCTTGCTCTGGCCTCTAGACCATGATTCTCGCTTCGGTCCTGATTCTGACCTGCTACTCTGCTCTCCACTCATGGCCCTGATCCTGATATCTGCATGTGTCCTGGACGGCTCTGCCCTTACAGTTTGCAGTGGTTATGTGCTTATGAAATCTGAACTTATTGCACAATGAGCCTCCTGTCCCAGAGAAGAGGCAGTTGCAACTGGATGTTGGTAAAAGACAGTGGTGCAGATCAGACAATCACAGTGGTGTCTTCTGGCCTTAAAAGCCATGAACCTTTTGTAGTGAGGCCTCAACCAAGGAGGACGCTCTGAGACTGAAAAATGGACTCATCTGTGTACTTCCCAATGAAATGAGGGCTCTGCGCATCTGGATCCAAGTTTCATGGCTTAAAGCTATACCTGCACAGACGTGCTGCCTGCAGAACTACTGGGACAGAGTGGTGCCCAGCATGAGGTAATCAGGAGCACCCACCATTCACCTGGTACTCACCAAACTCAAACTGATTGCAGTTGGATAAAAACTCAGGCAAGTAAAAGAATTCGGGGATGAGTTCCCTTACGTCGCTCATGTTCTCTGTTGAGGCGGAGTCCCAGGTACTCTTCACACTGTGGAACATCCTGTCTGCAACATCAAAACTGCCCCCCTGCCAGCAGACAGAAGAAAGAGTCAGGGACGGGGTGGGGGTGGGAATGGGGGGGGGGGGNCTGCCAAAACAGAGAAACAGAGCTGACACCACAGACCATGAAAAGCAGGACTGGACTCGATCTTCATTTATATGGGGGTAACAGGGGGCCTGATTCACAAAACATCCTTCCCCCTTGCAAACTCATCATGTGTCCCTTCATTTTTATTTATTTTATAAAAATTTTATGCCGCCCCCTCCTGCTAAAAGCATCTCAAGGCGGCTAACAATATATTAAAACAGATTAAAAAACAACAATAATACAATTAAAAACCGCACAGTAAAACAAATTACCCCCTACCCCACCCTAACCTAACCCACCCAGCCCATTTCCCTCGGGAAAGGCCCGGCGGAACAGCCAGGTCTTACATTGTCTACGAAAAGAGGGGAGGTCGGTGGTCAGGCAGACCTCTGGCGAGAGGGAGTTCCACAGCCACGGCACAGCCACAGAGAACGCCCTCCCCAAGGTCGACACCCGAGAAACCCGGGGGAACTCAAGGAGGGCGCCCCCAGCTGACCGCAGGGGTCAATCCAGGATCCGGCGGGTGAGGCGGTCCTGCAGATAGGCTGGGCCCAGGCAGTTTAGGGCTTTAAAGGTCAACACCAACACCTTGAATTGGGCCTGGAAGACTATCGGCAGCCAGTGCAGAGAGCAAAGCACCAGTGTAATGTGCTCGCATCAACCCATCCCCGTTAGGAGATGAGCTGCCGCGTTCTGCACCAGATGCGGTCTCCAAACCAGGACCAAGGGTAGCCCCACGTAGAGTGCGTTACAGTAGTCCAGTCTCAAGCATGGACAATTGTGGCCAGATCCGAGTCCGAGACATACGGCCGAAGCCGACACTCCAGATGTAATTGGCGAAATGCCCCCTTCGCCACAGCTGCCACCTGGACATCCAGGCGAGCTGCAGGTCCAGAGCACCCCCAGACTCCGAACCTGAGATACCAGGGCAGGACGGACCCCCGTCAATGATGGGGGCCACCACTCCCCCAGCCTTCCCCACAACCATCACCTCTGTCTTGTTGGGATTGAACTTCAAGCAGCTCGCCCTCATCCAATCCCTCACAGCTGTCAAACACAGGGTAAGCCCCGAGACTGCCGGGCCTGAGTCAGATGAAAAAGAGAGATATAGCTGGGTGTCATCAGCATATTGATGACATCGTACACCAAACTCCCTAACAACCTCCTCCAAAGGCTGCATATACACATTGAACAAGAGAGGGTACAAGATAGAACTCTACAGGAATCCACACGTGAGGCCCTGGGGAGAAGATGAAAAATCACCCAGGACCACATGTTGGGTTCTCCCAGCCAGGAAAGAACGGAACCATTCAAGAACTGTCCCGCCAGTTCCTATCCAGTCCTGCAGCTGAGTCACCAACAACTCATGATCAACGGTATCAAATGCAGCCGAGAGATCTAACAGGATCAACAGGCTTGAATGACCCCGATCCAACTCACAGGAGAGGTCGTCAACCAAGGCCACAAGCACAGTCTCTGTGCCATATCCCGGATGAAAGCCAGACTGCAAGGAATGGAGAAAAATAATCCAGTCCAGATGCTCCTGCAGCTTCCGGGCCACCACCCATTCAATAACCTTCCCTAAAAAGGGAAGGTTAGAGATCGGCCGATAGCGGGTAAGGACGCCAACGTCCAATGATGGCTTCTTGAGCAGGGGCCACACCACAGCCTCCCTGAGACAGCCCAGCACCCTGCCCTCCCCAAGGGAGGTGCTTACAATCCCTGCCAGCAACGGCCCTAATGTTTCCCGGCTGGCCTTGACCAGCCAGGACGGGCATGGATCTAGTTCACAATAAGTGGCTTGAACAGTCCCAAGAGCATCCCCCACATCTGAGGGCGACACATTCCAAAATTCAGCCCACAAAACAGGACAAGACGGGGCTTCTACTGCCTCTGGCTCACCTACTGCTAAAAATGTTGCGTCAAAACTGTGGTGGATTTGAGCAATTTTATCCACCAAAAAGTCCACAAACAAATCACAGAGGGCATTTAAATCCACCAGGTGGAGGGAGGCCAGACTGACCAGCCCCCTCACCACCCGAAAAAGCTCCACCGGGCGGAACTTAGCGGATGCAATGAGGGCAGCAAAGAAAACTTTGCTGCCCTCATTTGCTGCACCACCATGGCATAGGTACGCAACCAGACTCTATACCGTAATCGGTCAACTTCAGCACGCGAGTGACGCCACCGCTGCTCTAACCGCCACCCTTCCCGCTTCATCCGCCGCAGCTCCTCCGTATACCATGGGGACCTGCGTTGTCGGCAGTTCGGGAGCGGACGCATGGGAGCCACCCGGTCGATGGCCTCCACCAACACGGAATTTCATATGGTCACGAGGTCATCGAGTGAGCAGCCATCTAGATCAGAGGAAACATCCCCTAGAGCGGTCTGGAACCTTCCAGGTTCCAAAAGCCGTCAGGGGTGAACCATCCTAATCAGTTCTGCACCCTCCTGGGGGCCAACATGCACCAGGATACCGGCCTGGAGGAGATAATGATCCGTTCATGACAAGGGCACTGATGCCAACTCCCCCCACTAATGGATACCCCACCTCAAGGCCTGTGCAAAATATCATGTCCAGGGTATGTCCTCCAACATGTGTGGGGCCCACCATTCTCTGAAACAGGCCCATGGTAGCCATGAACTCATGCTCTGCCCCTCCAAGAGTGGCGTTGGCATGGATGTTGAAGTCCCCCAGGACTATCGCCCTGGGGGACCGCAATACCACCTCTGACACCAGCTTTGTCAATGGGGGCAGGAAACTGCTGTACAGGTGGGTGCCCAGTATATCAGCAGTACCCCCTCTGTCTCCGACCAAATCCAACACCAGATGAAGGTCCTCTATATCCATGGTAGTTTGCAGAGGAAATCTCCTCACAGAGAATGTATCCTTTAAAATAATGGCTACACTGCCCTCCCCCCCCCCCGCCGCTGATGTTGTACGGCTGTCTCTTATACACATCTAGATGTGTATAAGAGACAGCTCCAAGAGTGGCGTTGGCATGGATGTTGAAGTCCCCCAGGACTATCGCCCTGGGGGACCGCAATACCACCTCTGACACCAGCTTTGTCAATGGGGGCAGGAAACTGCTGTACAGGTGGGTGCCCAGTATATCAGCAGTACCCCCTCTGTCTCCGACCAAATCCAACACCAGATGAAGGTCCTCTATATCCATGGTAGTTTGCAGAGGAAATCTCCTCACAGAGAATGTATCCTTTAAAATAATGGCTACACTGCCCTCCCCCCCCCCCACCAGCCCCTCAGCTGAGACTGATGCTGTATGGAGTACCCAGCCGGAACAAGGTCAGTCAGTATAGGCACAGACTCAGTGTCCAGCTAGGTCTCCGTAATACATACGAGGTCGGCTTCCTGGTCTAGGATAATCTCCCGGACCGTAGCTGACTACTTATTAGCTACTGACCTCGCATTTACCAGCAGCAAACCAAGGCCAGGGGCCCTCTGATTCCCGATCACCTCACCATCTGGCTGGGGGCCATTAAGCGGACCAGGAATAGAACATCTGTCCCGTCTCACAGATCTAATTCATCTCCCAGATGAACCATAATTCCCCCGGCCCACAACGACCCCTATAGCTGCGGATTCCCCCCCGGTCTACCCCCCACCCAGAGGCCATCCCGCCAGCCCCCCGAGGGAGACCCCCATCCACTAATACACCCCCTACCCTCCTCTTGCACACTGAGGGGGCCAGCCCCTCCCCTCCCCCCCAACCCAGTCCCTTTGTCCCTCAACCACACATTGCAAAAAAGCACCCCCTCCAAAAAAACCAACTATACCCCTTACCCGAAGTAAGTACCCTCCCGGTCCTGCTAAGGGTCATGCCTAAGGGCCCTTTGACAGTGGCCCTTTGGCACGTGGCCTGCGTGCATGCCTGCAGCTTCACCAAGCAGCAGGCCTCTTATCTCCCTCCCCTGGCCCAAAAGGTCTGGGAAAGCCCTGGCCCTGCCCTCCTCCTCTCCCACAGGGGAGGAGGGGCAAAGTGTCACCTGGGGCCTGGGCCTAAGGCTGGGCAGCTGGAACTCCCAGAGGAGGGGCGAGCCCAGGAAAGGGCTCCCAGCCCCTGCAGCAGCAAGCAGGGCAGGCAGGCAGACAGCAGAGCAGTAGGTGCTCTCATTTGTATTGGTAATGCATTCACACAGCTGCTGATTCCCCTGGCTCTTTCCATTCCCTACTTCCTTGTGGCATTTCCCACAATGTCAAGCACAAGAAGAAATGCCCTTGTGACATTCCTGTTTGCCACAAACAGGAAGTACCATCCATCACAACAAGCTGGAGAAGAGGCTCCTGCTCCAGTACTCCCTGGTCACAGGCCATTAAGATATAGGAAATGACATAACAGGAAATGATGTACCAGGAAGTGAAGCTTGCTATGAAACTAGCAATTTGCACAACACTGCAGCCATTTCTTAGCGACTCAGACCCATGAAAGCAAACCTTTTGCACCAAGCAGGAGAAAACCCGGGACCAAGGAGCAAAAGAAGTGGCAAATTTCACACAACACTCAAGATGTGAATTTGTGTCATTACTCCACTGTAAAAGGGTATTGTATGAACAGCAATTTTCAGTCTAGCTACTGTTATTCAAAATCCTTTTTATCCAGATAAAGAGTGGCTTTGGTTTCAGTCTGCTTGGAATGTGGGGGGAAGTCCTGCCTGGCGGCGGGGGCAAAGTGAAACAGGACCTGGCTTTTAGCAATGAAGTAACAGCAGTCCAATAGCAGGACCTCAAAGTCTTGCCTCTTGACCTCTCCAAATGATGACCCAGCTCATTCATCCAACTAGTGGGGAGTAGGGCTGACACTTGGTTTCAGTATTCTTGATTTTCTCGACAACAATCAGGGTTCTCAGCTTGTTCTTCAAAACGAAAATGAGCTGAGAATTGCCTGGATTCTTGCCAAGAAAGGCGAGACTCTCAAACTGCACTCCCCACACCAACAAACACGCATTTGAAAGAAAAAAGAGGGGGGGGAGGGCTGCTTTTACGCACCTGGCTGCCTCTCTAAGTCCGGTGGGAATGCTCCAGCTGCTGGGTCTTACCGCTGGATCTCTCCCCACTCAGCTTCTCAGGGGTTCTCTCGGCTTCTCTGGTGCAGCGTTGGCACCATTTTGGAAAAGGGCAGCCAGTATGCACATGTTCATACCGCCTGCCCTATTCCAAAATGGCACCAACACTGCCGGTGCCATCTTGGAAAGGCGCTGCACATGCTCAGAATGGCCCTGGTGGCTATTTTGAGCACGCACAGCAATTTTTTAAAGTTATTTTTTTGTCTCTTCCTCGGAGTCTTCCCACCTTCCCCTGCAGAGAAGGCGAGAGGGGAGCGATCCAGCAGCGAGACCCGAAGGCTGAGGCACTCCCTCTGAACTTGGAGAGGCAGCCAGGTAAGTAAAAGGCCCCCCCCTTTTTTTGCAAATGCAAGGGGAGGGTTAGTTTTCTTTCTTTGAGATATCTCACAAGACCTCGAACCGTTAGTGAAATCTTCTTGAGATCTTGTTGCCAGTTCTCAATTCCCATGAGGATCATTTTGGGTCTCCTTTCAGCCCCAGTGAGGAGCAGAGTGGTGCAAGGGACAGTTCCCTCCTTCATTTTGGCTCCCTGTGATGCTGCTATGGTGGGTGAGGCAAAAATAAGGAGGGAATGATTCTCTGCACCCCAAATTCAGGGGAACCTCCTTCATTCCCCCCGTTTCTGTACTCATGACTGCTACTTCTGGAATCGGGGCTCCAGCACTGAATACAGTACGCACTGACGCAATCACAGAAGCTCCACAAAAGAGACACTGCCAACCAGACTGCACTGGGGGCAGCAGGTTTGTTGGGTGTGGGTAGTTAATTTCATTTACAGCAGTCTCCAAAGCTTGATTTAAGCTTGAGAGGTCAAAGGGCTGGTAAAACTAAACTTGACCTGGGCTCCTTCAGAAAGGGAACCCAACTAAACTTCCGCTGACACAACTCTCCAGTGATTAATTCAGTGCAGTATTGGATTCCTGGGACCCTGCTCTTTTACAGACAGCTGGCTTGCTTGGCACTGGTATGGACATAAATTAGTGCAATTGATACCAAAGCTGCACTCAGGCTCTGTCTGGATTTGACCTGTTGGTATAACCTCATTTCCGCGAGTTTCCTTCTCCTGTTTATTGCACATGCCCTGTCACAGGCGAGGTCAAGAGCAAAACGTCACTTCTGTGTAATTACAGCTGGCTGGGGTTTCACTTTGCATTCTGCTAAATGTAAAAGTATCAGCCCAGGATCCATGCTGGATAAGGAGAGGAGCCTATGCAGGGGCTCATGCATATTTAGGGCAGGGAGAGGATCAAATTCTGTTTTCAGTTATGATCTTTGGGCAGGGGCACAAATTTAGGAAACCAACTCACAATCAGTGGAAGACTACACAGATATCAAGGGTAGAATCTGGCCTTTGTGTAGTAACCAAACTTAAATATTAAATATTTAATTATTACATTTAGTGTCACACAACCCCTACCCCCACCCAAAAAAAACAATTTGTAAACCTGTAGTAAGTGCCCCTGCTATTTGTACCCTTCTAGTTTTATCCTTCAGGATCCTCCTCCGTCCATTTTATTTATTTATTTATTTATTTATTTATTTATCAGTTATATTTTTACCCGGTCCCTCTCACCTAGGCAACTCAGAGCAGCTTACAATTTTTTAAAAAAACATAAAAACAATTACAATAGCAACATAAATAAATCATATTACAATTTTATAAAATTTATAAAACCCCAGCTAATGCATAAAAGAAAAACAAAAACAAAGAACATTCCCACCCCCCAACCTATCCCACCCTCCCCCGCCAAACACCTGGCAGAAGAGCGAGATTTTACAGTTCTGCCAGAAGGCGAGAAGGTTACGGCTGAGGTGAACCTCCACCAGGAGGAAATTCTAGAGCGACAGTGCAGCCGCCAAGAACGCCCTCCTGTCTGTCCGAACCCGCCGATAACATGGGACGTCCAGGAGGGTGCCCCCAGATGACTTCAGGGACCACTCAGGGGCCCAGGGGGGTGAGGCGATCACTCAAATAAGCAGGGCCCAGGCCATGAAGGGCTTTATAGGTCAAAACCAGCACCCTGAATTGGGCTTGGAAGACAACAGGCAGCCAGTGCAATGCTCAGAGCACAGGTGTTATATGCTCCCTGTGGTCCGTCCCAGTTAGGAGACAGGCTGTCACATTCTGCACTAGCTGCACCTTCCGAATCGTCGCCAAGGGCAGCCCCACGTAGAGCGTGCTGCAATAGTCTAGTCTCAAGGTGACGAATGCATGGACGATAGTGGCAAGATCGGAGTCCAAGACGTATGCACCTGCACCTTCTCAACTTCATCAACATATCCCTTTCTCTCCCTATGTTTATTTATTTATTTTATTTATTGAACACATTTATATCCCGCTCTTCCTACCTCGCGGCAGCCCAGAGCAGGATGTTCCCCTCTCCTTTGTTTTCCCTCCCTTGTCCAACCTAGTTTGTAAGCCCCTCTGGGCAGGAACCTGTCTCTATTCATAACTATACTGTTTATTGTTTATTATATAATTATTTTATTTTTTAATAATAATTAATAAAAATAATATTTTTTAAATGGTTGACAATGCAATGGTTAATGTTGACTAAAACTATGCCACTTTAATAATGCCAAAAATGGAATTGGCACATCTCTAGAGGCTTTCTTCAGATTCAGGAAGGTAGTTGTGTACTGGTCTCACCTTTACTTTTATTCACCTCCCAGCTAGGAGAATTAGAAGTTTACAAAAGCAAGTTGAGATTTTGTATAACCAGAGCTTGTTCTTGCTAGGCTCGGCGCTATATATACAGGTCAAGGGCTGCTTTTGGATGTCACATTTTTGTGGAGGAGTTGTGACACTGAAAGTTTGAATGACATGATAAAAATCCTTCTAGTACCACAGACCTCACAACTCCTCCATGAAACACCATCTTTCCACCACTCCCTGCCTCCAGAGGGGTACCATTCTTTCCATGGGCAAAAATGTGACATCTGAAAGCTTCCAAGGAAAAGTGGGCCAAATGCTGGAGTGCTTTCCAGCCGGTCTCTAAAGTCCCCTTTTTAGGGAAGGTGATTGAGAAGGCTGTGGCAATACAACTGCAACAGCATTTTAACTCCAATGACATTCTGGGGAATTTCTAGTCTGGGTTCTGGACTTCCTATAGGGGTGAGACTGCACTTGTCAGGGTGTTGAATGATCTGCTGATGATCTTGGATCGAGGACAGCTGGCCATTTTAGTCATGCTGGACTTTATGGCAACATTTGATACGACTAACCATGGACTGCTGCTTCAGTGGCTGAGGGATGTCGCTGGTGTGACTGGAGCTGCTGGTAGGTGGTTTGAGTCATACCTAGAAGAGCGGAGTCAGTCGGTGATGATGGATGGTTATGCATCATCCCCAAGAGATTTGAAATGTGGCATCCCCCAAGGTTCTATCCTATCGCCCATGTTGTTCAACATTTACATGCAACCCTTCGGGGATGTTATGGCTAAACACGAGGTTGAGTACCATCAGTGGGCTGAAGATATAAAACTATGTCTCTCTTGCCCCATGAGTCTTGGAAGCTCAGCCTCTGTCCGGGAGAATTCTCTGAATGATATAGCCAGTTGGATGCATCAGAGCTATCTTGTGCTCAATCCGGGGAAAGCTGAGGTGATGCTGGTGGGGAGGGGCAGCTGATATGAGAATGCCCTTTTCACCTTCAAGGTCTTGCATATTGCAGGGGTTCAGGTGAAGGTTATGGGCCAGAACCTGGGCCTCCTTTTCAACCATGCTCTGTCCTGTAGGCTCGGGTATCAGACATAGTTCAAAAATATTTTCCAGATGCACAATCCATGTAAGCTACACCTGTACTTATCCCAGGCTGACCTTGCCACAGCAACCCATGCCCTGGTGATCCTGAGGCTTGAATTTATCTGCCACACTTCCCACAAAGGCTCATATTACCCGCCCTGCAGTCTCTGTATTGGCTGCCTGTAGATGCGCTGCTGGTTTTTAAGGCCCTGAATGGCATAGGCCCTTGCTATATTAGAGACCTACTCCTGGAACCTCACCTTCTGGCTATCTGCGCTCAGATGCCACCTGTTGTTTGGGGATCCTGCCATCACACCTTGAGTCAGTGGGTGATTGAGACGTTGGGGAGTGTGGGGGCGAGCATCACGCTGTAGAGCGCAGCCGGGACCAGCGGGAGTCTTACCTGTGACAGTGAGGAGCCGGACTGTCAACTCGCAGGGGCGTAGTCTCCCCTCCTGCGGGGGATAATAGCTTCCGGGGCCAGCAAGCGCGAGCCACGAGCGCGAGCACAAGGGCGGCTACCCTTAGAAGTTGCCCTTGGAGCTGCCCGGAGCAGAGGAGTCTGTATCTTCGTTCCTCGATCCTAGTTCCAGGTACCACTGTCTGGGGAGCTGTGGTGGGTTGTGATACGGTGTGATAAGGGTGAGTTTTTACTTTTTCTCTGCCCGTTTTATTATTTGTGTGCCTTGGGTTTTCCATTCCCCATACAATGGTCGGGAAAAGAAATCGGGATATTGCATCCTTCTCATCTGAGGAGGAACTGCCAGCCAAAACCATTAGGAACATCCAAGTAGGGGAGGCTTTTTCACCTTGAAAGCGTCTTGCTTGCCTGGCGAATGTGGAGGAGGAGCAGGTAGCCCCTGAGGTGCTACCATCTACACTGCCTGAGATTGACCCTATATTATCCGATTTAACTGTGTCAAGCAGAGACTATCTCCTTTGCCAAACTAAACTAATTGCAAAGACTGTGGAGGCCTTGTTTATAGGCATTACCGATGTGGCTAATTCCTTGAATAAGGTTAAGCTGCAGCTGCACGATATTATGGGAAAGTTTGCATCTTGTCCTGATGTTTCTGAAGGAAGGCTGATAGAGGGTGAAATGTCGCAAATACCCAGAAGAGAAAGTACGAAAAGAGCTTTCACTAAACCTCGGCAGCCTTTCCGGATGAGAAAGGGACTTATAGTGGATACAGAGATTTATTTATTTATTCGTCCTGATTTCGATGGTACCGAACATCTGTGGGAAGGAAGAGAAAATGTTGTCTCTAATTTGTGCAGTTTGCTGGGGAAAGAGAATAACAATTTTATTCAGGATATCGAATGGCTGCCTAGACATAGGTTCTTGTACAGACTACGCATCAGTTTTATTCATGCCTCTTGGGTACAGGCCATATTTTGGGTTAGGAAAAATCTTTTGCGTAGAAGGATCTCCACTGACAGAGTGTTGAGATATGGAAAGCAGTCTAACCCCAGTAGGAACCAGTGCGAAACTACAAGTGACTTGTTTTCCTCCCCGAACGTAATGCCCCTGGGGCAACTCCTGCGGGACCCCCCTAAAAATAGTGAAGTGGAGATAGATAAACAGGGCCTATCCCGTGATAATGTAGGGGATACAGGCTATTTGATGGAATTGGGTCCAAACCTGCCAATTCCTCAGCAGCCTCCACAAGCACCTTCATTGCTAGAATCAACTATTCCCTCTAAATTGTCTCCAATTAGGTTGTCAAAGCTATCATGTGACCAGAATAACCAATCCCCGAGTTTATTGAATGGGGAGATTGGCCCAGTTCGACTCCCAGGAAATATTGCAGAAAAGATAGGTTTATTTCTCTTGGGTAAGGTTGATTCTGAGGATCCTGCCCTATTGCACCAGCAGTTTAATAGATTATCTATCATAGATCAGGATATGTTTCTTTCTAGGCTGGATCATATAAAGAACTTTGTGAAAGGTGCAGATATTGATTTCAGGAGGGGAAACATAGGTAAGCACCCCAAAGACCCCAACGGGGAGGATCTAACTGCAGTGAGATATCTGGGGATTGAAGAACAAGGCACCCCCCACCCCCAAATTGGGAGAGGTGGACACTCTGCAGCTCCTGTTACCTTCCCTGTATTTGGTGGGCCGGGGAAGGGCGAGGAGCTTTTAGAGAACCACAAGGTTCTCAGTAATGTAAGTATCCTTGATCCAAGTTCGTTTCATATAGAACTGGCAGGTCCCGATGTTTGACTTCGAACTGGGGATTTTTCCCCACTGCCCTCAATGACAGACTCTGGCCAAAATGTTACTGGGGGGGACACTGTGCTTCAGCGGGAGGGTCCCTTCTGTCTTGCCTCTTGGAACTTAACAGGTCTCAAGTCCAAGTTGGTAGACAACAATTGGATCAAGTTTATGTCAGATTTTGATGTGGCCTGTATCCAAGAGACCTGGTTGTTTAAGGATGAGGCACTGGATTTGGAGGGTTTTGTTCTCCACTTGCATGGAGGACAGAAGGAGGGTTCCAGGGGGTGAGTTTCAGGGGGACTGGGAGTTCTTATCTCCCTTGCCTCACAGTTATCGTTTTCACCTCTCCCTAGCGATAGACCCGAACTGCAGGTGGGGCTTCTTCAATGGGGCCCTCAACCTGAGGATTATCTTTTGTTATGTAATATTTCTATCCCCCCTGTCTCATCCCGTTATTATGACCCAGAGGTATGGGTAGCCTTGGAGGAGTTGACTATAAAAACACTGGATGAATTCCCTAGGATTCCTATGCTTTGGGTAGGGGATTTGAATACGCATTTGGAGCAGGGAGGTTCCTATGGGTCCAAAGCCACAGGGGAGATTTTGGGCAAACTACTCCTCAAGTTTGATCTGATGGTGTTGAATGATGATCTCCCAGATGATGCCACAGGGGGCTGTACCTTTCTAGGTCCCCAAGGCCATAGCAGGATTGATTTGCTTATAGCTGAAATTGGGTTTCAGGACCGCTTTGACAAAGTAATGGCGCTTATAAGACCAGAGAGCGACCATGTGGTTTTGACCCTATTATTGAACACACCTCAGTTGGGCGAAAGACAGCAACTGGCGATGCCTTCAAGGAATATTAACTTTCCTATGGCAATGAGGAAACTTTCCCCTGTGACTTTAATAGGAGAGATCCAGACAATTTGCGAATCAGAAGAAATGATTCAGTACGCTCAGGGGTTGTACTGGTCTTCGGAGCCTCAGGCAGTCTTTGGCCTTTATGACAAGATACTAGGGGTGTTTCAGGCTGCCCTCCTATATTGCAAAGAACAAAGCAAACCAGGTGGTAGCAAGCCCTGGTATGATGGCAAATGAAGAAGGTGGAAAACCTCTCTTACTGCGTTGAGAAGGAGATGGGTCAAGAATCCTACCTTGGTCTTATGGGAACATTTTTCCAGGGCCAGGTTGGATTATCATAAATTATTAAGGGAAAAACAACACAAATATTATAATAAGCAATGGCCAAAATTAGTACAGATTTGAACTCTGGCAATAGCAGTGGATTTTGGCTTGCCCTCAATTCAATCATCAATCCAAGCCAGCTGATTCCCCTATTTCAGTGGGAATCTTTCTTTGGTGAGCTGTTTGCAGTTAGGGATATAGGGATAGCCGATTTGCGGCAGGCAGAGTCTACCCGGGAAATTCTTGATGAGCAGCCGGAAGATTTTGCAGTGAGTGAGGTTTATTATTGTATTATGTCCCTCAAGAAGGGCAAGGCCCCTGGACCAGATTATGTTACAGCAGAAATCCTACATGTTGCACCCGGCTGGTGGGCTCAGATTCTGTCCTCTCTATTCAAAAAGGCAAGTAGCGCAAGGAGCATTCCGAGCTCCTGGACCCAGAGTGTAATTGTCCCAATTTTCAAGAAGGGCAAAATTAGGGATCCCGCAGTCTATCGCCCTATAAGCCTTTTGTCAATAATTGGGAAAATATATGCTAAATTCCTTTATGTTAAACTGGATAAGTAGGTTGAATCAAGAGGTAGTATCCCCTGTGAGCAATTTGGGTTTCGGAAGGGCAAGGCCACTACGAATTGTTGCTTCATTCTTCAGCATCTCATATTTAAATATGGAAAACTGAGGAAAGGCAAAATCTTCCTTGCATTTATGGATTTGGCCAAAGCCTTTGATACTGTTCCTGGGAGTAGGCTTTGGGCCAAATTAAAGGCCCTGGGGATAGATCAGAGGCGATTGGATTATATTATCCAGCTGTATTCTGATAATGTGGCGCTGGTAAAAACCAACTCGGGCCTTAGTAATCCTATATCCATCAAAAGAGGTGTGCGCCAGGGCTACGTCCTGGCCCCCTTACTCTTTAACTTATATCTTTCTGATTTAGTAGGGTTTATCCAAACGGTATGCACCCTCCAAAAGTAAATAATACGTCAATTTGCTTACTCCAGTTTGTGGATGATCTAGTGTTGTCCCAAACCAAGAATGGTTTGCAACGAGCAATAAATCGATTCCACCAATACTGCACTCTCAATGGCCTAGAGATTAGTATGCATAAATCCAAGATTTTGATACCTGGTAGACAGAGGCACCCCCGCAAATGTGTAACGGAGGCTGGTGACTTGGAAGTTGTAGGTGCATTTAATTATTTGGGAGTCACTTTCAGCAGTAGTGGCTCTTGGAATCTTCACTTCCAAGCCAGAATAATTAAAGCTCAGCAAGCAGCCCAGGCCATCAGTAGGGCTATAAATATTTCCAGGGGTGTTGCCATTTCAGATTTTCTACGGGTCTATAGTTCTAAAATTCTGCCATCGCTAGTCTTTGGTGTGGAAGTGACCCCAAACCCTAATGTTAATATCTTGGAGAGAGTTCAAAATCAGTTCCTCCGGCGCCTCCTTAGGGTAGGCCCAGGTACTCCGGGGGTAATTGTACGAGCGGAGCTGGGCATGAATTCTATTGAAACCCATATTAAAAGCCATTTTATAGCATACTGGCTCAGACTACTGTCGCGTCAAGAGACAGATCTTGCTCTCCAGTGCCTTAAGGAGGAACTGGTGTGCACAGGGCCAAGAGTATATCCCTGGCTTTTGTACCTCAGCAGGATCCTCAAATCCTGTGGGTTTTATTTTGAGCATTTTGTGGGCAAACGTCTGCTAGTTGCCAAGGTTGAAATCTGTACTAGAATCAGAGATATAGCTCATCAGGAGGATTTAGGGGTAGTTGCCTCCTGGAAGGTTGCTCCCTGGCTGGGAGTGATAAAAAGATATTTACATTTGAAACATATTTGGACAAGCTCAGTAGCCCTAAGCTCCGCAGATGGTATACCCTGCTGCGTTTTCAGCTCCTTTCAACTGCAGTGACGGAAGGAAGGTGCAATCAAGTACCCTATCGGCTAAAATATTGTACATGTTCAATGCAGGAAATAGAAACTACTGAGCATCTTTTGTTGCATTGTCCCTATTACGCCACTTTAAGAACGGTTTGGCTGGCCCCTTTGTTAAAAAATTATATGGGGATAAATTTGGAAGACTGTTATGCTCGCTTGCTTGCCCTGCATGGAAGAGAGGAATTGCTGGCAATTTCAATGTATGTATCCTTGGTCGATAGGAAGAGGAGGGAGTCCAAAGGCAATTGATGGGACAACGCGCATGAGAAGCCTTGTTTAGGAGATGCAAGTGCGAGTTACCTTGTGTGTTATTCTCATCAATAAGGTCAAGGATGATGCAAGACATAATTCTCTGTCGTTAGCAATTTCCCAGTTAATAATGTAAGTTGGGGCTAGTCTTATTAGTTATATTTTTGCTTGTCGTCAGGGGTCAAGCTCTGCCTCAGTAACCCCCATGGAAAAGCTTGGCACTTTTAGTTTAGGTATTTGCCCTATATTAGGACACAGGGTAAGAGGATGTACCAATCCTTCTTTATACTGTACATAAAATGTGCTGTTATTATATTATTTGTATGTTACTGTGTTTTATTATGTAGTTTCGAGTTTTTGCAGCTGTGGCGAAAGCTGGCCGGAATAAATAAATAAACAAACAAACTAATATAGGCCGTTATAAGCACAATAGATGTCAAATGCATAATGACAGATATGCTGGCGAACACTGGTTAACAGCAGCCAACGGACCTGTATTTTGGGCTGATACCAATTATGAGATCTGGACTTGCTATTTGCTGCTCGGCTTGCTTTATCCAAAGTAATTTTATGTATATGGTAACTGTTTATACTTTGTATATGTTTTGTTGTTTGTTTTTTGTGTGTTTTGTTCGTCTTGGGCCATGGCGAGAGCCAGTGCCGTCAAAAACTAAACTAAACTAAACAGTGGGTGATTGGGCCTTTGCTGTGGTGGGCCCCTCTGTGTGGAACTCATTCCCTCTAGATGTTCACCTTAGTTCCTCCCTCCTCACCTCCAAAAAGCACCTGAAAACCTTTTCGTTTTCCAGGTGCTTTTAGAGAATCCACTGCTGGTTCCCCCTTCAAAATGTTTTTTCCTCCTCTTTTTATCTTCCCCTCTTAATTTTTTTTAAATTGATTTCATATATAGTATTTTATTGTATTTTAAAGGCTGTAAAGTGCTCTAAGTGCCACCTGGCAGAGGAGAGCTGTATAAATAAAAATAGATTCCAGATTCCAGAACTCTCTGGGGGATATAGCTACCAATTTTGATGGCTGCCCTGTGGATGGCCTGGTCGAGTTGTGGAATACCACACTGACTAAGGCCATTGACATGGTAGCACCCAGGTGTCTGCTTCCTCTGTGGTGTCAGCACAGGTCTTCTTGGTTTATGGGGGACCTGTAGCGGATGAAGCGGAAGACGAGACAGTTGGAGCACAGGTGGCGTTCGATTCATGCTGTGGTTTGTGCTGATTTTGAAGGACTATGGTGGCAGCAAGGACTGCTCTCCTCTCTTCTACCATACCGTCTGCAAAGTCCTGTCCAACTAAGCTATTCCAGACGGCGAACATCCTGGTGAATCTGGGCTGTCTTCATCCTGTGGTTGAGTCATCTTCTGCCTGCCGTGAGGAATTTAACACCTACTTTTCAGACAAAAGTGCTCATATTCACCTCAACTTGAGGGCTGCTAGTTCTATGGCAGAGTCAGAGTTTGAGGCTGTGGAGGGTCAGCCTTGTCCTGTTCATTTGGATCAGTTTCCGTTGGTGTCACCCACTGAGCCAGGGGATATCCTTGAGGCAATGTGGGCAACCAGTTGTAAATTAGATCCTTGCCCATCCTGATTGGTGAAAGCCAGTTGTGAGAGGCTGTGGCGTTTGCTGGGATTGTCAATGCCTCCCCTTGGGAGGGCAAGGTGCCGGATGCCCTCAAGATGGCGGTTATTCGACCCCTGCTCAAAAAACCATCACTTGATGCTGATTCCTTGGGCAGCTATCACCCTGTCTCTAACCTTCTCTTCTTAGGGTTGCTAAGCAGCTACACGGACATTTAGATACAATCTGATTCCTGGACCCATGTCAGTCTGGCTTTCATCCTGGATATAGCACTGAGACTGTGCTTCTGCCATTGGTTGACAATCTTCGGCGAGATTGACAGGGAATATTGTACCCTGTTGATCCTTTTAGATCTTTCAGCGACTTTGGATACAGTTGACCATGAGTACCTCAGTTGACCATGAGTACAGCTGTGGGACTTGGCAGGGGTTCACAGGAGTGCTCTAGAGTAGTTCCATTCATTCTTGTCAGGGAGGATTCAGCAGGTGGTTTTAGTTTTAGTTTAGTTTAATCAAAATGTATAACCCGGCCCCTCCTGCCCACTGACAGCTCGGGGCAACATACAATAAAAAACCTAATATAATATAAACATAGTATAAAATACAAAATACAGTTTAAAACCAGTTAAAAATAATAAAACAAACGAGGCCCGACAGTCCCCCCCCACCAAAAAAAGAACCCTCACCCACCCACTACCCGTCTCCCTCACCCTCCCTCCCTGGCAAAACAGCTAGGTCTTACATTGTCTGCGGAAAGAGGGGAGATTCAGAGAGGGAGGGAGTTCCTGTCCCCGCAAGGAGACACCTTCTGCACCAGCTGCAGTCTCAGAGTCGTTACCAAGGGTAGTCCCACGTAGAGTGTGTTGCAGTGGTGATGGATGATTGTTTTTCATCCCCCTGACCCCTCTCTTATGGGGTCCTGCAGGGTTCCATCCTGTCTCCCCTCCTGTCCAATGTGTATCTAAGCCCCCTGGGTGAGATCGTGTGTAGATTTAGGGTGCATTATCTTCAATATGCGAATGACACCCAAATCTACTTATCCTTTTTCATCTGATCCAGGCCCTGTGGTCTCGGTGCTTACTCAGTGCCTGGCTGCTATTGCGGACTAGATGTGAGTGAGCTGTCTGAAGCTGAATACACACAAGACTGAGGTGTTAATGACTGGCCAGCCCAGGGCTTGGGGGGGATTGGGACTCCCATTATTGAGGAGATCCAGCCTCCCCTCACTACTCTGGTGCGTAGTCTTGGGGTGCTCCTGGATCCTCAGCTGCGCCTGGAAGGTCAGGTTGCAGTTGTGGCCAGGACTACTTTCTGCCAACATCATCTGGTGAGAAGGCTGCATCCCTTTCTTTCCAGCGTGGATTTGGCCACTGTCATCCATGCCTTCAGCTGGACTACTGCGATGCACTACTGGGCTACCCTTGAAAACTATTCAGAGGCTGCAGCTGGTGCAGAATGTAGTGACCCACCTCTTGATGGGGGTGGGTCACCGGGGGCACATTACATCAGTGGGGCACATTACATCAGTGCTTAAGACCCTAAACAGAATGGGCCCTACATATCTAAAGGGTTGCCTCTCTTCCTAAGATCTGCCAAGACTGCCCTTTTGCAGGTTCTATCATTGGCCCAGTTTTATATTACTCGGGCCCGCAAAGAAGCATTCTCAGTGGCTGCCCCACAGCTTTGGAACTCCCTTCCCTTGGAGATTTGCCTAAGCCCTAGTTTGAATGTCTTCTGGAGGCAGTGTAGGGCCTTTTTATTCAGCTAGGCATTTAATGGGCAGGGATAGGCTCTTTTCAGTTTCACACAGACACTCTTACCACATGTTCCAGGGCACCCATAGCGCACACTGCAGCCCTGCAACATGTATAATAAAATGTAAAACCCATTTTATCAGTTTTAGAGTGTCTATGTGAAAAGGGCCATAGATTTGGAGGGGGAGTTAGGGGGGTGTTTTTAGTTCTATGTTTTTTTAATTATGTATTTTATATTTGTATTTTATTTATTTATTGTGAGCCTCAGGGCATAGGGCGGGATATAAATCTAAATAAATAAATTATTCTTAATAATAAACATTTGACACCCATGTTCTGGACACTGAGCTATCTGCTCTTCCATGTCTCTCTCTCACACACACAAATGCACACTGCAGAACGACAGTCCTTGTGCTCTGAGGTAGTAGACTGAAGTCCAGAACCTCCAGGGTAGCATTCTCAGAAGTGCTCCCCGTTCCACGTGCAGGACCCCAGAGGCAGGCTGAGCTCCAGAGTCTCAATGCGTGGATGAGACATTGGTGCAAGGAGGAAGGCTTTAGGTTTAGTAGGAACTGGGAAGCCTTCTGTGGAAAGGAGAGCCTATACAAATGGGATGGGCTCCCCCTTAACCAGAATGAAACCTGGCTGCTGGCGATAAAAATTAATAATGGGATAGAGCAGTCTTTAAGCTAGAACCTGTGGGAAATCCGACAGGCACTGCAGAGTGCACGGTTTGGGCTGTGGCATCTCCAAAGGATGTTACTTTAGAGGAAGTAGAGTATCTTAAGACTGAGGATAAGATAAATGGCAAGGGATTTCAGGTGGAATGCAGGGGAGAACAGACACATAATGATTCCAGAGTGCCTGTTTCAGTTACCTATAATGTGCCCATTAAGAAGAAGAATAAAAAGAATACATTTAAGTGTCTATATGCTAATGCTAGAAGTCTAAAAAGTAAGATGCGAGAATTAGAGTTTATAGCACTAAATGAAGATCTAGACATTATAGGCATCACAGAGACCTGGTGGGATGAGGATAACCAATGGGACACTGTAATACCAAGGTACAAGATATATCGAAAGGACAGAGGAGATCATGTTGGTGGTGGGGTGGCTCTGTATGTTAAGGACAGCATTGAGGCAAGTAGAATAAAAAGTACAGGATGCAAACTGTTCCCTCGAATCCCTATGGGTTGAAATTCCAGATATGAAGCAGAAGAGTATAGCAGTGGGGCTATACTATCACCCCCCTGAACAGAATAGAGAGACTGATTATGTAATGCAAACAGAGATTAAACAGGCTACTAAAACTGGAAACGTAATAATAATGGATGACTTCAACTACCCCAGTATTGACTGGGTGAATGCCCCCTTGAGGTGGGATGTAGAGATGAAACCTCTGGATGCCATAAATGACTGCTTTTTAGAGCAATTGGTTCCGGAACCAACGAGGGGAGGAGCTACTTTAGATCTAGTCCTAAGTGGCACACAGGAACTAGTGCAAGGAGTAACTGTGGCTGAGTCACTAGGCAATAGCGATCATAATATAATCAAATTTTACATAGTTGCTGGAGGGAGAAAGTTAATTAAAAGTACAGCACTGGCTTTTAACTTTAAAAAGGGAGACTATGCCAAAATGAGGAAGCTAGTTAGAAAGAAACTAAAAGGCACAGTTGAAAGGACTACATGTTTGCAAGAGGCATGGAGGCTGTTGAAAAGCACCATCTTGGAAGCCCAGATTACATGCATCCCACAAGTTAAAAAAGGTAGCAGGAGGACTAAACGTCTACCACTGTGGCTAAATGGAGATGCAAAGGAGGCTATTAGAGCCAAAAAGGCATCCTTTAAGAAATGGAAAGCTAGCCCCAATGAGGAAAATACAAAGGAGCATAAACACTGGCAACGTAACTGTAAGGTGCTAATAAGGCAGGCCAAGAAAGAATTTGAAAGGAGACTTGCTAAAGAGGCAAAAACAAATAATAAAACCTTTTTCAAGTATATCAGAGGCAAGAAGCCTGCTAGGGAGTTGGTTGGGCCATTAGATGACCAGGGAGTAAAAGGGGCACTCAGGGAGGACAAGGACATTGCAAAGAAGCTAAACGAGTTCTTTGCTTCGGTCTTCACTGCGTAGGATGTTGGGGAGATACCCACGCCAGAACCCTACTTTGTAGGTGATGAATTGGATGAACTGTCACAAATCAGTGTGACCCTGGAGGAGGTTCTAGAGCAAATTGACAAGCTTAATATGAACAAATCACCAGGGCCAGATGGTATTCACCCCAGAGTTCTGAAGGAACTCAAATGTAAAATTGCAAACCTACTAGTAGTAATCTGTAACCTAACGTTGGCATCTGGCACTGTACATGAGGACTGGAGGGTGGCAAATGTAACCCAATATTTAACAAGGGATCCAGAGGTGATCCTGGAAACTACCGACCGGTAAGCTTGACATCTGTGCCGGGAAAAATGGTGAAACTATAATTAAGAACAGAATTACGGGGCATATTGATAGACATGACTTAATGGCAAAGAGTCAGCATGGATTTAGCAAAAGGAAGTCATGCCTCACTAATCTTTTGGAATTCTTTGAGGACGTAAAAAAGCATGTGGACTGGGGCGACCCAGCAGATATACTGTACCTGGATTTCCTGAAAGGTTTTGATAAGGTTCCACATAAACGACTCTTGAGAAAATTAAAAAGCCATGGGATAGGAGGTAGTGTTTTGCTATGGATTGGTAGCTGGTTAAAGGATAGGAAGCAAAGAGTGGGACTAAATGGCCAGTTTTCACAATGGAGGGATGTAAAATGTGGTGTGCCCCAAGGATCTGTACTGGGACCAGTTCTTTTCAATGTATTCATTAATTATCTGGAAAAGGGTGTTAAGAGTGAGGTGATCAAATTTTCAGATGACACCAAGTTATTCAGAGTAGTCAGAACACGAGACGACTGTGAGGAGCTGCAGCAAGATCTTACAAGACTGGGTGCTTGGGCATCTTAATGGCAGATGAGATTTAATGTGGACAAGTACAAAGTGATGCACATTGGGAAAAATAATCCAAATTATGGATTATTTTAGTACACAATGCTGGGTACTAAACTAGGAGTTACCACTCATGTAAAGGATCTGGGAGTGATTGTGGATAATACGCTGAAATCCACAGCCTAGTGTGCTGCAGCGGTCAAAAAAGCAAATAGAATGTTAGGAATTATTCGTAAGGGAATAGAGAATAAAATGGAGGATGTCATAATGCCTCTATACAAATCAATGGTGTGACCACACCTTGAATAGTGTGTGCAGTTCTGGTCGCCCCATCTCAAAAAAGACATAGCGGAACTAGAAAAGGTACAGAGAAGGGCAACAAAATGATCCAGGGTATGGAACAGCACCCATACGAGGAGAGGTTTGATAGGTTGGGGCTCTTCAGCTTGGAAAAGAGACGGCTGAGAGGAGATATGATAGAGGTCTATAAAATCATGAGTGATGTGGAACTTGTAAACAGGGAATGGTTATTTACCCTCTCAGCTAGTACTAAAACTAGGGGACACTTCATGAAACTCACAGGTGACAGAGTAAAACAAACAAAATAAAGTATTTTTGTACTCAGAGTACAATTAGGTTGTGGAATTTACTGTCAGAGGAGGTGGTCAAGGCCAGCAGTATAGCTGAGTTTAAAAGAGGTTTGGACAAGTTTCTGGAAGATAGGTTCATTAGCAGCTATTAGCCAGGTAGGATTGGAGAACAAAACCATTTACTGTCGGGAGCCTGGGGATGACCCACAGGGAGTGGATAGCATGGTGACCTGTTGTGTGCTTCTCCCAGGCCCCCGTGATTGGCTACTGTCCGAGACAGCATGCTGGGCTCGATGGACTATTGGTCTGACCCAGTATGGCACTTCTTATGTTCTTATGAGCTTAGTGAAGCTGCTCCCTGATACGCCATAAGGAGCTCGCCTGCAGAATGAGTCACTGTGACTGTAAGTCAGCATCTAGAAGCTAAATCCCGACAAGACAGAGGTGTTGCTCATTGATGGGATTGGTGATCTGGGTGATCATTGATGGGGTCCGCCTGGTTTTGTCATCTCACATTCAGAGCCTTGGGGTGCTCCTAGATCCACAGCTGCGCATGCATGTCTAGGTGTAGGCTGTGGACAAGAGTTCCTTCCACCAGTTACATCTGGTGCAGCGGCTTTGTCCGTATGTCTTGGACTCCGAATGTGCCACCGTCATTCATGCGTTTGTCAACTTGAGGCTGGATTACTGTAATGCCCTCTACGTGGGGCTGCCCATGGTGATGGTTCGGAAGCTGCAACTGGTGCAGAATAAGCCTGAAACGGCATTGCCCCGCAACAAAAAATTCTGCTGGTAACTGCTCTTCCACTCCACGTGGTGCAGTTCATAAGCGGTGCTTCTTTCTGCTACTTTCATTGTCACTTTTTGCTGTTCTTGCAGCCACTTTCCGTCATTTTATTTGGCTGCTACTTGGAAGCGGGAAGCCGCCAACATGCGGGAGGAGTTTCTGCTCTCTGCAGAAGCAATATTTCCAGCAGAAACAGCTTCCATGGTTTGCTTTCAATTGGTTAGGGGGGCACTGGCAGGGCAAGGGTCATTCAGGGCAGGGTAGACTGGTCCCACACTATATAAAAGTGCTAATCACACCATTTCCCCCCTTTTGCTCCTTGACCACCATGCTGAGAGAGTGACTATTTGTTGTTTGAGCTGGACTGGTTTACCACAGCTATCATATCAGAGTAGAGAGTCCTTGTTCTCTCCTTCCACAAAGTTTTAAGTATGCTTTTATTTTCTGTTGTATTCTGTAATTATAATTATCTCATTCCCTAAATTAATTCCCTAAATTCCAAATCTCATTCCCTAAATTCCATCCCCAGGCCAGCCCAGCGCAACACTCCCAGACATCCAAGACCCCAGCACCAGCTGTGGCCTGCTGGCAGCAGGTCACAAACCGCTTGCTCATGCTCACGGGACAGGGAAGGGGGGAGGGAGAGGGGGTAGGGAGAGAGGGAGGGAGGAGGGACTTGCAGTTGCTGGGGCACAAAGCACAAGCAGCAATCTCATTCTATAAGTTCATTCCCTATGTTAATTCCCTCATTCCCTAAGTTCCCAGACAGGCGTCAGCCTCCCAACCCCGTGCTCCTGGATGTCCCCACACCAGCTGTGACCTGGGGAAGCACCCTGGTCATTAAACCATTTGCAGATGGGATGGGGGGAGGGACTTGCTGGTGCCGGTGGGCACAAGCACAAACAGCAATCGTGCGGGACTGCAGAGAGAATCACAGGAAGCGCTGCTCGACATGTGCATGGCGTGGGGTTTATCCCATTTCTAGAGCAATTCCCCTCATGCCTTACAGGACTTGATTTTGGAGCCCTGTAATGCATGAGGGAAAACACACTAGAAATGTGCTAAATCCCATGTACACAAGCGGAGCTACTTACTGCTGAGTTCCCAAATCCATGATGGAGAGCTACTGAAGGGGTTACATTAAATCCCCTGGGATTCCTTCCCCAGGGAACCCGGCCCTGAAATAGACGAGTGGGGGAGGGAGCATGAGGAATCTCCCCCCCCCCCCCAAGCAGTGGGTGGTGGAGGGATATAAAATGTGGTTGATGTGAAAAAGCCTCCCCATCCAGCTGAAGCAAATGCCTGGTCAGTCATCCTGAAAAAGACCAGGCAGCTGCTTAGAGAGTGGGGGAAGGGGGGGCGGGGCACCCAAATCACAGAAGTTCCCAAATCAGTGCTCAGTTCCCAATCCATGATTTGGAGAGCTGCCAAAAGGGTTACAAATACATTAAATCCCATGGGATCCCTTCCCTGGGGAAGCCGGCCCTGAAACAGACAAGGGAGCAGGGGAGGGAACATGGAGAATCTCTTTCCCAGTCCCCCTAAATAAATAAATAAATAAATTCTAGCGCAAAGGGACAGGTCCACAGTGAAAGAAGGCAGCAGAAGAACAGGAGTGGTGCTTATTACAGACATGATAAGGGAAGGAAAACTTCAACAGTATAAGCACTTAGAAAGGAGAAGTCACAATCCTATTTGTAAGAGAGGCAGAAGGAAGAAAATCAAGAGAGAGGCTAAGGATTAGATGGAGGGAAATGGTGGGAAAGTACACGGAGAAATGTGGAGTTTGAGAAGAACTGGTCCGGGACAGATAGGAATGGAGAAAGAGGAGCCCCAATAAAACGGGAATTGCTAAGAAGGAGGAGGAAACGCCCAAAGGAGCTGAGATCCAGGCGTTTGCTTCCAGACACATCTCCAGTCCTTTCCTCCTTGCTCCCTCCCTTGTTTATTGCCGCCGCCGCCTCCGCCTCCGCCTCCTCCTCCTGAGAGTTGGCCAGTGGATCTCACTGGATACCTGGCCAAGAGTGGCCCTCTAGCTTACGCCCAAGGTCATCTTGCTCTTGATCATTACTAGGCGGGAACCCTCAGAGTCAAATTCAAATTCAAATTCAAATTCAAATTAAAACAGACTTAAAGTAGTACTGTAAATAAATCACTGGCTAACAAGTATCTCACTGAAGCACATTACAGGCTGTGTATATTTAATCTGTGCATGACTCCCCATGCCTCCGAGTGATTGATGCTTTTTCATCTTTTTTTGTGGTTTTTATGAGAGCTGATGATAATCTCCTGAGAAACAATATGATTTGTAATAAAAAGATTACCTGTATTAAATAAAAATAATATCTACATAGGAAATGCTGTTAGTGCCACAAACCTAGTTAAAGATATTACCACCCAGAAAAATGCGATTTTTCCCGTGGCTGTCTAATGCATTTTAGGGAAAGTAATATCTTTAAAACTTAAGCCTGTATTATTTATAAAGGAAGCAATAACGGATTCCCCCCATTTCCTATATTAATAAATGCATTTGCATATATTTATATCAGAATTAATGGGTTTTCTCTCTCTCTTGGAATGTAAGAAAACTGCATGGAAAGGAGGGAAAAAAGAATCCAAAAATACTTTCTAGTCTTAGACTACAAGTCAACACAACTTCTCCTGCTCCTCTCTGGGCTGCTAGCCAGATGGTGAATGGTTTTCCTTCTATCTTCAGAGTCCTGGCAGGAATCAGGTTCCTGAGGAACTTCCAGGCTTACAGCGGGGTATGTGCAAAGCAGCCAGGCAGTGAAAACAGGGGACGCTATGTGGTTTGATCCTAGTTTGCTCCGGGAAGGCTTTAACTCTGCAAGATGCTGGTGCCTTTCTAACTCTCACCAACTATAGTACTCAGGGTGCTCAGCACTTCTGAGCAATAGGCCATAAAAGAATGCCATACAATACCCCTGGTGAGGAATTGCCCCACTGGTACAAGATGAAGAAACTGAGGCAGAAGTGAGCCACTGGAAGAGTGACTCAAATAGTCTATTTGTAGTATGAGAAATGGTACAATAATTTTTAAGCATAGAATGCATCAATGAGAGACTGGGAGGGTGAGTAGGGCAAATTGGAGATTTCAGTGGTTTGTGGTCTGTCCTGGTCCTCCCAAAACCTGGGTGCAAATCTTTGTCCTGCCACAGACTCCCTGAGTGACCCTAGGCAAATTGCTTAGCCTGTCTTTCTCCAGTCCTCCATCTGGGGGAGCACAACCAGCCCTGCCTCACTGGGGGCCTGTGAGGAATAAAAACACTGAACAGAACACTGTGGTGTGCTGCGATACTCTGGGGATGGAGCACATCAGTAGAACAAATGAGTCATGGTGATCTCGCCAGGCAGAGTTCAGCATGCTCACATGGACCAAGATGTAGAAGTTTTAGGAAAGTGGTTCCCAAACCCTTTGTCCATGTGACCCCATTTTGAGACTTAAATTTAATCTTGTAACCCCAGATGGCAGCAAAGACACACAGAGTACATTGACATCACAATCCCTTTCACAGATTGGGTGACTCCTCCAACCCACGACTTGAGTACCACTGCTCCAGAAGCTGCCTGTCCCCAGCGGGAATGGCAGAGGCATATGGAGACAGCATGCCAATTCAGCAGGAGGCTCGTTTGCAGCGTACAGGGGTGTTAGCTGCCCCACAAGTACTCATCGCTCCAGCTAACATAGGCTGTGTAGTGCGCACAGAAGAGCATTGCCTCAGGTGGTTCACCAAACCATCAGCCACTGCTGGCAACAATGATTGCACAGGGCTTATTACTTTGCACAGTGCTTTATCTGGATCAGTTCATTACACAAAGCAGAGATACCATGAAGTGTTCAGAGAGCCAGGGAATGGCAGTGGGTGGGTACAGTAGCTGCTGGCCTTGCATGGCTACATGGCAACACTGGGAGTTGGAACACTCCAGCCCAACAGCTGCTCTCAGCTGGGCCTACAGACATACAGGTTTCAACAGGGCCTCCTGGATGTTTTCTGCAGACTCCCCACCCCAGCTCACCCCCAATGTCAAAAAGACCAGGGAACACAATAGTGTCTCACTCTGGAAACCAGCCTCGTTATTCATCATGTCTACAGCAGGCTCCATTCTAAGGCACTCACTTCTGGTACCCTAGGTTCTCCATTCCTGTGTGATGAACTCCTCTAATGGGCTCAGCTGTTCTGGCCTGGGCATTGCTGCTGAACAGTCCCAATGTCTCACAAAAGCTGCCACAGAATTTCACCAAACCCCGCACTGTACCCACCCATCAATGATTTCAATTGGAGCAGGGCTAAGCTGCCACTATGCCCAGATTTCAATTAGCACATGCAGATAATTCCAAGAGAATTCACACCCAGCTCACTAGCCATGCACTGTGCAGCTCCTAACAGCTATAAGTGTCCTGCACAGGAAAGGCTGCATGCCTTGCACTTTACCTGTAAGGAACAGAAGGTCTGGGTGAAGGGCTCCATTCGCACCAGGTAGGAGGCAACGATAATTGCAGAAGAATAGTGGGTACAGTAGTGGCACTGGGCTGAGAGGTCACCTGCAATCAGAAATTATTAGATCTCACTGGGAAATGCTTCCAGCTCAAGAAGGCGACTGAAAATTAATAGGTCAAGGAAAAAAGTCAGATTTTCTAAATTGAACGCATACAGACACCCTTGTGTAAATGTATGCCTGGGCCCTGGACTGCAATTGCACTCCACTTGCACTGTGTGTTGCAAGGCAATTAATGGACAGGCTCACATAGACCAGGCATTTATTTAGATTTTTATCCCACCCTATCCTTGAAGGCTCAGGGCAACTATGCACACACAAAATAAAAAGATTAAAAAAACCAAACTGCATAAAATACCCACAAACACCCCCCCAGATCCTAACCCTGCCTATTAAATGCATGGCCCAATAAATAGTTCTTACACTGCCTCTGGAAGATGCTCAGACAAGAGCTTAAGTTAATCTCTAAAGGAAGGGAGTTCCAAAGTCTTGCAGTAGCCACCAAGAATGCATCTCTGTGTGACCGGGACAAAAAGACCTGCACCAATTATGAAATTTACTGGGGAGTGCTCTCAACTGATCTTAGAGGCCACAGAGGGACATAAATGGGGAGGCAGTCCTGTAGATACATAGGACCCAGGCTGTTTAGGGTTTTATAGGCCATGTGACTGGGGTGATCATGTAGAGAGAAAGGGGCAGGTTTATTTGGAACTGAGGCACTCCTGGGGGAAGGGGTGCCTATCCAGGAGGGATGGTTGCCACCTAAACCAAGACGGAACCCAACTACTGTCACATGAAATCCAACAGTTGTAGAGAGCCAGTATAGCTAGTGGATAAGGTGTTGGACCTGGGACACCAGGGTCCCAATCCTCTCTTAGGCAGGAACTTACTGGGTGGCCTTGGCAAGTCACTGGGTGTTTTCAGACGTGACGGGGCAGTTTCGCCCCGTCACGGAAACAACCCTCAGATTCCCCACCGGGATCACTCCGGCACGGCCAACAGACGTGCCGGGGGATCCCGGCGGGGAATCGGGGAGGGGGCAGGGTCGCACGGCCCCGCCCCCTCCATGCTCCCTCGCCACTCGCCCTCTGGGGAGACGGGTGGGCGCCGCAGCCAATGCGGCCGCAGTGCCTGCCCAAAATGACCACGGCCGTGATCGCCGACCAGACGTGATGGGCCCCTTCATCCCCACTGGGAATCTCCTTCACCACACGATCGGCACCAGCCCCGCAGATTCAGCCGATTGCATGGTTAATGTGATTCCCAGCGGGGATTGAGTGTGGCAAACATCTGGGGGGGAACTTCCGGTTCCCCAACAGACGTTACGGGACCATTCCCCACCACAGGGTATTGACTGTGGTTGAGCATGATCTCGTAACGTCTGAAAATACCCACTCTCTCTCAGCATCAGTTCCCTACCTGTAAAAAGGGGAATAATAATGACCTACCTCACAAGGTGGTTGTTGTGAAGGTGAGCTAGATATTATTATTATTATTATTATAAACATTTGTATAGCGTCAGACATGAGCTTGGTGCTGTACAGAAACATACAATAGATGCGGTCCCTGCCTGTGGCTTACAATCTAAAAGACAAGGAGGGGGAGACAGGGAGGGGGGACAGTGGGAGAGACAGAGGAGAANGGTTGCAGCAGTCTGCAGAGGAGGGCAGACAGTAAGTATATGGGGAACGACTAGCAGGCATTGGGAAAGGCGGCGAGGAAAGGGTGGGTCTTGAGGAGGGATTTGAAGGAGTGGAGGGAGGGGGCAAGGCGGATGTGAGTAGGGAGGGAGTTCCAGGCATGGGGGGCAGCAAGGGAGAAGGGTCGAAGGCGGTTAGGTGAGCAGGAGAAATGAGGGAGAGTGAGGAAGGGGACAGCAGAAGAGCGGAGAGCACGTGCAGGAGTGCGTAGGGAGATTAGGTCTGAGAGGTAAGGGGGAGCTTGGTTGTGCAGTGTTTTGAACGTGAATACCAGGAGTTTAAACAGGATATGTTCAGGAAGGGGGAGCCAGCAGAGAGAGAAGAGGAGAGGCTGCACATGGTCGAAGCGACCGGCAGAGTGAATGACCTTAGCAGCGGAGTTTTGGATTGCGATAAGGGGGGAGAGGTGAGAGCGAGGGAGGCCAGTGAGCAGGAGGTTACAGTAATCGAGGCGAGAGATAACCATGGCATGAACAAGGGTTTTGGCTGAGGAGGTAGAGAGAAAGGGGTGGATCCGAGCAATGTTGTGGAGGGCGAATCGGCAGGATTTGGCAACAGAGTCAATGTAAGGTTTAAAAGAGAGGTGCGTGTCAAAGATGAAGCCCAAGCTAGGGGCTTCAAGAACAGGATGGATGGTGACTCCCTCGATGCAGATGGGCAAGTTAGAGGGAGAGGAAGGGGAGGGAGGAAAAATGAGGTGTTCGATCTTGGCCATGCTGAGTGTGAGTTGACATCGGGACATCCATGCGGAGATGTTGGAGAGGCAGTTGATGAGGCGTGAGTGGACAGAGGAGGAGAGAGAGGGGGTAGAAAGATAGAGCTGAGTGTCATCAGCATAGAGATGATATTTGAACTCGTGGGAGGCAATAATTTTGCCAAGGGACAGGGTGTAAATAGAGAAGAGGAGAGGGCCAAGAGCAGAGCCTTGGGGGACCCCAACTGAGAGGGGGAGGGAGGAGGAGTTTGACTCGGGGAGCGAGACTTTAAAGGAGCGATCAGAGAGGTAGGAGGAGAACCAGTCAAGGACGGAGCCACAGAAGCCCAGAGAGTAAAGCAAGTCCAATAGGAGCGAGTGGTCGACCGTGTCAAAGGCAGCAGAGAGGTCAAGGAGGACAAGACTGGAGTAGTGGTGCTTAGATTTGGCTACAAGTAGATCATTGGTGATCTTGGCCAGGGCAGTTTCAGTAGAGTGGAGTGGGCGGAAGCTGGATTGGAGAGGGTCCAGGGAGGAGTTGGCAGAGAGGAGGTCCAGGCAGCGGGAGTAGACGAGGGAGCTTTGAGGCAAAGGGAAGGAGGGAGACTGGTCTGTAAGTAGAGGGGTCAGATGGATCCAGGGTGGGCTTTTTGAGGATGGGGGAGACAGAAGCATGCTTAAAGGCAGAGGGGAAGGAGCCTGTGGAAAGGGAGAAATTGATGACGTGTAGAAGTGGGGGGGCGACAATGGGAGTAATAGAGGTCAGGAAGCGGGAGGGGATGGGGTCGAGAGGGCAGGTGGAGGGGTTGGATGAAGAGAGCAGAGCGGAGATTTCCTCGAGAGAGGCAGAAGGGAAGGATGTGAGGCAAGAGGGAGGAGGGGGAGGTACGGGAGCAGGAGGAGGAGGTGGGTGGGAGGCAATGTCCTGACGGATCTTGTCAATCTTTGAGGTGAAGAATGATGCAAGATCCTGAACAGCAAGGGAAGAGGGCAGAGGATGGCAGGGGGTTTTAAGGAGGGAGTCGAAAGTAGAGAAGAGGTGGCGAGGGTCGCGAGAGAAAGATTCGATCCTGGAGGCATAATAGCATTGTCTAGCTAGGGAGATAGCTGAGGAGAGGGAGGAGAAAGTGCTATAGAAATAATAATTATAAATATAATAAAATAAGCACAGGGGGAAAGGCACACGTGCAGGGTAGCAACTCATAATTAACTTGTTGAACTCATTGCCAAGGGATGCTGTCAGGTCCAATAGTAGAACTGAGTTTGAAAAAGGATAAGAATTATCTGGAGGAGATGTCCTACACGAGTTATTAGCAAAATGGGCAGGGGATGCAACTTTGTGCTCAGGGCATATCTGAACCTGGCAGTGACTGTCGGGAGAGGGATCTCTCTATAAACTCAAAGTGTTTGGGGCTCAGAGACAAGAGCCTGAACAATCAGCCGCATTTGAACTAAAGGACCATCTTGGAAGCCCCTAAGATTCCCTATGGCACCTCTCCAAGACAGATAGATTGGCCCTGAATGCCTTCTTCCCATTGTGCTGTTCCACTCCCATTGCCCCCTCTTAAGAATGGCTCCTCATTACCCTGTACATCTCACTCCCCTATCCGGAGGGCAATAGGCTTTCACCCCTTTCCTTTTACTTCAGCTGCTAGCCACACTGCCTGAAACGACCCATTCTGAGTGAGTGGACTCTGGTCACAGGCGTAGCACCCAAAGGGCAAGGTGGGGTGATTGCCCTGGGGCCTGGGACCCCTGAGGGCCCATCCCAGTTTTGTTGGGAGGCTGCTGTAGGCTTTGCAGGGTGCAGGGGTGGCCCAATAATGTGCCTTGCCCTGGGCCCCAAAATCCTAGCTATGTCACTGCTTCTGGCCTGGCAAAATATAAGCAATGTAGGAAGGGAAACAGAATTGCATAGTGTCCTAGATATCCCTGAGGTTCTTGGGTCAAGCATGCTGATGCTATAAACTAAAAATGGCCCAATCCATTGAGGGCCTCATAAAAGTTTGGAGGACAGATGGTGGGAAGCTGATAACTCCTGTGGCTTTTAAATCTGAAGGCTTCCCTGCAAGTAGTAGTATAAGAAACTTGTTTTATTGCTTAGAATGACTGGGCAAACTGTTGAGTCTTTATCCCACTTGCCCAATTTCAAGGTCAAATCTCTGATCCATAGACAATTGTCAGATTTGGCTATCACAGAGGATATGAGAATTATTGCTAAATTAAAATCTGCTCCTTTCTGTCATCTTTTTTTTTAAAGTTCCAGGATTGGAACCTTATCTGTCGGTTCTGGACAATTCTCTATTAAGAAGGGCCTTAACGCTCCTTAGATTTGATCTTATTCCTTCTAGGGTGTTGTCTGGGAAATGGGAAGTCTCGCTCTCTTCCTTATGCCCTGAGATTATGCAATTGTAATCTTACTCAAATTGGGGATCTCCTTCACTTATTGTTCCTCTGCCCACATACCAAAGTGTCTCATCAGAAATTTCTGACCCGTGACCCCAGTAATTCAGAATAAGACTTATTGGTCACAGCACCATCTATTAATCTTTTTAGCATCATACAAAGATGATGATGTGATTAGACATCTTGCCAAAATGGCTCTTGCATTGATAAAGAGGAATCAGGAAGATCATGATGTGTAGAGATTGTTTCGATTGATGGAGGTTCCCCCAGTTTATCTTATATCTTTTTATGATTGTTTCATCGTTTTATGTATGTTTATTAACATCCTCAGAACCTTATGAATATTGTCTATGTGTTTGCACTTGTTGTGTCTTCATTGCTCATTTATTATTAATTATTATTATTAGCAATCATTTATATAGCACAAGCAATGTACCTGGTGCTTTACAAATTAATTGAATAGACACGGGGGGGGGGGGG
>QEPC01007937.1:1669655-1682217 GCA_003113815.1 Sphenodon punctatus
CTATACTTACCGGCTGCTGCTGGGACGTCGCGGCCGCTGGTGCTGGGGGGGGGCTCTAGGTTGAAAAATCCAGGCTGGGCAGGGTGGGTGGGGGGTGTCCCCCCTTCCACCCGCGCAGCCTGGACTCGGGGAGGGTTTTTTACTTTTTTGGTGGGTTTTTTACATTGCAGCCATTCATTTAAATGGCTGCAATGTAAAAAAAAATCCGGTACCCGGAATCCGGTAACCGGACCGGATTTACCGGGTTGAATCCGATAATGCCGGTACGCCCAGTACCGGCATTATCGGATACCGGAAATGCCGGTGATCCCGCCGCTATTGGTTACATTGAGAATGATGGCTGGTTGGTCCACGTGGTGAGGATATGAATATACAGACCTCAGATAACAGATTGTACTGGATGGAGGGTATCAGCAGGAGTTAGGTGAGGGGAGGAAGGAGTCGGGGAGAGGTGGGTCTTGAGGAGGGATTTGAAGGTATGAAGGGAGGGGGCGAGGCAGATGTGGGCAGGGAGGGAGTTCCAGGCATGGGGGGCAGTTGGGGAAAAGGGACGAAGGCGCTTAGGGCAGCAGGGGAGGTGAGCTTCATTTAGATGAAGCTAATATTTGTGTATTTTTTGTGCAATATCTATGTACGACTATTCTGCTGCAGGATCAGTTTCAGTGTATATATTCAAATTGTTTTCTGGTGTACTTATTATGACTTGTGTATCTATATAATGACCTGCCCGGTTCGCCCTTGGAAACTATATCTGTTTATCAAGGGCTGGTTTATGTTGTTTTCATTTGTTTCTAAGTTTTGACCTTTGGTTATGACTTTAATAATAAAAATTTAACTATTAGATCTCCCTAGCACAGTGCTGCTCTTGGATCCACCCAGACCCTGGCATTTGCCAGTCCTCAAGTGGCATCACCCAGGAATTCCACAGTCTCCAAAGAGTTAAGAGGGAGCCCCAGTGAATCTCCTAAAACACTCACCCTCACTCTTCTCCACCTCTTTGTAGCGCTGGATGAACTTGCGTCTCCTCTCTGCAGTCTGTGCTCCCATGGGCTTCGAGAGGTCTCGGAAGGTCTTGTGATTAGCAAAGTTCAGTGTCTGTAAGCAAAAGAATGGGAGGCGCTAAAGCCTCATAGAATCCCAAATGCCATGCCATGCCATGGCCAGCAAAGTGCACACTGCTTTCTCTCTTGCACACATATGTACACACACATGGACAGATGAACATGGAGCTCCACTGTACTAGGTAACTCCCTCCCATCCTTTCATCAAATAGGCACTGGGGTGTGCCCCAAGGTGCTGCTGCCTCAGCAGTAAAAAGCTTTCCCTTAGTGCAGCAACAGCTTTTAGCAAGAAGGGGTGGCATACACATTTTATTATAAATAAATATAAATGCTGCCCTAGATTCACAGGAAATGAGGGGAGTGGGGGATCCCTGCTTTCAGAATCATTCAGTTGCCAGCTGGGCAGAGAGATTTGATGCTGTTCAGGGCATATCAGGAAGGGGGGAAGACTGGCACAAACTGTGTGTGTGATTGGTGTGCACAGAGGACTGAGCACAAGAATCCTCCCATTCTTCCCCCACCCCCAGGCAAGAATACAAATACAGCTCCCCCCACACAAGTGTACATGCAGTTGAATGGAGGAGGTGGGGCCATGGCTCCACTCCATGCCTGCCAACTGGGGACAGATTCCTGGGAAGCAGGCTGCACTGATGACCCTGAGTGTAACTGCAGGTGTTCTCACCTCCATGCCCTGGACACACCTGCCTTTGGGGGTAGCCATGCAGGGATCTCATTCTCCCACATAAGCAGGACAAGATCTAGCCTCTTGCAGGAGTTCAGGACCTGGAGCTTGTGCTGAGCCCGGGCCCTGCATTAATGTTGCTATAGGAGCCCTCCTCATCTGGTTGCTCCCTGGTCCATGCAAGCAGTGCGGAAAGGAAAGGCCAGGTGTCTCAGCAGGAGAACTTACCTGAGAATGGTAATCAGCAAGCACCCATGGAAACACAGGGTACTGCATGTAGTCACTGTACGTGCGCCCGGCCAGCATGTTCAGGTACATGAGGTAGTCGAAGTTACTGATCTCCCTCCTCTGCCACATCAGGGAAAGAACAATTAAACCCAGGGTGAGAACAGACATGACGCTAGCCACCCTTTAACCACCCTTGGTGGTTATTTATGCATGTTGCAGGGCTGTATTGGTGCCCTATGCAGCCCTGCAACATGCATAAATAATAACCATCAAGGGTGGTTAAAGGGCGGTTAGCGTCATGTCTGTTTTCACCTCCAGTCACACCCCATGGCCTACAAACCCTTCCCAAGTCAGCACTGTTCATCACCCTGTGGGCTCACTGTTCAGTGGTGCCAGACTGGGAGCCCTGGTACTTGTACATGTGACAATGTACATGTCCCATGTGGTGTCCCCATACCTGACAATCAATCTCATTATGGGCAGCTGCCACCTCCAGCCAGTGATCATTAGTGACAGCGCCAGTGAGAGAGGTGGCTCTAGCAGCAGGGAAGCTACAGACCAAAGTGAGGAGGGTGACAACTCCTCCCCCTTGCCTCTCAAACGCTACCGCTGACTCCCTCAAATAACAGTGTCTTTCCCACATGTTCAGCTGCTGACTGATGGCCAGTGGCTGCTATATTTTCACAACATGCAGAAGCATGCTTTGTTATATGCCAACTGACTAGGTCAATATCTCCCACACTGTGGTCACAGGTCATTGGAGATCTGTGAGGCCATAGGAAGTGGCCCACAGACCCAGGTGTGTCTACAGCAAACCAGGATCTGGTTTCCACTGGTGGCAGGCAGCACTGTGGGTCATTCTTAGCTGTGCAGCTGAGACCAGTCCACAGTGAGCCTGGGCAGGGCTGTGGCCATCCCATGGGAGTGCCTGGGGTCGAGGAGAAATTCTGGAGGACTGGCAGTGGCCCATTGGTCCCAAAAGATTGGGAATCACTGGTGAGATGGCCCCTGGGTCTGTACCATTGAACAAGCTGATTCCCTACTTCCTTCCTTCTGCCAGGCATAGAACTGCTTTGCTTTATGTGGAAGCAGCCAGGGGTTGGTCTCCATTTACCTGCCACTTCTGGAGCATTGTCTTCTCCCCTCCTGCACCTCTCCTGCATGGACAAAAGAGTGTTTATTGTAATAACCACAATGTGCAATTCAGCCAAGATGAGCAATCAGTAGCAAGACATGCCTTTGCTCATGCTGCAGCAACTCTCTCACCCTTCTGGCTGTGCAGAGCAGCACCCACAGCACCGTTGCAGCAGCTGCTGACACACATTTCCATTCTGAAATATTATCAGATGTTAATAATTTTCAAAAGGAAAATTCATGCCATTTTTTACACAAATCCTAAGAGTTGCTTCTCTCTAAGGAGAGGTATTTCCTGCCCAGTCCCCACACTCCTCACCACAAATGTGTTGGCACTCCAGCCAACCAGGGACAGGGCTCACATACTTTCCTGAGGATGGCATCTCCACCAGCTGCCCCTCATTTTCAAAAGGACTGAGCCGTTTTTGCTCAAATTTTCAAAATAACAACAAACCAAAACCCTACCCAACTCTACTCCTCAACAAGAGACCAAGCCAGGGAAAATACAGCCTAAGGCTGAAGGAATGGGCAGGGAAAGCAAGGTTTGGCACGGAGTTATCTAGTGGCAGGATCCTTTCCCTCTGCCATTTGTTGAAGGGAAGGGATTTTTGGCATATCACTTTGGACTGTGCTCTCCCAGCTCCCAGAAACTAAGTAGGGTTGGGTGTGGTTGGGCCTTGGATTGGTGAGCTCCTAAAGAAAAGTCAAGCTGTTCATTCACGGGTGAGGAGGAGGTATCCTCAGGCTTGGGCACTGCCCGGCCTGGCAATGGGGTGCTCTTTCAGTAAGGTTGCCATATTAAAAATCAGGAAGACTACAGAGCTTTGGTGGTCTGCTCTATGGAGCTGTGATGTTCTGAAATAGCATCCCTTAACATCCAGGATGTCTAACAACACTATGTAGACAAAGTATACCCAGCCACAAACATGCACACATAGCAACAGAAGTTGGGTCAATCAGAGAGATCATCTGTACTACTCTGCCTCCATCTTTTACATTTGGAACCAACATGGCAACGACTCTCTAGACTACCAACCCTATGACAGTTGCTAACATTCTAGGGGAAACATGGAATTTTTTACTTCTGTCCCTGACTTTCATCTAATGATAAGTGATAAGCCTTTTCCTTTGCTATGTAATTTCTAAAAGATAAGGTTAAGTCTTGGATTATGTACAAACACTAGCATGCCCATAGTACTGTTCTACCTGTTCCATGGGCCCTTATTCAGGGTTTTCAGGTTTATTTGTGCACTCTAGGGGGCTAATCCCTCTTCTGCAAGAATCTACAGCTATCTCGGTCTCACCGTGTACAGCTCCAACAGTTCAGTGTTTAGCTGCTGTGTTAAGCATGCATGACCTAACAACTATATAGTGTATGTTTATAGCAACCATGCACCAAAACAATGGCATTGTTCACATCCAATACGACAGGAGGAGCTTGGTTCTCTGCCCTAATGACAAGGAGTGGAGACAAAGTAGTTCAGATGATCACTTTTATTGGACCAACTTCTGTAAGTCTGAGCATACAAGCTTTTCGGCCACATAGGGTCTTCCAAACATTTTTTTCTGGGTCTCAGACTTTTTAGGTCTTCCTCAGGTGTGTAACAAGTCAGAACTATAGATTGAACAAACACAGGTCAGGTAGATATAAGAAGGCAGTGCCTTGGGAGTGACTGAAGTCACTGCCTTCTTAATTATACATACCTGTTCTGCATTTGCTCAGTTTATATAGTTCTGACGTGTTACCCACCTGAGGAAAGGCCCTATGTGGCTCAAAAGCTTGCATGCTCTCACCAACAGTAGTTGATCCGATAAAGGATATCATATGAACTACTTTATTTGTCTCTAATGGTCCTCTCTTATCCTCTCTAATGGTCTTTCTTATCCTCATGGTCGATGAGAATGAGAACGCTCTCTAGAATCATGGTGCAGAGAGCCCTCTCTGGAATCATGGTGCCATGGTGTGCGGTGTTCAGAGTACCATGAATGGCTCCTCGATCTAGAGTAGTAGCAATCCCAGCTGTATCTATGCTGGCCGTAGTCAGATGGTTCCTTCTGGTGATGAGGGGGCGGGCAGCAGCTGCAAAGGCAGTAATATCAGTCCCGGTAATACAGAGATCTTAACCTCCTGTAGATGGGAGAAACGTAGGCGCCCTGTGGACCATGATGCCTACTTGTAAAGTGGTTTCTGGCCCAAGACATGCGTCGTAGGGACTCTTGTGGGGAGCTTGAGTGATGCCTTGGGGACACAAGATAGTGACTCAGAAACTGATGGGCTGAGTGACATGGCTTCTCATCAGAGAAAACAGTGTCGGTTGTTACAGATTTCAACGGTGTCTCTTTAGGTGCCAATGGTTCCCTCCGCGGGGAATCCAAAGCGAGAAATGGGGATCTAGGTCTCTTCTTCTTCTTCCTTCTCTGACTTAGGAGTGGGGTCATGTACACCACATTCAAACTCCACTAGAGGTGGTTGAGGGTTGCTGAGACCTGCAGCAGGTGCAGCGCCGATGTGGGTATTAGATATGGTGTCTAGAGAGGAACCATCAATACCATCCTGCTCAGTGCTGTTTTAAGTGCTTGAGTCTTCTGCATGTGCATGTTTCTCTGCAGGTCGTGAAGTAGTGCTGGCTGGTACCGACAGAGCCACGGGGGGCTGTGCTGAGACTGAAATGGTCTTGTGGCTGGTTCCCAGTCTCAGAGGCCCTTCTTCACCCCCTGTAGGGCCTGCCTCATTAAAATATCCCAGAGGTGTATTAAATGCGGTCTTTTCAGGCTTGACATGATAGTGCAGCAAAGGTTTTACAAGCCTTAGTATCATGGGCCTCTCCCAAGCAGGCGATACCTCTCTCTTGTCCATCTGAGATAGGAAGGTTAGTGGGCCAAGAAAGAGGACATTCTCTCTTCCCTTTTCTCCCTATTTGTTGCTGAGGTCTAATTAAGAGCTCCAGAGTCTGACACGTTTCCCAGCTAGGCCTCCAGAGAGATCATAACCTCCTCCTTACTACATGTTGCCCATTTAGCTTCTATTCTTTTAATCTTCTTGCTCCACTGACTAAAGAGCTCATTCACAAAACAACCCTCTTTTAAAGTGGGGAGTGGCAACAAACCCACATTCCAAATGTAGGACAATTCCTCTACTCCTTGTTCTCTGTTAGTTACCTGATGCAGTGGGTAAGCCACTGACATATAGGGAAATCAGGAGCTGTCAAATCAAATCATTTATTAGTGTGACCAGCAGTCATTGCAAGACGATACACAAACACACAAAATAATAAATAAGAATCAGCTAAAAAAGTTAAAAACTAAAACACAAATACATATCAAGACAACCAGAAAACGTGTCACAGCCCATAGCAAATCCATTTGCACATAAAAATTTACCAGACCTGCCAGATCTTATATTAATGTCTTGCAATTAATAAATTTACTACGCACTGCAAAGGTCTGCAATAAAAATAACGCAACTGCTGTGGACAACTCAGCGGAGGAATCACATAGAAAATTGTGAACCAAATTTAACGGTGTAGAGTCTGGATAATTTACCATAAAAGGAGCCAAATATTGAGTTCTTAAATTGTCATACAAGTGACAATAAAACATAATGTGCCCTACTGATTCCGTCTCCAACTGGTCAAATGGGCATAGGCACAGTGAATAAGTGATAGTGGCCCTCAAGAACCATAGACGGTAGTGCATTTAGATGAGCACAACAAAACAAATATCTACTTCTGGGTGAGACTGGAAGTTGAAAATAGGCAGCCATAGTCCTCCTAATTGGCACCAGGGAAACATATCCAGACAAAAAAGGCATTTCTGTTATGCATGACAAATCCCTTTTTCTGTCCAGATCCCCTAAGCGTTGTGATATTTCAGCCTTGGCTGCTAGCAGATTTTTATTATTAAAATATTCCTTGGATAAACCAATTGATTTTACATAGCTTATAATAACTCTACCCCATGTACTCAGATATGTGTCTTGATAGAGAAAGTGTAGGAGCCCCATCGGTCCTGCAAAGATAATTTTCAACCATAAGTGTAGTGCTAATTCTAACGCTTTACTATTCCAGCTTATTTGGCCCAGTTCCAGTCGAAGTGCCGCTGCAGGAATACATCTAGGCATCCTGACTAGAATGCACAGGTATTTAGATTGAAAGGAGCTTAGGTTATAGGGTCTTATAACTGCCCAGATTGCTGCACCATACAGTAGCTGCCCCTGCACCTTGGCATTAAGAACTCTAATTGCCGGGATTAAGGCATTTTCACCAGTTTATCAAAAAAACGCACAATAGTTGTTGCAGAGCTCTTAGCACTCACAGAGACTGACTGAAAATGGAGATTCCAACCACCGAATACTTGAAAATTAATCCCCCAATACTTGCAGGATTTCACTTGATTTAGAGGCCGCTTGTCCATTAACCACCGGTAGAGCTTATGTTCCCTACTAAACACCAATATCTTGGACTTCTCATAATTTACCTCCATCAAATTGGCTTTACAGAAATTAGAAAAAGCAGTCAGCTGACACTGCAGTCCAAGCCTAGTTTGCGATAGCAATACTGCATCATCAGCGTATAGTAAGAAGCCAACATGCCGAGAGGCCAATTTTTGTGGGGGGGAAATTCAAGCAATGACATGGCTGGAATCACATCATTGATAAAAAGATTAAACAATGATGGGGCCAATATGCATCCTTGCCTTACCCCTGAAGAAATATGCAAATCCTTAGTGAGATGCCCTGAAGTATCAAATTTTACTGCCATTGAGGAGTTATGATATAGAGCTCTCATTAAGTAGAGCAGCTGTAAATCGATCGAAGTTTGCCTCAGTTTCTCCCACAGCAAATCCCTATTCACCAAGTTGAAAGCGGCCATGAGATCAATGAACGCTGCAAAGAGTCTGTGATTAATATGCATGTATTTTCCTATTATATGGGCTAGCACAAGACAATGATCCACAGTAGATCTTCCTTTTTGGAAGCCTGCTTGTTCTGGATGGATCGCTGCCTTATCTATTAGCCACAGTGTCAGTCTGGTGTGTAAAAATTTGGCGTAAAGTTTGCTCACCACACTTAACAAACTTACTGGGTGATAATTACTCAGATTAGATCTCAAACCCTTTTTATAAACCAGAATTACTATTGCCTTGCCCCACCCCTCTGGAATAAGTCCCGAATTGTTTATTGCTGAAAATAAGGCTACCAAAAAAAGGAATCCACTAGTCTTTATGACATTTGAGAAACTCTATTTAAATCAAATCAGGAGCCGGGGCCTTTTTGTTCTTAAATGAGTCATTTAGGCTGTCAATCTCAGTGCCACAGACATCTGGCCAAATTGGAAGCTCAGAGGAGGGAAATACAAGAGTTGGCCTATGACCACTAGATGTAAACAATTTTTGAAAATATACTTCCCAAGAATCTTTGGACACTGGGAAAGACCAGTATGTTCTTTCCTTATTTATAGATCCATTCACTGACTGCCAAAATGTTGCAGGATCACCCCATCTCAAGGCATAGATCTAAAAAGTGACGGATATTGTTTCTTCAGTTCAAAAAACCTGGAAGGAATTTCACTTATATGTCCTAGCCTATAAGATTGATAAATGAAGCATAATTCTTTTTTTGCCCGTTCACAATCCGTGTCATACAATTTTTTATTCTTCCTGGTATGAACATTTGGTTGCATATTAATGGGACTTTTATTTAGGAATGGTCTAAGGGACAAATCAGTTGATTGTAAGCTTCTGTCACCAAAGCATAATCGTCATTTAAGATTACTGTATTTTTTAAATTAAGGGCATATATAGAGTTCAAAACTGACCCCAAAATAGAGGGTAGAGGCTCCTTCCAAGCTATCCCAGCATGATGTTCAGAAGGGAGCACTGAAGTCACCGCTTCTGTTAGATTACTGAGACAATTTCTGCCAGGGCAATGGTGAGAATCACAGGCAAGTGATCACTGAAAATGACTTCTCCAATATGAAAATCCTTTATAAACTGCAACGCATTAGGGGTCACAGCAATATAATCCACAACACTAACTCCCTGGTGGCCTATAAAAGTAAATTCTCCCACCCTATCACCGGACACTGCACCATTCAAAATTTGCAAATTTAATCCAGCCAGTAGATTTGCAAATTTGATCCCTGACGCATTAATAACCATATCCCTAGACTATCTAGGAAAGGAACTGTATATATTGTTGGAGATCGAATCACAAAATGGGATCAATGATTCATCATTAGGGCCTAATTTGGCATTAAAGTCTCCCGCTATTATAAGTAACCCCAAAGGAAATTTAGGGTGTTTTCAGACGTGACGGGGCCAATTGGCCCCGTCACGAAATCAAGGAAATGATCCCCCGCCGGGATGACCCGTAACGCCCTAATAGACGTTCCGGAGGATTCCGGCAGGGAATTGGGGAGGGGGAGGGGCCGCGCAGCGCAACGTGCGGCCGCATGGCCCCGCCCCCTCCACGCTCCCCACCGCCCGCCCTCTGGGGAGACGAGCGGCTGCCGCGGCCAATGCCGCTGCAGCGCCTGCCCGCTATGGCCACGGGCCGGAATTTCCCCTGCGGGGATTCCGGCCCGTGTCCGCCGTCCAGACGTGACGGCGGGGGTCACCATGGCCTGGAATCGGATTCAACACGCGATGGCCTCCAGCCCCACCGCTTCGGCCGCTCGCGTGGTGAATCTGATCCCACGCCGTGGTAACATCTGGGGGGGAACATCCGTTCCCCCCAACAGACGTTACGTGGTCCAAGCCACCACAGGGAATTGACTGTGGTGGACATTGACCATGTAACATCTGAAAATACCCTTAATAAGAATATAGTTGACAGAAGACTCCAAGTGGGACCAGATATTGTTGTCAAAGCTAGACGCATTAATTGGTGGAATATAAACAGATAATATAATCAGGTTTTTACTCCCTAATTTAATCACAAAAACCAAAATAATGGGAGGCAATTCTAATGTTGTTATTAATTCTGTACTCAACTCATGAGAGATTAAACAGGCAAGTCCACCACTCGGGCGGCCCCTTGCATGAATGGATACGGCCAGGCTAAAATACAAAAAAAAAAACTTTAATCCATGGCCTCCTTGCACCATGTTTCCTGCAGTAATAGAATTTTAAATTTATTGAGATAAGAAACAAAGGCCTCATCCTGCGAATGATTCTTCCAGTCTGCAATATTCCAGGATCAAATAGATAAGTAGTCTGGGTCATGACACTTCTCATCTCAGCTAACCGCAGCAGTATTCTTAATCTCAGGGTCACTAGAGACTATAAAATCATTCTGGATCGTAGGTTCTAGTTGAGACTCCGCGGAAAGCACAATTGGTAAAAAGCATACAGAATCAACCTGGTTATCCAGATTGATTGTACTTAAATCCTGTAGAGATGTTATTGGAACAGGAGCTGTCTGGATTCATTGCTACTTAACAAGGTAAACCCAGATTAAGGAACAAGTAACAAGGGCATTGTGTGAATGAGTCCGTAGGGATAAAGTTCCTGCCCTGAAAAGCTTATATTCTATACACACACCCAAATGAAGTTGCATTGTCCCCATTACATAGCTGGGGTAGTAGGGCACAGAGAGGTTGGGGAAGATTTAAACACCACACTTTGGAATAATAAATCAAATGCCTTCAGACTTCCTTGATGGATAAGTAGGGTGGCCACACCTTCCTTTTAAAAGAGGATGCTTATGAAAAATACATATTGCAGGGCTGAACTGAAACCGATGCAGCCATGCAACATGTATTTTATAGAAGTATTCAGAGTCCCCCTATTTTGGGGATCTTTGGTGCAGTGAGTTTGCTGAGTCTCAACCATGATTGTGTCACCCCGCCAAGTGCAGCAGCCACATTGTGGTGAAGCCTACAAAAGGGTTGGGAACCCTGAGTCTCTCTACTGGTGATATGAGGCCATGCACACAGCCTGATCAGTTTGCTAATGGTAGCTTGCATTTACAATGCAATTTTATTGTGAAATTGCATGGTAGAATCATGGGGGTGGGGACATGAAAAAAAATAAGTTGCTGGAAGATTGCTAAATATGTCTAACACCAATGCAAACATTTGGTCAGTCAAATCCTAAGGGCAGTGGGGTCTAAAAAGTGGAGCAGAGAATTAAGATGGATATGAGGGCACATTCCAAATCCCCCAGGCAAGCAAGGCTGTTGATGGGTCAATGGTGGGGGTGGGGTCACCACCTTTTTAAAAATCCTGATTCTTTATTTTATTATTAATTTTTATTATGGGGACAGAATGTCTTTGGACAGAAATTCCACGTGCAGAAGTGCCTGCCCACATCCACTCAGTGAAAAACTGACTGAGTTTGCCTCCCAGCACCCCACAAATTCTACACACACACACTGAATAATTTATTCACCTCAACATTTTATCCCTACAGGAACTAAAGACAAATCATCTGACTGAAGTTTGAACACCTGAACTCAAATTAAAGAGAGATGATCTGACTGAATGCCTGAACTCTTTAAACTGCACAGGTATTTATTACTTTTATGCTTCTTCTTAGTTTCAAAATGGCCTTGAAAAGTGTTAAGTTGGGCTCTTTTTAACGCAGACACTCTAACAATGATAAAATGGGTGTTACATTTTATTATACATGTTGCAGGGCTATAGGTGTGCTCTATGGATGCCCTGCAACATATATAATAAAATGTAACACCCATTTTATCACTGTTAGAGTGTCTGTGTGAAAAGGGCCTTGGTTTCTTTTTAAGCAGTGGTAGTTTTCCAGCCCAATTTAGATTACATTGGCTGGGGTAGATTTCTACCCCGAGTGAAGGGCTGAAGTTTCATTTCAAAGTTGTAGAGCCACTAATTTATTTACAAGCTGCACCTTTGCTAATACTATACATGCAAGATATAAGGCTTTCTACAATGCCTCATATCTTATATAGTGCAAGCAATGTACCTGGTACCTGACCTGTTGCCTCTCTGATCCTGGAAGCTGATTTCCCAAGCTTGGGGCTCTCCCTTTGTTTATTGTTGTTATCCTTATTATCATTGTTATTTATATAGTGCATTGTTATCATTGTTATTTATATAACTGACTTGCAGGCAAACCAAGGCATTCCAGGGCAGAGGAAGCGTGACCCTGAGCTTCATAGGTTCACCCAGTTCAAGTCTTATCTCTCCTCACCATCATTTAATCCTCAATGGTCAAAACAATAAGAATTTATTGCAAAAAGTAGAAAATGGGGAGCACCACTATGCATTCTGCAGCCTGTGTAGATGTGACATAGGGCTCTTTTAGACGAGCGGCGCTCCGTTTCGCATCGGCGGCACGCATATTTTGAAACCTCCGCCTGGTCTAATTAGATGAGACGGAAGTGGCTTAATATGCGCATATTACGGCGGAGGCGCATTTTTTAAGTGCGCGAATTAAATACCTCATAATCGAGGTATTTAATTTGCGCACTTAAAAAATG
>QEPC01007937.1:1697363-1728619 GCA_003113815.1 Sphenodon punctatus
AAAATTGGGCACTTACCTCCTGAATTTTCCTTCTACTGTGGCTCCTCCTGGACGGCCAGCCAGCACAGTAGGGTATATCCCCGTCACTATCAGTAGGAGGCAGACATCCAACTTTTGTGTCTCCAGTACGGGGATTATCCTCTCGAAACCCCAGTCTAATATAGCCTTCGCTCGTTGCTGTTGAAGACACTTGCATAACAATAATTATTAACTTCTTAATCAACTGAGTCCTATGCAAAAAAGGAATTTGTATGGCAACTGGCCCATATATGAGGAATAAACTCTCTGGAAACCATCCAGATCCAGTCCAGACGATGCAAGGGAGACCTATGCCCTGCACTGTAGATGCCTGGTAACTCAACCTGATCTATAATCTACAGATCTCTCAACCCAGAGTCTGAGAAACTCCGGGTGGGTCTGGCCGTCCAGGAGGAACCACAGTAGAAGGAAAATTCAGGAGGTAAGTGCCCAATTTTCCTTTCTCCCTGTGGCTCCTCCTGGACGGCCAGCCAGCACAGTAGGGACTTACCCAAGCAGTGTCCCTTTTTCCTATACAACGTGCTGCCGGGTGGGAGTGATTATCTCTATCTGCTATCAAGGACCAAAAGGGCCTCTAGACCACTGCTTGTAGAACCCTTCTTCCAAGTGCTGCCTCGGCCGATTCCTGCAGAGGTATCTTATAATGTCTCGTAAAGGAATGAACTGAGGACCATGTTGCGGCTCTACATATTTCCCCATAATTAGCTGTATGTCTAAATGCTTGCGAGGTAGCAGCCCCTCGGAGTGAGTGGGCAAAAATTCCGCTTGGAGGAGTCTTGTTTTGTGCTCTATAAGCCTCCTTAATACATAGAACGATCCATCTAGCTATAATTGACTTTGAAGCTCTCAAACCCCTGTTTTGTGGGCCATAAGCTACAAATAGAGCCGAAGATCTCCTGAATGGCGCCGAGCGCTCTAGATAGATCTTTAGCGCCCTTTTGACATCTAACGTGTGCCAAATATGTTCCTGAGGGTGCGAAGGTCTTGGGAAAAACGAAGGGAGGTTTATCTCCTGTTCCCTATGAAAAAGAGTATTTATCTTGGGAATAAAACTGGGATCTAGTCTCAGAGTTACTGATTCCTCCTTAAATATGCATAAGTTGGGTTCCACAGACAGGGCACTCAACTCTGACACTCTTCTGGTCGATGTAATTCCTACCAAAAAAGCCATTTTGAGCGACAAATAGTAGAAAGAAACCTCCTTAAGAGATTCAAAAGGGGTTGTAGTCAGGGCTCTTAGCAGCAAATTTAGATCCCAGGACGGGAATCGGTGTACCACCGGAGGGGACACCAATTTTGCTGCTCTAATAAATCTTAGTATGTGAGGGTGTTTAGACACACTCCTTCCTTTCCTAGTGCTAAGAATGCTACTAAGGGCGGATACTTGTCTTTTCAAGGTATTTGGGCTTAACCCCTTACTCAGGTCCTCCTGAAGGAAGTCTAGCACCACCTTGACTGGAGCCTTAGCGGGGTTTAAGCCCTTAATCCCACACCACCCTGCAAACTTCGCCCAGGTACTTTGATAAATTCTCCTGGTTGCAGGGTGTCTGGACTGGAGCATGGTCTCCATCACCTGTTGGGAGTATCCCAACCTTGCGAGAGCCCGCCTCTCAATCGCCATGCTGTCAGACATAGCGATTCTGGTTTCTCGTGCCTTATTGGTCCTTGTGTTAGAATGTCCTCTCTGAATGGTAGCCTGAGGTGCGGTGCCGTTGTCATGGCTACTACGTCTGCAAACCACAGGTGACGAGGCCAGTATGGTGCGACCAGTATGATCTCTGCTCGTTCCCTCTTTATCTTTGTTACGGTCCGTTGTATCATCGGAAACGGAGGGAAGGCAAAAAGAAGAAGACCCTGTGGCCATGGACTGTTGAGTGCATCGAATCCCGCTGCCCGTTTGTTGGGAAATCTGGTGAAGAAGACCCTTGTTTTTGTGTTTGCTGGGCTGGCGAACAGATCTACCTCTGGCGTCCTGAACGTCTGCGGATGGAGAGACCACTCCCCTGGGTCTAGCGTCTCCCTGCTGAGCCAGTCTGCTTGTGTATTTTTTACTCCTGGTATGTGTACTGCCGTGATCGATTGTAGATTCTGTTCCGCCCATTTTAGCATCGAGAGAGCTTGCTGGTGTAGGGCTTCCGACTGAGATCCCCCTTGGTGGTTGATATAGGCCTTGGTCACCATGTTGTCCGTGTAGATTTGCACATGGTGTCCCCGAATTCGGGGGGCTAGTTTCTTCATTGCTAAGTACACTGCCCTGAGTTCCAGCCAGTTTATGTGGTGTTTTTTCTCCCATCTTAACCACTTTCCCTGGACTGTCCTTCCTTGCATGTGTGCTCCCCATCCTGACATGTTATGACTATTCTCTCGGGGTCCATGATTGGGATCCCTGTGTCGAATCTTTTGTGATCTTTCCACCACTGGAGGGATTTCTTTACCTTTTGGGGTACCATCACCCATGGGTGTGCCCCTGAAGTCAGAAGATCTTGCCATGGTCTCAGTAACCTCTGGAGAGGTCTTGCATGTAATCTCGCCCATCTCAGTATTCCAATACATGAGATCATGATCCCCAGAAGGCTGGCCAGGTCCTTCAGTCTGGATCTCTGGTTGCAGTTGATTTGGTTCAACAAATTCAACAGTGTTTGGCGCCGTTGTTGACTCAGAAACATCTTGAATAGACGAGTGTTTAAAACGACCCCCAGATGCTCTAAGGACCGGGAAGGTTCCAGGTGACTCTTTTTGAAATTCACTAAGAACCCGTGCTCTTGTAGGTAGTATATCACCCTTTGTACATCCGCCCTTCCTTGGTGCAAGCTCGGAGAGCGTACCAGCAGATCGTCTAAATAAGGATGGATCTTGATTCTCTCTGCTCTGAGCTTTGCTATTAGGGGAATTAAGACCTTTGTGAAGGTTCTGGGTGCTGTGGACAGGCCGAACGGTAGGGCCGCGTACTGCCAGTGCGTTTGATTGTAATGAAACCTCAACCATTTCCTGTGAGAAGGAAGAATCGGCACATGTAGGTACGCCTCCTTTAGATCTAACGATGTAAGCCACTCGTTTGGTTCTATTATGGTTCGGTTGGATTGCAGAGTCTCCATCTTGAACCTTTTCGGTCTTATGCATTCGTTTAGCCTTTTTAAATCCAGTACCACCCGCCACTCATCCGTTTTCTTTGGGACTAAAAATAGGATTGAGTACAATCCCTGCCCTCGATCGGGAGGCGGTACTTGCTGAATGGCCCCTATGTCTCTTAACCTGTAAATTTCCTTCAGCATGGCCTGATGTTTTTTGGGATTGCAGGAACGTGGGGAGGAAATGAAGAAATCTCTTGGGCATTCGCTGAACTCGATCGAATACCCTTTTAGAACCGTTTGCAAGACCCACCGATCTGATGTGGCTCTCTGCCATCTGTCTCTGAACCTTTGTAGTCTCCCCCCCTAGGTTCTGTGGGTCTGCAAAAAAGTCTTGATAGTCATGCTTCAGATTTTGATCTGTTAGCTGCCTGGAACTGCTTGGCTCTGTTCCCTTGCCCCTTCTGTTTGGACCAGTGTGGTCTATACCTCTGCTGTCTGCCCTTTGGCGCGTAGGAGGACTTCCTATTACCTCCTTGTTGTTGGCGCTGACCGAAGGGACGAAAAAATTTTCTGCTCTGCCCTATACTCTTTAGGGTATGCTTCTTATTTTTGTCCGCCGCTTCCGTTAGGACTCTATCGAGGCACACCCCAAACAGCTTTGATCCTTGGAAGGGTCCTCCCACCAAGGTGTTTTTTGCGGTGTGGTCCCCCTTCCATGAACGCAGCCACAGTCTGCGTCTTGCTGCCACATTCGAGGCTACGGCTGTTGCGGACCACCTTAATATGTCTGTGGATGAGTCCGCTATGAATGAATGCGCTAGCTGGATCCTAGTCGATAGAATCCTTGTCATCTTTGTGGATACTTTGGGGTCTCTGGCCCTTTTGATCCACATCATGAGCGCTCTGGAGAAATACGAGGTAACTAGTGCCATTCTCATTACCGCGTCCATCTCCTCAAAATTACGTCTGAGGTTTGACTCAATGCCTTTATCGGTGGGGTCCCTCGGGTAACATTCCCCTTCAGTAGGGAATACTGAGTTCCTAGCCAGCGATGCTGCTGCCGCATCCACCTTAGGTATGGCCAAGAGAGGTTCCTTACTTTCTGGAGGGAGTAGAGTGACAACAGAGTTTTGTTCATTTTAAAAAGTTTATTTGGTTGTTGCCATTCCTTCATGATTATTTTTTCATAGGCTTTGTCTAACACTACTCCCTTATCCCTAGCACTGGCTCTGGGGATGTAGCATCTGGCTTCCTCCTCTTCCTCCTCCGAGGATTCTGAGAAAGCCTGTTTTGTCTTCTTTTGTTGCAAGTGAAGGGTCCTAGTTAACTGGTCCAGAATCTGGTCCCTATATTTTACTGGAAATTGCCTGTCTGGGTCCCCAGACTGTTCCATCTCCGTGTCCTCTATCTCCCCTTCTTCCACTGAGGACCCCTCTGCCTCTTCCTCTGAGGAAATGTGTTCCTCCCGGGCCTCCTGTTCTAGCTCCTCTGCTATGGCCTCTGCATCCTGTGCAGCGCCCTCACCTGGCTGACGGCCCACTGTCTCCTCCTCCTCTCCTGAGGAGACTGATGCAACCTCCTCCTGTTCCTCCTCCGAGGACACTGGGGAGTCTAGGAGTGCCGCTATCTTAGTCTTTTTCTGCGGCGGGGCCTTTCCTTTTCCAGCCCCCTTCGAGTGGCCCTTAAAAGGTTTCCTCCCTCTGTGCCTGGGGGGAGATCTTTTCCGTTTTAGCTCGGCCAGGATTTCCTTCAGGACTTCCACGTGAACGTGCTGAGGCTGTGGAGTGGGGGGACTTACAGTTTCCATCCGCTGTTCCTCAGCGGTGGAGGGCCTTTTCTTTTTTGCCGCCATTTACAGCTTCGGCCTTGCTTGTACCAGGGAGAACAGCCTGCTACACACTCTCCTATTCACTGTTCAGCCACACTGACTGTGGAGAACGCCCCGCGGAAGGTTATCCTAGCCTCACGTGTTCTCAGGAGGCTCTGCCATAGGCCAGGTCATTCTGGCTCCTCCCCCTTGCTCCGAGCTGAGCGCTCTCCGCTCTGAGCTCCCTTTTCCCGCCCACGCCCTTTTGATTGCGCCGGGTGGAGGGGGGTGGGGGAGGGGGAAAGCACTAATCCTGACTGGTGGACAATTCCTCCTGAAGGGGGATACCGGTCTTTTGGCCATGCGGAGAGGCGAGACCGCGCCTATTCACCCAAGTCCTTTGGGCGAGTTCCTCTGGAGGTGGCGACCGGCGGTAGCGGGGACGGTGCGGGGGAGGGCGGGGAGAGGGGATGTAGCAGCGAGAACGCTGTATGGCCCCCGCTGAACCCCTCTCTCCTTGGAAGTCATGCCTGTTACGCGTATCCCTCCCCCCCTTCTGCGGGGGGTGCCTGCGGGGGATTAGTTCCTCCCGGCATTGTGTCCCTGTGCGACTCCCTGGGCTAGATGCTCTCAGGGCGCGTACTCTCCCCTCCTAGGCAGCAGGAAGGGTCGTTCCTTTGGCCCTGTAGCTAGTCCCAGGGTGGGTGCTACACCCGGTCTTCGGGGTTATCCTACCCTTAGGTGAGGATGTGTCTCGGTCCTGCTCACGAACCCCTCCCCGTGGGGCAGGGGAGGTGAACAGTGGGAGGAATCCTCCTCCCCTGGCACCTGGAGCTCCTTATCCTGCTGCCTGCTTTATGGATCCTCTTGGAGGCAGCCAGCCTGCATCCTATCTGTGTGAAGGCAGACAATCAACTGGGGTTTCGAGAGGATAATCCCCGTACTGGAGACACAAAAGTTGGATGTCTGCCTCCTACTGATAGTGACGGGGATATACCCTACTGTGCTGGCTGGCCATCCAGGAGGAGCCACAGGGAGAATGTTGCATCCCTTGTCTCTCCCTCTGTTCCCCCTTCCCTGTCTCCCCATCCCCTGTCTTCTTTAGATTGTGAGTTCTCGGGCAGGGACCATGTCTATCTTGTTCTCTGTAAAGCGCCAGGTACATCGCTTATGCTATATAAATGCTTATAATAAAATAATAATAATAATAACAATAATAATAACTAGTAAACTGCTGATAACTGTATAATAAAGGATTGATAAACAAAGCTAACTCCTGGAAGTCTGAGACTCTTTGGGCCATAATCCTGACATCACCAAGCTCGCAGCACTGCCACCCTGTTACATGGAGGCAAATGTGCTCCCATGTCCGCAACTCCCCCTGGCCTCTGCACAGGCTTCTAACCTTGTGAGAGCAAAGGGGAATGAAACAGGAAGCAGAGCCTCTCCCACCCGTTTCCTTCCAACCGCCTTTGGCGACTTCAGAGGAAATACTCTGTTGTCACAGTCTTACCTAAAATATTATTAATTATATTAGTTATATTATATTACATATATGATTGTGAACAATGCAGAGGCCAGTGGGAGAGGGAAGATGAGAGTCTCCTTTTCCAGACTGTTCTATACTGTCTGCCTAGAGAGACTGCTGGAGCAATGGAACTTCTGTTAGCCGTATGCAGAGCAGGAATGGACCCATATGTGAGAATTGCAGAACTCCTTGAAGAAGACCCATGGAGCTCTACATGGGCATGGAGTGACTAAAAGAGGCCAAAGAGCATCACCCCATCTTTCTGGAGATGTTCAGGGTTATGCCTGGGCCTCCTGCTGGGATGCTATGGCCTGCATGACATGGGTATATTCCAGAACTCTGCACTGTGATTTGGCGACTCACAGAGGGACTAGAATGTTACTCAAAGCACAAGGATGCGGCCAGCGCTTCCTCACACTCCCCAAGTGTCTCCCATCAGACAACACCCCCTTTCTTGCTCCCCATAAGCTACCAAGATGGGGCACTCCTCATCTAGCATGGCAAAAACTGAGAACACGAGCTACCAGTACATCTGTGAGTGTGCAGGAAAGGGGAGGGGAACAGAGGCATAGTGTGATGTTTACATTTGGGGAGGGAGCTAAAGTGAGGGTATCTGTGCCAAGTAAAGTGAAGCTATAAGTTGTGGGCATTAGAAGGGCTGAGGCTCACATACACACACAAAGTGCCTGAGAGCTCTGGCCTATACTTTTAAGTGTCAGACCTCTGGTGCTATGTAGTCACACACACTATGTAGTCAAGGAGTGCAAGTTTGGGGAGGGCTTAGGCCACAAGCCTGGTGAAATTTCACCTATGGAGGTAAAAGAGCTTTATTACAACTGTATGGGAGCAAGATTAATTTGCACTCAGTATACAATAAAAATCTGCCAGTGATCCTGGTGTAATGTCTGGCTGGCCTGTGCAGGAGTAGGTAATTAAGCTCTCTCTTGGCTAGCTTATAATAATGTGGGCATCCCATCCCACTGGCTAGCCTAAAGTAAAATTAGCATCCCATTGGCCAGCTCACATTGCACCCCACTTCCACTCTGTCAGATTTCCTCAGAAATCACCTCCAATAGCAGGGAATTACAGCCCGAGTGTTACATTCCATGAAAAACTGGTGTGGTCTCAGCAGCATAGAATTAGGGTTGCCACTTTAGGTATATTTTTCCAGGCAACTTATGAAAAATACATGTTTGCACCTACGTATATTTTTCCAGGACACTTATGAAGAATACATGTTGCAGGGCCTGCATTGGTACCATAGGTGAATTCAATGCATTTCTTCCATTTCCATGCGGAAAACACAGTGAATGTCACAACATGGTGATACTTGAAGTGATACAGTTACCTAGATGTAAACATGTACACACTACAGTTACTTTGATGTAACAAATGAAGGGAAGTATGTACTCATTTTCCAGAAGTACATACTTCTCTTTCTACACCTCAATAACTTTGAGGTAGAGTTCTGTTTGGGTAAACACTGCAGAAGTAAAAGAGAAATAAGGCACAATTACTTCAAAGTATCTAGTTGTAGGAATGTGACCTCAGTTTCTCAATCTGTAAAATGGAGGCCTCACATGGGTGGGGGGGGTGTAAAGCCTTAATTTTGATCAAAATGATTTAAGATTCTGGAATGACAAGAGGTTCAAGGACACCTTTTTACATGCGTACAATGTCTTGTATATACTTGATACCCTTCCGTGCTTAAGTCAGACCCATGGGTATCTTTGCTGCTGCTGGCACACAGGCACACCCCAAGAGTGGTGGTGTATACTGGGAACAACTGAAATTGCAGAAGGAGACAGGCCAAACAGACTCAAAGCTGGGATCTGGCAATACATCCCATCTTGGGCCAAAGATCTCGATGCCTCCAGCATCTCAAGGGCTTGCTTTCTGTCTCCTGTGGAAGACAGCAGGCCTGACATCCCCTCCCTCATGTAGCGATAACTCTTCTGCACTGTAGCTGTTTATTGGCTTCACTTCAAAACTGCTAGCATCATCACTTGCTCCCATTCACAAAAAGCCCCAGCTATTAACCCGAGAAAAGTGCTACAGTAAATGAACTAGTTACAAAAGGAAAAGTTTCCCAGGGAGTGACTGGTCCCCTGGGGTCAGGTGTAGCTGAATACAGATTGTAGCTCATAGCAACTGTTACTAATCTGGCGCTAACCCTCCCTGCCAGGTCCCTGCTTGCCTGTCTAGCTGGGTTGCCATGGATAGACAGAGCAATGATATCACAGATGTTGGTAGTTCTGACAAGGATCCCCCACATACATATTGCCATTGACAATGACACACCCACTAGGAAGGTGATTAGTCAGCAAACAGCTCAACCCCATTCTGTTTTCTTGGCCCTGTTAGAACAGTCTCCACTACTAGAAATCTGGCATTTTCTGAACCTGCGTTCAACCAAGGCCTCCTGGGCGCCCTTTGAGCTTGCATGCTGGAACCAAGCATTATGCTAATGACCTCCAAGGACCTAGGATTGCTGTTGCTTAGGAACAAAAGTTTCACAGGCTGCGGCAGGAGAGCTGAAGAGAGTGCCACTGTTGTAGGGTAAGTCTTTCACCCTCTCCCACAACCACTCCTTGTTAAAGCAGCAGCCAGGCTTGAGAATTTACAGGCCTGTGGAAAACATATGGGCACAGGTTTCTCCAGCAGATGGGGGTTTATTTACAAATGCTATGGAAGGACCTAATTCAGTACTGAAAGGAGAGTAGATGGAAGAAGAGTGCACATTAAACAGCGCCGGAGCATGGGTGCCCACTTCACCCTACTGACAAAGCAAAGCCAGCACCTTGCCACACACAGCCTTTGGAGCAGCCTGTCCAGCGCCAGCCGGGTAAGCTTTCCGGGTGTATTACATGCAGCAGGGCAGGCTAGCAATCCCATAGACGTGTTGGAATGAAACTTCATTGATTGATTTTTCTCCCAGCGATTCAGTTTCTGGGTAGCTTAAAGGGTTTGTCTTTAGACATGAACGTGTTGTTCTGGAGTGACCAGAGTAGGACTCTAGAGTGTAGCAAACTAGAGTAATTCCGGTTCTGGAGAAGTGAAGTCAATTTAAGCCGGAGCCACAGACGTCCCTGCTTGCTAACTGTAGACTCCATTTAACCTAAATCAGCCTGTTAGCAGAAGCCATGCTTAACAAAGTCAGTGAATTAATCTCCCTTTCCTATCAAGTCAGATCCAGCAAGGGAGGCACAGTAATCATGTGAGCAGGGAAGTGAAATCCGTGCATGGCTTGCAGTGCCTTTCTCTCAAGCAACGCACCACAAACAGCCGAAGCAGCCAGCTCTGTTTCATGCCGTTCCTGGATCTAGACATAAAGTATTAACATAGGGTCTTTTGTTGTAGTATCTGTGCACAGAGAAAACAAATGGGAGGTGATGCTGTTCCCAAGTTTTAGTAGAATGTGTTGCTTATGATCCCATGTATTTGTCTAAGGCAGGGGTAGGGAACTTTTTCCCTTTGTGGTCCACTTTGAAAATTCGTACAAGTTTCAGGGGCTGCACAGGAGTTGGGGGTGCTTAGGGGGCACAGCCCAGTTCAAGGATAGATGCCATGGATACATCCCCTGTCCTTGAATACAAGCCTTCATCTCCACTCCCTTCCCCCAAGCTCACTCTTTTCAATGCTTGAGGGCAGGGAGGGAGCCAGATCCAGGAAATGGAAAGGGGGAAACAAAAAACTAGTTGTGGGCTGGATTTGACCCATGGGCCAGAGGTTCCCCACTTTTGGTCTAAGCTCTTAACTTTTACCCTCCCAGGAGTCTCTTTGAAAATTTATTTATTTATTTATTTATTTATAAATATTTGTTAGCTGCCCCCCTCATGCCTACAGCATCTCGGGATGGCTTACAGCATTAAAACACACAATAAAATTCATTAAAACAATGTTTTAAAAATACAATCCCCCCTCTCCTCCGAAGGCTTGGGCGAACAGCCAGGTCTTGCAGGCTCGCCGTAATGCCAACAGACCTGAGGTCAGATGGGCTTCCTCCGCGAGGGAATTCCAGAGCCTCGACCCGGTCACTGAGAACGCCCTCTCCGTTGTGGCCCCCCGCTTTACATGGGGGACCTCCAAAAAAGCGCCCCAGTGGACCGCAGGGATCGCTCTGAGGCACAGAGGGCGAAGCGGTCCCCAAGGTATGAGGGGCCCAGACCGTACAGGGCTTTATAGATCAACACTAGCACCTTGAATCAGGCTCGGTACACTATAGACAGCCAGTGCAGAGCACGGAGCACAGGTGTTATGTGCTCCCGCCTTCCCGTCCCCATAAGGAGACGGGCCGCCGCGTTCTGCACCAGCTGCAGCCTCCGAACCAGAAACAAGATAAGCCCCACGTACAGCGCATTGCAGTAGTCTAGCCTTGAGGTAATGAAGGCTAGACTACTGCAAATTAGTACAAGCTAAGAGGGCTGCATAGAAGTTGGGCCACAGGTGCTTAAGGGTTGCATTCAGGAAGAGGAAAAACCAGATCATGGCCTGTACCATGGGTCTGTCCCCTGTCCTTGTGTACATGTATTTACCTCTCTATTTTAATTATACAATGTTTTCATTGTTTCATATGCATAGTATTATGAGCCACCTCAAGTCGCCACTAGGTGAGAGGGGCAGGATAAAAATAAATAAATAAAATAAATATAATAAATAATGCAAGCCAGCAGGGAGCTCTTTCCTGTTCCAGCTACTGCTATCAGTGCTTCTGTTCAGAGAGGCAGCAGTAGAGAGAGAACACTATCTTCCTGCCACTGCTACTCCAAATGGAAGTGTGTGGGGAGAGGAAGGAGCTGTACCTCTAGCAAGAGTTAGTCCCAGGGACAAAGTTGCTTTTTAGGGGGCAGGTAATCACACTGGAGTTGAGAATCTCACTGGAGAACTTTGCCTATGTGGAACCTAAGATACCTCTGTTCAGGTGTTTGTGTAGAGAAACTAGATCTGAAGGCTCTAAATTCTGCTCAGTAAAGGAGTGATGTTGAGAGTGATGCAACCAAGGAAGACATGGGAGGGGAGACTCCCTAACCCCCTCTCCCCTGTCCCACAGTTATGCCACCAGGCCCTTCTCCAAACATGTTCTTATCTCCACCACCCCCTCCAGTCCCTGTTCTCTTCCTGGAAAGGGTGTGTGTGTACACTGATTGGGAAGTGACAAGGAATGGATGCAAGAGACAGTGTTATAAGTCCAGATTGCCACCCCCACACCTTGCACTCTCTGTCCCTTTCCTAGTGGCACATAAAACCACCTCCAGGAAGCAAACAGTGCCTGGAAGGATGCAGGGATGGAGGGGGATGAGAAAGGAGGAACAGGGAATATATTGCGGGTGAGGCAAGGTAGAAGGCAGGCTCAGACCCCCAGGCCTCCCCTGGCTGTACCCCTGAGTGCTGGTATCAGAAAGGGCAACAAAACTAAAGACAAATAAAAGTGATAATTAAAGAACCCATGTTTATTTAACAATAGGGCTTTACCATCAGTGGGCTTTTGTTGTTGTTTTGGGGGGCGGGGTTGAGAGGCAGAAAACATCTAAGGGAATCTCCGGGGGGGGGGGGGGGGGGGGAAGATGTGTGTCCAGACTGTAAAGTGTAACCAGAAGGGTGATTTTTAATAACTAACAGACATGCAAGGCTGACCACAGGGATTCCTGAATTTTTAATATCAGTGGATACAGAGCTGGAGCCCTTTTACTCAGACATAAAGAGTCTGAGACAGCCAAGAAAGCTCCCATTATCTCCAGCCACAGACCTGTGAAATGTTGCTACTTAGTTTACAGACAGACAGACAAACAAAAGATCTCCCCTGCCCGTTCAGGCTGTGCTGTCACCCAGGCACTAGTCAGAAGTGTCTGGATACAGGCCCGTGGGACACTGAGCCCAAATACATGAGCCTGAATGAACACTGAGCCTGTTCATCTGTGACTCTGCACTGCCCAGGCCCTTTGCTCTGGGGAGGGGTTTCATCATTCAATTATCTCACCAAGATGCTGCAATTGGCAATTCCACTTTTGACTCCTCAGCCAGAGCCCTTCTGCAGGCTTCCCCTAGTGTCCTTGAGAGAGTATTACATCCACAGGTACCCACATTGTGTCAGCATTAAACCCTAAGGGGGAGGAAGCAGGCAGCCTCCTCTCACACACTAATGTGCCTGGGCAGGATTTCACTATAATGCCTGGTGTTGCAGCACAATGAGACCCTGCACATCACAGAAGGCTTCAACTCTGCCCACCCCACAGCACCTCCAGCTGTGCTGATCCAGCCTGCCCTGTATGCTAGTGGGAGACCCCCTGGTATTGCCCCTCACACCACTCAGAGCACACAGGGGGACCTTGCCCTTGCTGCTTGTGCACTAACACAACTGGGCAGGAGAGGCTCATGCTCTTCTATGCAGTGGTCTCAAGTCCCATCCCTGGTGCTGCTGCTGCCGCCACTACTACTACAAATCCCTTCTAAATACTACACTTTCCCTGGCCAGTGACTCCCATGCCACGCAAATGAATGGCTGTAACTACTAACTAGGGCTGTAGCGGAATGTCACAGCGGTAGCTATTTCCGCCAGAAACAGTGTTTCCGCAATTAGCAGTATGGTATGGTAGAGGCTTTCATTCCGCTACTTTCATTCCGCTACTTCTGCAGTTCTGCTAATTTCATTCCGCTACTTCCACAGGCTTCCCAAAATAGCGGAAACATGACATTTCCGCTACTTCCGCCATTACGCCAGCGCCACAGAATAGCGGAACAGCAGTTTTCCGACAGTTTCTGAAAATTCCGCAATGTTTCTGATAGTTTCCGAATTTGCAGAATGCCGGCAGAATTAGCAGAATGTCAGCAGAAAAGCCGTGGTGTGGCACGGGCAATTCCGGAATGGAATCGCAGCGTGGTAACAGCTGCTGCCACATCAGTCCTAGCTGTAACACGGACAGGTTCTGCCTGAGCCACTCCGAGTCCACCGCATGACTGTGCAGCGCCAAGGCCTCTCAAACCTACAGCTGAGTTCTTAAAAACTCCAGGAGGCTGTCCACTCTGTCACCACAAAGTTGCTGTGTAATACTCCTCCCTTTTCTGCCTGTGTGTGTAGAGCAAAGCCTAAAAGCCTCGGCCTGGAATCACTAGTAATATGGATTTCAGGAACAATGGGCTGGCTGGCTGACCTCATGGATTTGCTAAGTGCCAGACCCCACGGTCTAAAGGAGAGTTAGCTCCACTGAGTGTCTGCTACATGATCAGAGGGGAAGGACACAACAGAGACAGCACAGAGGGGGCTCCAGAAGGTGCCCTTCTCTACCCGTGTCTGGGGTGACTTAGGTCTGGCAAATCCTGCTCAGTGCTAGGGGTTGAGTTAGATGACCCTTAAGGTCCCTTCCAGCCCTATGTTTCTACAGACAATAGGACTCTATAAGGTGGCATGTGGCTTGCCTGCCTCCTTTCCAGGCTCTTTCTGTAAAGTCCCCTATTTGAAAAGATGACTTTGAAGGAAACTGCAATAATCAACTTGAAGGTCAAACTCCATCCCCCAGTGTCCAGTCCTACGAGGTGTGTGTGAAAGATAACACTAGATTTCTTAAACAACACACTTGTTAATCCTCTGAGGTGTGATTAGTAATGCAGGGAAGGGGACCTGTCATGGAGTTGAGGCTAATTTATCCCCTGGAATCAATTGAGGTATGTGACGAGTAGGCTCCTTTATTCACCATGGATGCTAACAACTCCCTTTCTCCTTGTGATGGCAGCACAAACGCCAGGGCTTTGATGTTCTTGCTGGCATCAAGTATATTAAAGAAAGCATGGAAAGATCGAACCCTGCAAGTGGGGTGGGATCCAGCTTGACAAGAGGCTTTGGGGTGCTTCACCTCTGGGGGCCTTTTTGCACAGTCAGTTTTGTTAAGCCCTAGTTTCTCTGTGGCAGGCTGGGAGCAGGCTGTGAGCAGAGAGAGGGAAGAAGCCAGGGTTGGGCTGTATTTATTATGGGGGTCCAGGCTGCAGCCCCCAAAGCCCCTGTGCTACATTAGACATGCCAGAAAGGTGGCTTTGGGGCTAGCAAGATATGTCTGTTCTCAGCTGGACTTAAAGCTAACGTTACTAAACTTCCTGAGCAGCCTGCCTCTCTTCTGAGTGAACTGAGTGGTGGGAAGGCGGGGTCTTCAGTGCTTGCATTGTTTTGGGCTTTGGTATGTAATTGAAATGAGCTGAAATGCATTATCTTCAGACTGATCTCCCCCTATGTATACTTGCACATGATTAATGAGTAGCCAAAAAGCCTGAAGGGCTTGTAATGAAGCCTTTCTAATAGAGAAGTGTATTGCAGACAAATCCATATTGCTTCCCAAACAATCATTCATCAAAGAAATGATTTGATTCTTCACAATTAAATGCTGAAGCACTCGGATCAGCTGGGGATCAGCCAGCTGTAACCTATGCTCCTCTTGGCTCCCGGCAGCTCCAGGCCCTGCCGCTTACTCCTGGGGAACTAGCTCATTCACTTTACTGCTGGCCCTTACTGTCCTTACCTGGGATTACCTCAACTGATAATCCCAGCTCAGAACTAAGAAGCCCTGCAGCAACTGGGTATTTCTGCAGTCCCAATCCTCAATCCAGCAAGGCACCAAAGCACATGCTTATCTCCGAATCCCACTATCAGATTTGCAGAGCTATGGCCCAATTGTCAGCTGCTCACTCAGCACCCATGATCAGGGATGAAGTTTCAAAAGAGCTCTGAAATGTGGCAGAGGCTCTACAAAGAGCAGAACACCCAGCAGCTCCCACAGTGTCCCATTCAGAAGAACCTGGTATGGTGGCTATATGATCACCAGGCCCTTTGGGATATCTGGTTCCTCATGTCTGATCTGTGCCTACCACAACGGGGTCTTGGTCTCTCTTACTGTTAGGAGCTACTTCCATAATTGCTCAGAGAAATGCTCCATCAAGACTAGGCCTGAAGTGACAAATCTCTGTTACAGCTGTTTCTGCCCGAAACCGCTCTTCCGCAGTGAGCGGCACAGTTTGGCAATCCTGTTCATGCTGCTGCTTGTGTTTGCGGCTTTCCGAAGTTGCCGCACTTACTTTCTGCCATTTTCATTGCCGCTAATTTGGCACAAAGAAAATCCACCTAAGTAGCAGAAGCAGTTGGCCGCTCACGGAGGAAGAGTAATTTCCAGTGGAAACAGCTGTCGCATGGATTTGTCCCCAAGGTCCTAATTTCTTGTGAACATCATCGCTTAACCACCAGAGAGTCCTGTTCCTACTTTCCACAAACTTTATACATCATTGTTTAAGTTACTTTTTATTTTCCATGACTGTGTAAATTACTTGGAGGGGGGGGGGGGATTGTGTAAATTACCTTTCCCCCCACAGGGTTGTGTAAATTACCCTCCCTGCCCCAGGATCTCCCTCCAGTTGGGACCCTCTCTTCCAGTAGGAGGAGAGCTTGCAACAGGAAGAGTGAAACTTCTCCCTTGTCCTCTGGCCAATTGGGTCTTCTTTTTGGTGTGATCAGGTACATTGCTGGTGCTGTATAAACAATAATTCCTCCCACCTATAGATCCCTCAGTTGTCAGGCCTCCAGGGGCAGCACTTTGGCTGATAGGTGGAGGCACACACATGTGCACAAATATGCTTCCTACAGTCCTTTTCTTCCCCCTTAACACAGTTCTTGATATTTTTACAATGACCTGTCCTGGTTCTGGTGATGAGTGAGACTGGGAACCAGTCACTGGCGTAGACTGGCTTATACCAGAAGGTTTTATCCGAGTGATGCAACCACCTCTGTCCTGCTGATGAGGCTGAAACCTACTACGCTTCTCACACAGGTCACCAGGCAGCTAACAGATAGCAGGAACTATCATGCCACAAGTCAAAGCCTCTAGAATCACCACTATCCTAGGTCAGCAGTTCCCAATCCTTCTGGGGCCAATGGACCACTGCCCACCTCACTATTTCCCACAGAGCACCATGACCACCATGCACCCACCAGCAGTGCCTACAGCCTGGTGCATGCTCATTGCAAGGGGATGCTAGCTGCACATGGGTATGGTTCCTGCCTGCACTGCAGCCAGTTTTGCAGGGATACCTTCGGCCCTTTCCCTTGGCGATGCCAACAGAGACTGTAGCGTTCTCCACTGTAGCCTCAGCCAGTCCCATAGAGCAACTGCGACCCACTTAGAATGGCCTTGTGGAGCACAGCTTAGAAGAAACCACTGCATTAGATGGCACTCAACTCCACCCCATTTCCTATTTAGCAGTATGGGAGGAACAGGGTGGTCCTGAATTTCTGACTCAGTCAGGGGTCATAAGCTTGGGAGCCCTGGTCAAAGACACCATTGCAAGCTATGCAGGAACTGGTATGATCATTTCTAACTTGCCTGGTCTTTGTTTTGAACTAGGGCATAACAATCTACAGCAGCTGAAGCAGCAGGAGATTTCAGATAGACTCTTGCACAGGCATCCTCCTCTTCACTCATAATCTGCACCACTCTCTCCAGCCAGGGAAATGGCCAAGGGGAAGGGAAAGGGGCCCAAGGGGAAAAAGATCACCTTGAAAATTGCCAAAAACTCCATCAAGATCACATTTGATGGGAGGTACCGCCTCGATCTGAGCAAAATGGGTATCACCACCTTTCCCAAGTGCATCCTCAAACTGGCAGATGTGGATGAGCTGGACCTCAGCCGCAACATGATCAGGAAAATCCCAGACAGCATTGAAAAGTTCCAAAACCTGCGCTGGCTGGACCTGCACAGCAATCAGATTGACAAGCTGCCTGAGAGCATTGGCACACTCCAGAACCTCCATTATCTCAACCTCTGCAACAACAAGCTGTCGTCCAAGACCCTGCCCGTGGAGCTGAGCGAGCTCAAGAACCTGCGCACCCTCAACCTTGGCCTGAATGAGCTTGAAAACATCCCCACTACCCTTGGGGCCCTGAAGGAGCTCAAGGAGGTGGGTCTCTTTGACAATTACTTAACTGCTATTCCAAACAGTGTGGCTAACCTCCCCAAGCTGAAGAAGTTGAATGCGAAGAGGAACCCCTTCCCAGGGCCGACAGAAGAGGAATTGTTTATCGACAGCATCAAGCGCCTTGAGTCACTGTACCTGGTGGATGAGAAAGACTTGTGCTACCCATGCCTCAGGAAGTGCCAGGAAGAAAGGGACAAGCTGAACAGGTTGAAGAACACAGTGCCTGCCTCTCTGAGGAAGCCAAACTTCTCAAGCCTAATTACTCCTAACTCCACAGCGAAGGAAAACCAAGCAGACTGGAGATGAATATGCAGTCTCCACAGGTGATGTCACAGCAAGACTTTCCATCCTAACCTTGTAATAGGCAGCCCACACCAATAAACAGCCCTTCTCTCTGCCACTCTGTCCAGTTAAAAGGATTTTCTCTACTAGAATGTGTCCCTACTTTCTCCAAAACATCAAACAGGTTATAGATGTCTCCAAAGTGACAGAGTCCAAAGAATTAGGGAAAAGTGCCACACTTGGGTCAGAACTATCCCTTGAAGACATAGTCAAAATTTACTGGGTTTTATTCAGAAAAGAATTGTGCAAATATAATTATTTTTCTTCCAAAGTTTACAAAATGGGATTTTCTTTCTTTTTTTCCTTTTTGAAATTCTGTGGAGTTTTTTTGGTTACCAAGCACCAACATTTAAAAAAAAGATTTTGATATATTTTGTTTGCTGAAAACCAAAAACATACCTGTTTTTCTGCAACCAAAATGGAATGCAAAGCAAAACCTACACCAAAATATTCTATCAAGAATGCTACTTAAAAACAGTCCCGCCCCCCACCTCTCTCATTTGTTGTTCTTTTAATTCCTGGTTTTCTCAGACACGTTGGGTAAGGCCTTGGCTCACCCTGCCTGGAGCCTATCCCACAACTTGGGGGTGGCAGAATGTGAAATTTTAATATTTTCACAGCGATTTTTATGTTCAGATATCTGCTCTCATATAAACACATTCAATACCTACATTCACGCACATTCATTTACAGCCTCGTTGTGGCATGCGGTGCTGACAGGCTACAGAAAGCAACATACAGATACACTAGGCTTTCAGATTATCTGTGTATTGGAGCGTGGCTTGATACAAGGCGCTGGCTGTTGCTGCAGCAGCGATCAAGATTTACACAAATTGAAATGAAGAATCAAGTGCTGGGGCTGCTCAGGAGTTCATTATCCCTCAGTACAGAGGGAGTGTTCTCGCTAGGACTTTTGGCCTCTGTTCAGAGCTCTGAGAGTGCTGTCCAGTGGTTAGTTCCCAACTAACTGTGTGTGAGAACCTCTGGGCTCTGTTGCTGTATTAATACACTATGTGGCAGTACAAATCACTCGCCTGCACCTCCATTCCCAGTCCCACGTCTTCACAAAAGTCCAGCAGTGAGTCATCAACCCCCAAATGATGATATTAAGGTTTTTTTCCTGCTGATTATACATGGCCACGGCATGTATTTTACAAATCAGAAGAATTACATTTTGTCAACTTTGGGCAATTTGAGATATAACCCATTACATTTTCATATTTAGCCCCTCATATTTATAGCTATCCCCAGGATTCTGATTTGACAACTGAATATTTTATTATAACTTACATTATGACCTCAAAAATAGTACCTTAGTTTAACACCCTCAACCTTCCTACAGGTCCAAGTGGTGTTTACAACCCCTACAATCAAAATAATTGATACAAAAAACAAGTTTAACATTGTTTAACTGGTTAGAGCTATTATAGAATGCATTGTCTTTTGAATAGATGACTAAGAAACCAATAAGGACATTCAAATACAGTTAGGCCACTAAAAGTATCTTAAATATTAAAGCAAAAATATCAATACTGTTATCCAACTGTCAGTTTGTGTTTTAATGCCCCTAAGTTCAATTCGTTTCTGATCTTATGCATGAATCTGAAATGACACTGTCAGGGTTTTCATTCTCATCATCTGCTGTAGCTGTATGCGTGAGCTCATTGCAGCAGCCGATAGAATGGCATAAGCAGAACATCGTGCATGGTAACTTTGCATAACTGCAGCTACACCTGTTAGTTCGGCAAGATGTGTTACTTTTGCATGAGCACTTGACCAACTTCAGAATTTCTAGAGGTGCTAGTGGTACAATATCAGGTAGAGTTACAGGCAGTAGGCATTTGGAAACCACATCTTTATAATAGCCAATTAGCCATACTGCAATGGGCCCATTACAGGGTGATTAGGTTTGAGAGCAGTTTTTCACACACAGGTTTGGAAATGGGCACATTTCACATTTTCTTGAAAGGATTCACCTGTTGGTGGTAATGAACAAAGCTTAGACATTTGATAATAACTTCTTCACATTTTAGTTGCCCACACCTTTAAACAAGTCTCAGTAGTAGACTTGCATTTAGCCTGGCCATAACAATCTGTCATGAACTGCGATGCCTGCGGAATGATAGCAGGTAACTGTAGCGTGTCACCTTGCAATGAGAGGGAATGGCCATCTCTTAATGCTTTCACTACTTTTCCTTTACCTATACAAAAACATGAGGCTGTAGTGTCACATCCACTCAATTCATGTCCTACTAGACTATCTAGTATGATGTCTTCATGCTTAGATACAGAGGAACCAATATCTATCATAGTCCTGCCTTGAATAAGTGACCGCATAAAAAACCTACACCTCAGTATTCCCCAGGAAGTAGTAATGCATTAATAGCAGGAACACATCAGTATCATCTGACAGTACAGTTACTCATGCGAGCCTATCTGCAGCTGCATTGATTGCTTGTTGGACAATGATGACGTCCACTTCTTCGTGAGTGGTTGCTATGTCCCACCACTTGATTACAGCGTTGCCATGAACTTCACATAGAACAGCATCCTCTCCTATGATGACAAGCTTATGTTCCTGGGTATGTTTCCAGTGCAATTCTGTGTCATTTAGAGGTCATGACAGACCATGGTTATCAGCTGCTTTTTGTTTTCTGTTACTGTAAGAACTACTTTCTGGGATGGTAATGTTTTTGACAGGCTGATGAACTCTACTGTCACTTCTGGTTCTACCCTGCCTTGTGACATCCTTTGTGCTGTATTCCTTGTAGCGGTCAAACACCAAATAAACATCACCAATTGTCAACTTTCTAACTATTATTGTTTTGAAACCTGAAAGGTAGTCTCGTACTGTGCCTCTATTCTGGCCAATGAACGATGCAAAGTAGAGCAAATCCATCAATAACTATGCTTGGTGAGCCTTTATCTCTACTTCGAGAAGAGACAGGTACCTGTAGAATTTTCTTCAAGATAGATTTCAATTTGCACATTCGTATGTCTCTGGAGTTGGCAAACATCAATGTGGGAACTGGGACCAGTTCATGAGACAAGACATTGTTGATATCAACCTCATGAGAACTTGCTTGTAGATCAATAACATGAGAGTAAATCAAGCTTATGTCAAAACTTTACTTGTGCCAACAGTGATATGCTTCTTTGTCACTGCCATGGTAACAACCTTCTTGGGTATTGTTTCATGGAAACTTCTTGGTCAGTCATCTTCAAACTCTTTCGTTTGTTTGGATCGAATGGATATTGCCTTGTGATCACTGACTGTTGAAAAGGAGACCCTATGGGAAACAATGTTTACTATGTTTTCCGAATAGGTGTCTGGTTTCATTGGATCAATCAAAAGTTGTAGTTTACGACAAATACCATCTCACTCTTTGGCATCAGCTGCTATTAAAAGAAAGATTTTCTTTCTTCTTTGTGCTTTTCATGTTTAATGTCTTTTTTGCTAGCGTTTGAGATGTGTTCTTCCAGTTGAGTACAAATATACAGACTTAATGCCCATGTCTTGAACATTTCTGGTCTCAGAACAATTCCTATGATTCCTCCCTGGCCATGACCATATCGCATGAACGTCTCAATTCACGTCACTCCCCAAACTGTTCCAAAACCAAGGAATGTGTCACATCACATGATCACCTGCAAGAACATGCTGTAGCACATTGGCAGGCATTACTTCAACTGATCTTATGGAGAATAAACCTGTGGCAGAGTCCAGTCACAAAATGACATATAGACTATAGAGGGGCCCAAAATGGCCCACAAGAGGAAGTAACTGAGTTTGAGGTGTGGCCCCCAGCTATACAAAGAGAAGAGGAAGCAAGGCAGAAGCTCTCTGGACCCTAAAGCGAGCACATCCCTGCTTGAGGCTGCCAGGAAGCTGAAGAAGGCTTTGCTGTTCCTGAGCTCCTGGAAGGCCATGAAGGAGGAGACCCTGGAACTGACTTGAGTCTGAAGTGAGTTGGTTGCGACTCAGCCAGTGGAGTGCCATCTGACTGGGCTGGACCTTTGTATATGGACTAGGGTAGAGTTAATGTATGGATTATGGACGCTGACATGAGAATAAACTGATGAGATGCTGATTCCCCAATGTGACCATGTGATTCGGGCATGATCCTTACAACACTTACCCACAGTGAGGTGGGAATCCTGCTACAAAGTGATGGTACGCCTTGCTGACTATCACATCAGCATTTACCAAGGTGGTTTGGTCCCAGTGCAGGGAGTGTGAAGAGGATTGCACCTAAGAGAGGAGTGTGCCTCTGAAAAGACAGAGCACCTGAAGGCATGCCTAGGATTAGACTGACCAGCTAGAGGATGGTGCCTAGCAGGAGCAGCTAGAGCAGCGAGCCAGCCACATGGGGAAATGGAGGTTTGCACCCAGGAGTAGAGCAAGGCAGCAAAAGGTACAAGAGAGCTCGCCCAAGGACACAGGGCTTGAGTTGAGCTGGAGTCAGGAGGTTTGCCCACAAAGCGTGATGTGGATGGCAGAGAGCACAGATAAAATGGCAGCCAGAGGAGTGCAGCCAAGTTGGCGACAACCAGTGAGCCTGTGGGGCTTTGCAGAGCCCAAAATGAGGTGTCAGAAAGACCAGTCATGGAAAAGGCAATGGAACAAGTACTGGGGACTCTTGTGGGGAGGTATTGCCCAAGACTGTTATTATTGTGGTCAAGTAGGACATAGATGGAGGGCCTGTCCAAGGCATTGGCAAAGCCAGATGATTAAAGAGACTCTGTATATACAGAGAGGAACTAAATATGGATGTTGGGGATGCAGAGGGAAGTGGTTCCCCACTTTAAGGAGTGCTGTAGCATGGACCTTGGGTGACCAGGAAGAATCCTTGTATGGGACATGGGACCAAGAGAAGGAATGATAGATCTGTGGGATTGTAGGGCAGCTGGCAAAATCGTGTCCTATGGGGCCAAACCGTCAAGGAAAAAGGAGGGAACCCTCTAAGTGTTAGACCTGCCAGAAAGTGGGATATGTGAAAAGAACTTGCCCTACTCGTAGGTCTCAACAAATAGAGATGGGAAGAAGGTGCTGGAGGTGGAACAAACCAGGCTACCTAAAAAGCGAGTGCTCAGCCTGGGAAGCTCAAAATGAGACAGAGCCCCAGAGAGAGATAGAGTACCCTACTGAAAGGGAAATGGTAAAAACAGAAAGGCAGAACCCAGAAGAAGGGCACAGACAGGCTAAAAGTGATAGATCTAGCCTGAGATCTCAAGCAGAAAGAGAGACTGGGAGGAATAGGGAAGTGAAAGAACAAGAAACCCAGACCGGATTGACTGGCGTACATAGAGAAATGGGGCCAAGAAAGGGAGCAAATGGCTCTAACAATGAAAGACATTGTAAAAGAGAATGAAACCCTGAAAATGGAGGTGAATAAGTTAAAAGAGGAAACTAAAAAGTTAAAAGAGAAGAGCGAGTGGAATATAGAAAGAAGAAAGCAACATGCAGTAGAGATAAATAGGCTTAGAGCTATAATAAAAGAACATGAGGCCTCTAAAGAATCTGGAAGCGAGGAGGAAACAGAGAGTTTAATGACAGAGACCACACCACTGGAGGAAATAAGTAAAAGACAGCAACAGCAAGAAAAGCAGAAAGAAGCCAAGTCCTGAAGTCCAGGAGCAATATATAAAGATATAACATCTGGGTCTAAAAAAATAACATGGAAAGGAGTAGACTGGGCATTGGGGAAAATGTATAGTTAAAAAAAATAAGATGGAAAAGGCCACTTAAACCCTGGGAAAAAGCAAGAAAAATGAAGGCTGACTTACATGACCTGTAAAGGTCTGTAAGTCCCAGGATGGGGTCCTGGGAAAGGCATGGGAGGGCCCATACCCCACTCCAAGCTGAAGGTAGTTTGGATTGTGTTACCTGTAATGCTGAATTTAACTAATTAACAGAAGCTGAAAGCCAGGAGTTGTAGCTCAGCTAACTAGGCTGCTAATTAGGAAAGACTGAAGCAAGCCTGCAACCTAATTGAAAGTTATGGAAGCAAGTACTACTGGCTGAAACATTGAGGAGAATCATGGCCATGGTAATGTTGAAAAGGATATAGAGAGCTAAACAAAAAGGCTGAAGGAAGTCTTAAAATCATGCATAAGAGCCCTGGAAGTAATTGTGATGGTATTTGTAAAATGTACTATGCATTGAATCAAGCAGGAATAGTCCTGCTAAAAGGATCCCAGGGCTGGGAGACTTGGAGAGAAGGGTGGGCTGGCCTCCCACTCCAGGAGGTGGTCTTAGGCTGCTTTTAGACGAGTGGGTTGCCGTTGTGCGATAATTCAAAATCCCACGACATGGAATTACATGTGATGGCTGTAGGGGATCACACGCAAGGAAGGTGGTTGCAAATTATTTGCCGACCGCGAATTAAATACCTCACAATCAAGGTATTTAATTCGCGGTCGGCAAATAATGCACAACCGCCTTCTACGCGTGTGATCCCCTACAGCCGTCATGTGTAATCCCGCGTCGTGGGATTTTGAAATATCGCGCGAGCAGGTCGCGTGATGGTGACTGGCTCGTCTAAAAGCAGCCTTAGTATAGCTAAATGGGAACGTATGCAGCCTATAGAATGAGATTGGCTGAAGGAAGCCATAAACAGGGGTTTGGATAAGGTGGAAGCTCCCACCTCCAGCCATCCCTAACTATGTGTCTATTGTATGGAAACAGACTGTAAGCCAGGTGGAGAATGGTTTCCCTAGCAGGAAACATGGTATTATTGGCCAAAGGAAGCCTCAGAAAGACTCTGTAAACCAGGTGGAGGATTACCTCCTTGGTAAGAAAAGATATAGGACAAGGGTCTGGGTGACGTGGAAATTCCCACTGCCAGATACCCCTTGATAAAAAAGGGCTTTGTAATGAATGTGGATGCAGGAAGCCAAACAAATAAGGTGAATGGTATAGTGGCCGAAGGGAGCCCTTAACAACGGAGACCTGTGAATGTGTGTGACGTAGGGATGACAGCCATGATCACTGTCTGCTAAGGTGACAGCAACAGTCAAGGTAATCATTGTTAGCCAGAAAAACAGATGCTAAAAGCAGGCCATGAAAAATATTGCATAAGGGTTAAAACTCTCAGCTGAAGACAAAATTTAGAAAAACTCTGTGAAGCAAACTCCAGGCCAGGGTGGTTCTTAGTTGGTACCGAATAACAAGATAACAAGCTGTCAAAACTTGACAGGTCAGCTTGCTTTGAAATAAACACATAGAGACAAAAGAAGTATATCTCCCCAACCAGTGCCAGAGCAGATAACGGAAATATTTCTGGGCATTTCGCCCAACGGCGTTGCTAATGCATGAATGCCTCCTAAAAGTTTCTGGCAACAGTACAGCTTTGTTCTAGACACACCTTTAAATTAAACTCATTCACATTTGAATATTGGGGTGCTTAAACAAGTGTGGTCAGATTACCATGGACCATGCTCCAAACTCCTTTACTAGAACACCCAGCTAGAAAAAAGACAGAAAGGGGAACACCCCTCCTGCTCCTCCCCATAGTGTTTTACTTATGGGTACTATGTAGTTAAAAGATCCTGCGCAGCACTGAAGCCACTGAAAGCCGGTTGGGCAAAGGGGGTTTGCCCCTAGGTGGCACTGCAACATATGGCTGCAACCCCTGGGAAGGGGATGGTGACAATTATTGTTCTGTATGGAAAAGATTGACTTGACAAGGTCGTACGGGTCCCAGAGGGGAAGTGACTGGAAGGAATAGGTGGGCTGGCCTCCCAACCCCAAGAGGAGTAACTGACAAAAAATGTAGATTGTAAGCTGGGTGGAGAATGATCTCCCTGACAGGATGCACAAGGTGCAAATATACAAACAGTCTGAGCTGGAGGTAGCTCTGGTTAAGAGTAATACCCAGTGGAACAGGCCTGGCTAGTAAGGGATGATGTGGAGGCTGAGAGGGCGTTAGAGCCCTGTTCAGGGTGATAGACCCCAGGACCAAAAAATTGTAAATGTGATTTGTATTGATGAATTGTGTATTACATGCTTGAGGGAAAGCTATAGGTTAATGAAGATGAAAGCCAGCTGGGACTAACCTTTAGGTAATCCCATCTTGGAGGGAAGGTGTGTGGCAAAGTCCAGCCACAAAATGGCGCATAGATTATAGAGGGGCCCAAAATGGCCACCAAGAGGAAGTAACTGAGTTTGGGGCGTGGCCCCCAACTGTATAAAGAGAAGAGGAAGAGGGAACAAAGCAGAAGCTCTCTGGGCCCTGAAGCGAGCACATCCCTGCTTGAGGCTGCCTGGAAGCTGAAGAAGGCTTTGCTGTTCCTGAGCTCCTGGAAGGCTATGAAGGAGGAAACCCTGGAGCTGACTTAAGGAGTCTGAAGTGAGTTGGTTGCGAATCAGCAAGCAGAGTGCTATCTGACTGGGCTGGACTTTTGTATATGGACTAAGGTAGAGTTAATGTATGGAGTATGGACACTTGGCATGAGAATAAACTGATGAGATGCTGATTCCTCAATGTAACTGTGTGATTTGGGACTAATCCGTACAACACTTACCCACAGTGAAGTGGAAACCCTGCTACAAAACCATAATGGGCATAATTTGTATGCCCAGCAACATAGAAATATGGCATCATTTGATGAACTGCTTCAGTATGCAAAGGCCAGTCACCCTCCTCTGCCCTCACATACATCATCATGATGAAAACAGATTTATTGAGATCAGCCCAGAGCTTGGTGGTCTTACTTCTAACGGATAGTTCCTGGAGTTTGAGCATTAGTTCATTGTCACTGGTAAGTACACTTGAATCAAAAACACTCCTCAAAACCTCTTCTGTGACCATACGAAGAGTTGGCACACCATAAAAAACCTTCCCCATGACCTCCACTAAGCTTCTCCCTGCTATTAATGTAACAACTGACCCAACAAAGCTCATCAGAAGATGCATGCCTCCACGTCTTAGCACAACATCAGAGAATCTTTCTGGGTACTCCCACATGACATGTAAAGCAACTCTATAAAGCTGTTGGTCACATGTGAATACAGTTACCTCCTGACCAGCCATTTTACTCAATTGATGTTTCCACCAAAGAGGCCATCATTGTATCAGGATCGGAAGGGTTCATGTCAATCAGTGGCTGATACGTTGCAGAGGTACTAGGTTTTAAGGCTGCACCACTTTCACAACATGCACGAGTATTGCTGATGACACCCAACTCTACCTCTGTTGGACCTGGGTCGGATGAAAAGCAGTCTCGGTGCTTACCCATTGCCTGGCTGCAGTGGGGGACTGGATAAGGACGGGTTAACTGAAGCTGAATCCTGACAAGACTGAGGTGATGATGGCTGGCTGGTCTTGTGCCCTGGAGGGAATTGAGACTCCTCTTATTGATGGGGTCTGGCACTCTTGTTGATCGAGTTTGCAGTCTCGAAGCGCTTCTGGATCCTTTGCTGTGCCTGGATTGCCAGGAGCGCCTTTCACCAACTCTATCTGGTGAGGCCTTTTCTTTTCGACTCGGATCTGACCACTGTCATCCATGCTTTCATCAACTCGAGGCTAGACTACTGGAATGTGCTCTACATGGAGCTGCCCTTCTTGTCAGTTTGGCGACTGCAGCTGGTGCAGAATCTGGTGGCTCACCTCCTCACGGGTACACGTCACCACGAGCACATAACACCGGTGCTCCGTTTGTTGCACTGGTTGCCGATAGTCTTCCGGGTCCAATTCAGGGTGCTGGTGATAACCTTTGAAGCCCTAAATGGCCTAGGCCCCATCTACCTGAGGGATTGCCTGGCTCCCTGTGTCCCAATGTAGACCCTGTGAGTGGCTGGGGGTGTCTTCCTGGAGACTTTGTTTTTTTGCCGGTTCTTAACTACAAGGAGAGCATTCTTGGCCATCACACCCTTGCTATAGAACTCCCTCCTCCAGAAGGTTTGCCTGTGTTCAAGACTGGTGGCCTTCCGGAGGCAATGTAAGACCATCTTGTTCTGTTGGGCTTTTGGCAGTGGGGATTGAATGGGGGGGGTGTAGGAGTAATTAAGGGGGAGGATGGGCTGGTGTTGGGTAAGGAGGGGTGGATTTTGGGGGGTATTATTGTTTTTTTGTTGATTTTAATGGTTTTTATTATTGTAAGCCACCCTGAGCCTTTGGGGGAAGGGCAGCATAGAAATACAAATAAAAAAAATAAATAAATAAAATTGTAGCCATTTAATTCAGGGCTTGAATTTATTTGGCTTTGGATAGCAGTTAAATTACAAACCATGATGGATGACTAGGGGGTGGGGAAGATATATATTGCCCCCTCCACTCTGGCCAGTGGAGGGGGACAGTGCTCCCCCTGCCCCTCCCGGTGCCTGTGTCATGTATCCTGTATATAGGCATATATGTTTGACCATCTGTGTTTCAATATATTGGAAATCAGAATTAGCCTCTCTGTAAGATGACTTCTTAAAAGAGCTGTCCTATAGTGACCTTTCTACTGAACTCTTGTCCAGATACTGGAAAATCAGCCTGTATACTGGAATAGACGATATAATCAAGTCTGTCTCTTAATTAAATTAACCGTTTCTGTTGATTAGTCTCAAGATACGTGGATCCCTGGCAGGGCAGGAAAAGGCCTTGTTTGTTTGGAATTTACTCATTGTTAATCCTATCTTATATGATAGCAACCTATTTAGTATGTATCAACAGGCTTCTTACTATGTATTTTGAGAAAACCCCCTCCCTGTCAGCAGTTTTGACCTGATGTGATTTTTAGCTGACCTCCAAGCATCTTTCATTCTAGAAGAGAGAGGAAAGATGGATTTTTCAGAAAGCTTCCTTTCCTGAAGCTTCTCTCACTTCTTTCATCTGGCAGAATGGGGAAAGGACTGGGTAATATGTTATATCCTATATGATGCATTGAGTCAACCATAGCAATAATACTTAGAGCATATGTTATCTCTTATAGATGTTAAGATATTTGAACTTGTAACAGAGCTGTTCCTTGAACAGAAATAACTTTCTAAGTCATGTACTTTTAACTGACACTGTTTCTTTTGTACTATGTCTTTATTTGAACTTAAGTAAACTATTGCTTCATATTTTATAATATTCATAAGTCTCATAGCCTCATTTGTATAAATGAATTGGTCTTTACTATACTTTGCTGAGCTGGCTGACTTATTAGCAAAGTGTAAACTCGAATTCCACATATTGGAAAAGAGTGCCCTATATCCAGACCAGATCATGTCAGGCCTGGACCACTAAGCACAAATTCCTTTTGGGGAAACCGAGGCACAACACGACACCTGCGGCACTGAGTAAGTTGCAAAGACTCGTGCATCAAGTTGGCAGAACGTACACAGACACGTTGCTTGGGCTCAAACTGTTAACATATAATACATTAACATGCCCAAGAATGACAGACTGTCATCTACAAGATATAAATTCTAGGATATGTCCTTCAACTAAATCAGCATTAAGAAACCTTTAATACTACATATTTGATCTTAGTGAAAAATTGATTTTCTCTGATGGACTACGAAGAGGAAGTGCCATGATCACTATTCACAGGGTTACTGTGAGGCTTATTTTGCAATATGGAAAAGGCATGAAGATCCTTGGACTAAGAGGGCTCTGTGGGAATCCAGTCACAGGGCACTTCGCTACCATGAGGGAAGAGCCTGGCCTACTCCCCAGCTCTGCTCTCTCTGCCAGGGGTGAGAGAGCACCATGAAAGCAGTATGTCTGTCTGTCTTGGGATATGTGTTCTTTGTGCTGCTGCTAACCCCTATTGACTTGACTCAGGCTCCAGAGAGAGCTACGTTGGGCTGGCCCAGAACCTCTCTCTGCCTCAGAGGAAAGGCACTAACAAAGGCAGGGCTCCCATGCCACGCAGATGCCCTTGCTACTCATACACCCCTTGCGACTGTGGGTACGTTGCTGCTACTGCTAGTAGAACATCCTTAGGGCATGGCCCCTTGTGGCAGGCACCTCCCCAAACAGCTCAGAAAAGGAGAGGGGCCTTTAAAAATTAGTTTAATAAAACAGGAGCAGAACCCAGTAGAATGGCCTTTAGGCAGGCTTAGAACAGGCTCATGCTGACTGAGTTCAATGGGACGGCTCCAAATTAAGTAGTTTCAGGATTACAGCCTAATTTGGTCAGGGACAAAGTTAAAATAAACTGAATTAAGACCGTCCATGCTGGGTTTGCACCCATTTAGCTAGAGGGATTTTAAGACACACCTTTAACTAAAGCAACCCAGACAAGCCTCAGAACAGGCTGCGCGACCCGCAGCTTCTCTAGTAGGAACAGCAAAGGTCCTTTTCATGTAATCATCAGCACAGTTCCCCCTGAAGTTCAAGAAAACCAGATTCACACAGACTAGTGCCCCACCACTGGGTGCTGGCTAGGAGCCCACAAAAGGATGCCACAAAAAAGATGGTGAACATTTGTTCTTCACTGTCACAGAAGACAGAACAAGAAGAATGGGCTTAAATTGCAGCAATGTACATTTCAGTTAAGTATTAGGAAAAGCTTGATAGTAATAATAATAATAATAATCCTATTATTCTAAGCCTTTCCTTAGGGTACAAGCATCTGGACAGCTTTAGCCTCCTGAAATCTGCCAGTCACTCCGGACTCAGTGATTGCCCCACACAGACCCATGTTACTCTACCAAACTGACATCTGTGCCCTCTGCTCTCTTGTGGCTTCCTGCTCCTCCCCAGAGACAGACACGTACAAAGTACCTTCTATCAAGCCCTGAGGGCCAGGCCTGGGACCCCGTTATTACACCCTAGCTAGGTCCATTTTCAAACAGCAACTGATGTCAGGCTCCTGGGCTGTCCACAGTGTGTCTCAGGAATGGGGCCCACCCTTCTGGGAACTGCTCCTACCAGCCAATCTGGTGATGAGCTCCAGGCCACTGTGTTTGGTGGAGCGTTCCACCCTGTGGGGCTGTTTCAGAGGCAGGTGCTAAGCCCTGTGCAGTGTGGGTGGCATTAGCACTGAAGGAGGGCTGAGGGGCAGATGCTAAGCACATGGCAGTGAGTCAGCAGAGGATGTTACCTGGTACCTCTGGAGAGATACTCTTGCCCAACTAGGGAACCAGTCTGTTGCTGTAGGAGTTGGCTGCACCCTGTGGTATGCATTTTATTCCAAATCACCCCTTACACAATACAGACAGACCACTCCTTCCCTTCCTTTAAGGCCCACTCTGTGCGCTTATACTCCCCTCTACACTTTCATGTTGCTGTCATCTACCGCCCCCCGGGTTCCCTCTCCTCTTTCCTCCCAGACTTTGAATCGTGGCTTACCTTCTTCCTCTCCGATGACATCCCCACTTTCATTCTTGGTGATTTCAACATTCATGTTGACACACCTTCCACGCCCTCTATCTCCCTCTTTCTCTCCCTGACCACCTCCTTTGATCTCCGACTCTGGACCGACTCTCCCACCCATACTGACGGCCACTCCCTCGACCTCATCTTCTCACGAAATTGTTCTCTTGCTGACCTCTCCTTTGACCCCTGCCCTAATTCTGATCACTTCCTCGCCTCCTTCAGC
>QEPC01007937.1:1730668-1749091 GCA_003113815.1 Sphenodon punctatus
CTGCCCCCCATGCCTGGAACTCCCTCCCTGCCCACATCCGCCTTGCCTCCTCCCTCCGCTCCTTCAAATCCCTCCTCAAGACCCACCTTTTCCTTGCTGCCTTTCCCAATGCCTGCTAGTCTTTCCCTGTACACTTACTGTCTGCCCTCCGCTGCAGACTGCTGCCACCAACCTCTTTGTAACCAAGCCAAGCATACGCACCTGAGACTCTGCATCCGCTTGAATGTTTGTTTGTCTTCTCCCCTGTCTTTCCCACTGTCCCCTGTCCCTGTCTCCCCCCCTTTGTCTTTTAGATTGTAAGCCACAGGCAGGGACTGCATCTAGTTCTATGTTCTGTACAGCACCAGGTCACACGACTGGCGCTATATAAATGTTTATAATAATAGTAATAATAATAAGAGAGGTTCCTGTACTAGAGAGCAAACAAGTTGAAGGCCCCACCCTGCTTCCCTCAGAGCCAATGGCAGAGGTCTCCACCAGGCCGGCAACAGGAACTGCCCTTATTTAATTTAATGGGTCAAATGAAAGAAGATTGATGTTGGCCTCTCTTAAACAGATTTGTCTGTTCACACCAAGAGATTAACCTACAGCATTCAATCTGCAGGGACATGTTTGCTCATGTGCATGTGCAAGTGAAGTGGAGCTGGGCCTACACACCACAGCAGCAATTGGGGAGTGAGAATAGGGCGGGCACTGATGATGGAAAGAGGGGTAGCAGGGACCAAAACCTGGTTGCTGAGGACAGGAGTGTGTCAGAGGGATAGGTGAGCATGGCAGGCAGCTAAAGGAGTAGGAGTAGGGGAGAAGTATGGAGGTGGGGGGATGGCACTGAGTCAAATCACCAGGCTAAGGATGTGGTTCAGTTGCCAGAGTTCTGGTTCAGGCCATACACCTTTGAACAGCCACACAAAACTGAAACCCTGAGAAGAGATGGGGAGGGGGGAGGAGCGGGGAGGATTGAGTGGAATGTCTTCCCAGTTTCCCCAGCACCTACACCCCCAAGCAGGACGAAGCTACACTGAGAAGAGTGGCTGTTGCTGGCAGCCTGCATGCCAGGAATAATGCAAAGCATGTAAAACAGATTGTCCCTGTGAAATGTCCAGGCCAAAGAAATCTGTGAAGTCAGACAAGCATCCAAGGTTTTGGAGGTTTATCTGAAGCAACTGGAGCTATCAGAGATTGTGAGGCTGCTGACGATGCCAGCAAAGGTCTTAAGACTGCATTCCCTGGGCATCCAATTCCGCCAGGACTTTGAGCACCCAGGGAACTCTGGGTTAGAATCATCAGCATAGAGCAACCTTTGCCTCATCCCTCTCCAAAAGAAGCTAACTCTCCCTGGATAGGAGCGAGGAAGGGGTAGCAAGCTGGAACCTTTCTTGTGAGGTTGAAGCATAAGTGCACTGTATCCATCACTGACTGCTCTAAACACTGACTCAAGCAGCCATTAGTGTCCAATCTGTATGTCTTAGCTCTAACCTTAGCTTGACTGTGGTTAAAAATAAACATTATGCTGGCCCACTGTGGCCTGGGACCTGCCGGCCAGATGCGTGTGTTCACGCACCACCAGATGTTGGCACTGGACTGCCCCAGGGAGGGTAGGCAGCTAGTCCAGGCTGTGTCCTTGGAAAACTCATGCAGGCCAAGGTGGGCCACAGCAGGCCAGCCCGTTGTACCTGCCGCGGGCTGCCATGGATGCCCATCATTGGCTGTCATGGCTGTCCATCATGGTGTAGGGCTGGGAGCAGGATGGGAGCAGCCGCCCACACATTTGTTGAGCTCCTCGCCCTTCCTGGGCCATGAGGGCCACAGGGTAGCTCTCCAGTCGTGGGCACAATTGTTTGGTGCACTGACCCAGCCCAGGGAGGGGCAGCTGCTGTTTTCCGCTCTGGGCTGGGGAGTTGCTGCACTGGCTGCATGTCTGTTTTTACCCTCTGTTCCCCATTCTGTTTACACAGAGTTTACCAGGGAGGAGAGAGGTCATTGTTCATTAACTGTGGATAATGAACTCATGTCTTCATCCTATTTTGTAACTGATGCAGAGAACAGGTTGATGCTTTAGGCATCAAGATGCTTGGACAAAGGATTAGGAAAAACTTGTGCGAGTTTTTAGGATGGCTTGAAAAACAATTTTCAAAGGGGACAAAAGTAGGTCGTTTTTAGTGAGTGTTGTTAAATCAGAACTTATTCCTCAAACCAAACCTGTCTCATCCCAATGCATTTCCAGCTACTTACCTTATATTCAAGGAGTCTTCCGTTATGCCTTTTGCCTTCAGACCAGGCTGCACTGAACAAAATCTAAACAAGATAGGAAAGAAAGCACCAAGGGGGTTAAAATTATTGTCAAAATTTCAATTTCTATAGCATCATTATGCTGAAAACAAACTAAAGCCCCAATTCAGCAAAGCATCCCTAATAAGGACAATAAGTCAATCGGGTGCCAATGTACTGTCCTGAATCAGGATTGTACAGATATTTACATGCCAAAGAGTGGCAGGTGACGTGGTTCTCTGAAATTAGACTGTTTCTTGAGAGGAACGTGGCACCAGAATAAAGTGACAACACAGCACAGCAGCTTAGGGCGTATGGAAAGCAAGACTAATACTAGTGTAAGTTGAAGGGCTGCAATTTGGCCAAGAGATGAAGGTTAAATGAAACTGACTAGTCAGAAACAATAGATGGAGACAAAGTAGTTCAGATGATATCTTCTACAGGACCAACTTCTGTTAGTGAGAGTTTGTAAACTTCCAGGCCACATAGAGCCCTTCCTCAAGCATGAAAAAAGTTAGAACTATTACAAACCTAAGGAAGGGCCCTGTGTGGCCCAGCAGCTTGTATATTCTCCACTAACAGAAGCTGCTCCAATAAAGAGATAATCTAGACTGTGTCTCCACCTATTACTTTTGGGACCAACACAGCAACCACCCTTTTTCTAGCTGAAAGCAAGGCACACACTATCCACTAACTTTATGGGTGAGGTGATGCCATTGGCAAAGCACAACTATCTTTACTGAAATCTCTCCTCGACAATGAATTCACTGTTGATGTAAAATCTATTTATGTTAAAGGTTTAGTCTTGTCTGACAGTCAAAGCCAGCTAATTCTTAAAACACCTAGTGACAGTGATATGTTGGAAGCAAAAAAGAAAACTGCAGTTAATGCTCTAAAGAATTATAGCTCTATAACAGGAAAATGACACAGGTTGAGAGGAGTTACATATTTCTTGCTTAAGGGCAATCAGATGCACTCTATTCCATGCTCATTCTGCTTCATCTCCCTGCTACCTTTTGAGATGGTTGACCACACCCTCCTCGATTCCCTTCACTCCCTCAGTTTCCTGGGCTCAATTCTCAACCGGTTCTATTCTGATCTCTCTAATAATCACTCTTTCCATGTTTTCTTTCTAGTACCTTTTACACATCACAGCTCTGTCCTGAGCCCTGTGCTCTTCTCTCTTTACACACTGTTCCTGGGCAAACTCACTGAATCTCATGGTTTCCAGTTTCACTTCTATGCTAATGACACCCAGCTCTCTCTCTCCACCCCCAATGTCTCTGCCTCCATCAGTCTCACATCACCAACTGCCTGTCTTGACATCTTTGTTTGGATATTTCATTATCAACTCAAAGCTTAATGTGTCCAAGATCAAACCCCTAAACCTTCCACTCCCTCTCAATTTCCATTGATGGTGTCACCATCCAGCCAAGTAGCCTGGGATTCACCTTTGACCCTCCCTCTTCTTTGCACCTCAGATTCAGTCTGTTGCTTAGGCCTGTTGCTTCGCTCTGAATAACACTGCTGAAATATGGCCCTTTCTTACTGCTCCCACTGGCAAAACCCTTGTCCCTGCTCTCAGCATCTCTCATCTTGACTACTAAAACCTCTTTCTTACTGGTCATCTCCCCTCTCACCTCCATTCAATGCTCCACTGCCAAGGCCATCCACCTTGTTCACCGCTTCTCTCCTCCCTTCCCCTGGCTCCCTTTCCCTGTTCACATCCAGCACAAATGCCTTACCTTCACTATCAAGGTCCTTCATTGCATTGCGCCCCCCTTCTGCCCTCATTTCCTGCTATGTTCCACCCAGGAACTTCACTTCTCCTCTGCCACGATCCTCATCCTTCCCAGAGTCTCCTGCTCTCTAAACTGTCTTTGCCCCTTCTCCCATGCTGCTCCCATATCTGGAATACCCTCTATACACATTTTCTGCTCCCTCCCTTCTGACCTTCAAATCCCTCCTAAAAACCTCTCTTTCATCAGGCTTTCCCTAACTCTTTAGCCCTACGCACCACCCGAGTCTGCTCGCTAATGCTCCTTCTACTGTCCTATCATTCACAGTCCCCTTCTCTCCCGTGACTAAGCTAAGCATGTGTACCTGCAACGTCTCAGTTTCATAAATGTATCCCCAATCTCTCCCTACATCCCCCTCTCCCTTGCCTCCCCTCCCTTTATCCATTCTAGACTGTAATTCCCCTGCGGCAGGGACCTGCCTCTAAATAATGGTCTTTCAGTGGCAGTCACATTGCTGGTGCTATATAAATAATAGGCTGCCACCCAGAGAGTATGGCACTGCAGCTTCAGAGGCTGCTATCTGATATTACACTAGACATGTGTTCAGGTCACAAATGCACATCTTTTTGTGTGTGTTTGTGACCTACACCAGGCCCAGTGTGTGTCTGTTATGGGCTTACTCCACCTGGCGGCCTGCACCACGCACTGTGCAGAATAAGGCCTTGCAAGTAGCTAAAGTAACATCTGATAATGATTCACCTGAGAGGACTCTGCTGTGGTGCAGCATGGGCTTACGTGTAGTGACAGTAGGAATGGCTTACTGGAAGCAGCATCAGGTCCTTGGGAGCAGTAGCGACAGTGGCAGTGGTGGAAGCAGGGACTGGGAGCCGCAGTGATGGCAGCAGCATGCATGGCACTGCTGCTGCTCCTGAGGACCCAATGTTGTTTCCAGTAAACCGCCACCACCACTCCTGGTATGCCCCTCTTTCCTCCTATCGTGCTAGCTACTGCGTAGCCACTGTGTGTTTGAGTGGCTATCCAATAGGGTTTAACTTTCCCCATAGCTCTTAGCCCCATGAGTGTGTCTCGGAGGATGCTTTGAGAAACGGGTGTGAAGGGGAGAGGGAGAAGGTTTTTCTCAGTGGTATTAAACTCTGGGCTGCTGTGGACCTAGTGCTGAGGTAAGATGCTAGAGCAGGGGTTACCTCTTAAAGGCTTTATTCCTGTCACTGTTGTGAAAGACAAGAAACTTGGAGTAGCCATTTCTGAAGAAGATTTCCAAGGCGATCTCCTGTAAGGGCAAATCATTTGCACTAGGATGAGACAGTGAAAGAGATAGGCATTGATATCCACAGTTTTAAATGAGTTTCAGCACTAAGAGTCCCTGTCACAAGATTTCCATCCCTAGAAGCATAGAATCAAAGTCGGAAGGGACATTAATGGACATCTAGTTGAACCCCCTGCTTGGATGCAGGATGACTACATAACAGCTACATCCCCAGCAGATGTCTGATCCAGCCTGTTTTTGAAAATCCCCAGTGATGGAAAGCCTACGACTCCCCTAGGCAACATGTTCCATTGCTGCATAGTTCTTACTGTTAGGACATTTTTCCTGATATTTAACTGAAATCTATCCTACCGTATGTTTAATCCATTTCTAGTCCTGCACTCTGTAGCAATGAAGAACAGTTCCTTGCCATCTTCTTGGTGACAGCCCTTTAGATATGTGAAGACTGCTATCATGGTCCCCTTGATCTTCTTTTTGCTAGGCTAAACACACCCAATTCCTTCAACCTTTCCTCATCTGACTTGCTTTCCAGACCCTTTATCATCTTTGCTGCCTTTCTCTGACGCTACTCCAATTTGTCAATGTCCTTCTGAAAATTAGATGCCCCAAACTGAAAATACTCCAAGTGAGGTCTGACAAGTGCTGAACAACAGAGTGGAATTATTACCTCTGTCGACTTGCAGCCATGCACTGGTTGTGATAATGGCTTTGGCCACAAGGGAGAGAGTTTCCCAGCCCTTGCTGGTGTTGAGAACAGGGGCCTTGCTTTGCTGTGACCAGAGATGAGGAATTCCTGGCCCGAGAGGTCATTCCCGGACATATACTGTCCCTTTCCATACAGCTCCCTGCTAAGTGGTGGGCACACCAGCTCCTACCTGCAGAAGGAAGCGCCTTGGGTGTATCTCTTTAATGTCAGCGTACAGATAGCGGGAACATGCTGGGTCTTCTATGGCCTGGTCTTTGTGGCACAAGCTGAAAATAAACTGGTCGCTGATGCTGGGAAGAGAAAAAAATGTGCGTGTCAAATGGGTAAGAACAAGCACTATGTAAGCAAATGTGACTCCAGTGCAGGCCATAATGCAGAGCCCCACCATCCATGGATATAAAAACTGCGGGAAGGGGGGAGACCTTTGTGTGTTTGAGGCACAGAGCAGAGCCCTCATCTCAACTGTTATAATTGTGAGGGGGTCTTGTAGAGTTGGAGGCACTGTCTGCTCCTTGCTGCCATTCTGGTAAGGTCAGAAACTGGGGCTTTCAACTGGTTCATACGGGAAGCTCTTCCTTCCCTCACTTTGGCCTCCTGTTGTTGCACTGGCCCCCACCATGACCCAGCAACACAGGGTCCATCAGGAAATGCACAATCCTCCCTTCCCAAAATTTATTTAACTTTATACGCCGCCCATTCCCAAAGGCTCAGGGCAGCTCATAAATCATTTTTCAATATTTATTTCAACAACGCCTTTTATAGTGTGGTATCTGAGACACAAAGGGGTCTGGGATGTCAGCTAAAGTACATGGGCAGGGACGGTATTTCATAAGGTACATGGGAAGCAACTGTTCCTTCACACTTTGGTTTACTCCCCTCCACTGTATGCTAATGAACTACATGGTACAGACTTACCATGTAACCTCATTACATCTGAACTCTCCCAAGCCATAAGGACTCCAGTCCCCACTTTCAGTGACATTTCCCCTGGGGGCATGCACACCATGTCTCATCTGAATGCTGCTAGTAAGAGGGGGAGGGGGAGAAGGGAGGAAGGGTAAGATGCTACATGGCAGCTACTCCCTGGCACACACTTGAAATCATCACATTTGAACTAGTCCTCGTTGAGTGAAAGGATTACACATGGAGAGAATATAAGCAAAAAGCCAAGTGCACAAACCCATTTTGAGTATTGATCATTATTAATAAAATATGAGTCATAAAAACAATATCAGCATGCCAAGTATTAGTTATGATCCTCCTGCCTAGGAGAAAAGGCACAAGAACTTATTCACCAAGGAAGCACTGAAGCAATACTCTTGCAGTGAATGCACCATATGAATAAAAGATGGGAGTTGTGTAGACAAAAGTACCAGCCAAACCTATAAACAAGAGCAGGCAAAGAGGAGAGCTTGACTCATCCTCTTCAAACCCAGTTTCCAGCTGGTCACGCTACTGCAGAGTTCTGTCTGTCCCCATCTTGCTACAGAGCCTAGCACTTTGGAGGTAGAATTGGAGAATAGGAAGGGAGCTAAAGAATCATCTACTCTAACACCGTTCCCTGAGGCAAGACACCCTACATCTAAAACACACCTCATCTGTCTGTCCAGTCTTTCCTTGAAAACCTCCAGGGAAGGAGATTCTCCAACCTCACTAAGCAGCTTGTTCCACAGCTGAACTGTTCTAACAGTTAGGAAATTTTTCCTAATGTTTAATTTAAACCTACTTTCCTTCCAAAATTTAAAGTAATTGCTTCTCATCTTATCTTCAGTGGTTCTCCAGCTATTGTATGGCATCCTTAGATATTTGAAAACTGTCAACATGTCTTCCCTTGATCTTCTCTTCTCTAGGCTAAACATGCCCAGTACAGGCAACCTTTCCTCATAGGACTTGTATTCCAGATCCTTGATCACCTTTGTTGCTCTCCTCTGAATCCTTTCCAGTTTGTCGACATCGTTCTTGAAATGAGGAACCCAAAACTGAACACAGTACTCCAGGAGAGGTCTGATCAGTACTACGTATAAGGTTACTGTAACTTTCTGCATCTTGGATAAAAAGTGTCTGTGCTATGGGGCTTATAATATATAAGGAGACCCCTGAAATGGGGAGAAGGAGGAACAGAATTAGTGCTCCTGCCCCACCTAATTCAGGGCTTGTATACATGAGCATGTTTTCAAAAGTAGGGACCCCTTAAATGAAGGTTACTTACCAGTAACTCAGTTCTTCGAGAGACTTCCACATATTCTCACTCTTGGAATCCCTTTGCTGCTCCTCAGGCCACCAGAACTTCTTTTGCGACAGCTGTTTCCAGGCAGATCGCAGAGGGGAAGGTGGGTGGGTTGTGAGAATACGCAGAGCTCTCTTGAAGAACTGAGTTACTGGTAAGTAACCCTCATTTCTTCTTTGAGGTTTCCACCAGTGCCACAAGTCCTTATCACCTGGAATCACTAGAATCACCTCAACGCCTGGAATCACTAGAATATTGCCAAGGGCTCTGCCTTGGCATGCCTTCTCCCCTCCCATTCTCTGTGTGGGTTTTCAGAGGAGTTCCGAGCCAGAGGGGAAGGATGGGCAGATAGTGAAAATACGCAGAACTCTCTTGAAGAACTGAGTTACTGGTAAGTAACCCTCATTTCTTCTTTGAGGTTTCCACAGTTCTCACTCTTCGGAGATGAATAAGCAGTTAACCACTTACCGGAGGAGAGGAAGGCAAGGACACCCTCTAGAGGACACCCAGAACACCCGCTGGAGGAACCTCTCCTGCTGCCATGCAACAGGTGTGTATGCATTACAAAATTCATTTAACTATTCTTTGTGAAGATGCCTTGACATCTACATTTTGACAACCAAATGTGTTGAAGAGTGAATCTGATGCTCGAATGGGTCTTGTACGATCTACGTAGAAAGATAGGGACTCTTCTCAGGTCTAACATATGAAGTGTGGCTTCTGTCAGTGATGTATGAGATTTGGGAAAGAATATGAACATGGATATTTTTGGTTAACATGGAAGGAGGAGACTATCTTAGGTCCAAAGTATGGGTCTTCCCTTAGATCCACCTTGTCTCTGTGCCGCTAATTCACTTACTCTTCTTGCCAAAGTTATTGCCACCATTAGGGCTGTCTTTAGTGTCAGGTTTTCCATTGTACATGTTGCCATGGGTTCAAATGGGGGAAGCATGAGCCTAGTTAGCACCAAGTTCATGTCCCATTGAGGCTCTGGGTGTACGACTAGTGGGAAAGTGATTTTGAGCCCTTTCCAGAGGGATCGTACCAAGGTTGTGAAAATAGTAGTTTGCCTTCGATGGGCTGGATATGAGCAGAGATAGCCACAAAATGTACCTTTATTGAGGAGAACACCAGAAGTGAGCTTTTAAGTTGCAAGTGATAGGACAGGACATTGTTGATCCTGAGGGAGTGTAGTGGGATATTCTGCTCTATACACCATGCTGTGAAGCGCTTCCATTTTGCTGAGTAGGCTGACTGGGTTGCCAGCTTTCAGGCATTCTGAATAATTATTGCTACCTCTGGGGAAATTAGTTCTTCTATTGGTTTATGAGTTGCATGCAAATTCGTATTGTCTCCAGGTCGTGGTGTAGAATCATGTTGTTGTCCCTGGAGAGAAGGTCTTTTCTCAGTGGTGGTACATGATGGCTCTCTGAGATACTCTGCTGAGTTTGGAACCATGGCTGTTGTGGCCAAAAGGGAGCTATCAGAATAAGATGGGCCCTGTTTCTCTTTGCCTTGTACACAACTCTCTGTCAGCTCCGCTGCCCACCGCAGGTCCCGCCCTCGAGGGAATCCCCCCCGGCGGTACCAGAGAAAGCCTGGGGGTATCCCGCCCCCGTCCCCTCCAGGGGCACAGGTTCCAGAGTGCTTGGCGGGGCTGCCGCCCGCCGAGCTCGGGCTTCAGCCGGTGGCCATGCCCCCGATGCTGGGACGCAGTCCGGGATTTCCCCCGCCCCTGCTGTGGCGCTCGGAGCACCTGAGAGCATGCACAGGGGCAGGGCCTGGGGCTTAAGAACCAGCGCTGCTGAGGCAGCTGTGCTGGTGATTTCTGAGAGACCGCCCCCCCCCCCGTTTAAGTTACTGTTGCTTCTGTGATTGTGGAGCGCCTGAACCTTAGACTTGTGTGTGCTTGGACCTTCCTCCCCTTCAACCCGGACAACATCTGTGAGTGAAAGGCTTTGGATTGCGTGAGTTGAGCGTGTGTGCCCTTGTTGCCTTTCCCCCCTCCCTGGGCTGCCTCCTTCTTCCCAGATTGAGTTCCCCCATTCCCCTTTCCCCTCGTGGGAGTCCCTTCCCTGTCCCCCCTGGCACAGAACCTCACGTTGCCCCCTTGCCCTCCTCTTTATCTCTAAGTGTGTGTCTGCAGGAGTGTAGCGGCAGACCTTGGCTTCCCAGGTTTACCACGCCCTATGATGATAGGGGTTTGTTCTCTTTAATTAGAGGTGAAGACCCATACACTATCCTGGCGGGCATTCTTCTCACAGGGTGCGTGCCCCCCTCCCTGAGGATCAGCCTTACCAAGGCTTGGACTAGTGTGAGTGCTCCCCTAATTCCCCCCACCCCGGTCACACTCTCTGGATCAATGGTAGCAGAGGGAAGGCATACATGAACTCTGCATTCCACCAGATCGCAAATGCATCTGAAATGGACCCAGTGGCAGGCATGCTCTGCTGCAAAAACAAGGGAGCTTTGCATTGTCTGGAGTTGCAAGCAAATCTATGTATGGTGTGCCCCATTTCGTGAAGACGTCGTCTATGACCTCTGCATGAATACTCCATTCACGACGGTCTGTTATTTACTGGCCGCAAGTCCTCAACTTCCTTTGAGAGAGCAGTTGACATAGCTTGCTGAGGTACCACATCATTGACGAACTGTTGGTGACAATTTGTATGATGAACCTTTCACGTATGTCACCAGCGCTTTCAGAGCCCATCTTATCACTTGTAGTTCTAGTACAGTGATGTGGAGTTGAGCATCTTCTGGTATCCACAACCTATGTACTTTTAACGTGTCCATGTGAGCTCCCCAACCACTTGTTGAGGTGTCTGTTGTCACCGTGATCTCGCATTCTGAAGGTTCAAAAGATGTACCCTCGAGCAAATGTTGAGGCTTTGTCCACCATTGTAGGGTCCACACCACTTAATCTTGTATTGTGAGTCTCTTGCTCATCCTGTGATTCTTGAGCAAGCATGCCCCTTTCAGCCACTGCTGTAGGGGTTGCATGTGGAGATGTGCGAGAGGAACTACTGTGGTTGTAGAAGCAAAAAGACCTTGAAGTCTTAGGAAATATTGAGCTGTTTGAGTTCTACAATAGTTGAGGCTTCAAATGACTTATTGAATGCTGAAAAACCTGTCCTTCGGTAGGAAGGCTCATCGTCCCCAACGGGTGTCGAGAATGGCACCTATGAATTGAAGTGTTTTTCATGGGGTGAGGTGGGACTTTTCCAGGTTTACTAAGAGTCCTAGTTCCTCTAGGACAAAGATGGTGGCATTTACATTGTGAAGTAGTCGTTGCCTGGTTTTCACTGTCATAAGCCAATTGCCCAGGTTCAGAAATACATTCACACTCTTCTTTTGTAGGTTTACTGCAGCAACGGCCACACACTTTGTGAATACCCTTGGTGACATTGCTAGTTCAAATGGCAGGACCGTATACTGGTAGTGATGGTCACCTATGAGGAAACATAATTTTTTTTTTATGAGAAGGCTGTATAGCTATGTGGAAGTACACATCTTTTAAGTCAAGAGAGGGTAACCATTCTCCCCTTTCCCAGACTGGTAGGATAAACTGTAGTATGGCCATACAGAATTTGAGTTTTCGTACAAACTTATTTAGTTGTCTAAGATCTAGGCTGGGCCATAACCCCCCATCTCTTTTGGGGATTAGGAAGTACCTGGAGTAAAAACCTCAGTTGTTTTCAGAGAGAGGTACTTCCTTGATGCCTCCCTTAGCGAGTAGGGATTCTATCTCCTTGAGTAGTTCCATCTTGTGAGATGTTTCCCTAAAGAGTGACAGGAAGGAGGATTATGTGGGGTCCTGGGAGGAGAGTTTTGAATTGAATCACGTATCCAGGCTTGATAACCTCCAAGACCCAAATGTCGGTAGTGATTTGAGCCCATGACTGATGGAAAGCAGCTGAAGGGAAGATCCTTTGATTCTCTCTCGACCTCTTGATTGGTAAACCCACGACCTAGGTTGTTGTCCACAGCATGAGGTGGATTGTTGCCTAGGATGACTTCATACACCTCTTCCGAGGTTATGTATATGCCTGGATTTGCAGGTGCTGCTGTTGCTGATTCCTTCAACTCTGAGAAGAGAAAGGTGCTTTCTGCCTATATGAGTATGAGGCTGGTATGGAGTAAGAATGTTTTTTCATAGATCAAAGTACTCCCGCTCACCTCTCTATTTGGAAAGTCTCTTTGATTCTTTTCAGTGTCTCATCAGTTGTAGTGGCGAAGAGTCCCTCAACATCAACTGGGTGATCTTCTATATGAGTTTTGTTTTCTGGGGTTAGCACAGTTGAGTGGAGCCACTGCAGGTCTCCTAACAGTCACTGCTGAGGCCACACTTCGTAAGGCGCAGTCTGCCACATGCACGGATGATGTTAGCTGGAATTAGGTGAGCTGTGTGCCTTCCTTCTGAAGAGCAGCCAGCTGCCTGTGTAGGATCTGTGATGGTGAAGATCTGGGGCCACAGTCAGTGTTGGTACTCATACATAGCTGAGAGATAGTTGACTGCTCTCCTGTATAAGGTGGCAGACAAAAATGGGTTACACACAAGGACGTCCAGTCTTCAACCTTCCCATTCTAAGGGTTAAGTCTGCACTTCCCCCAGCTCTAGATCTCTGCATGGCAGCAGCAATTACTAATGGGTTCGGGGCCAGGTAGCAAAAAAAGAGCACTGCTCCCTCAGACGGGATGGAGTAGAGGGCATAAGAAGTGCCGTACTGGGTCAGATCAATGGTCCATCAAGCCCAGCATCCTGTCTCTGACAGTGGCCAATCTCTGTCTCGTGGAAGAAGTACACAACAGGTCACAATGGACAATCCATTCCCTGTGTAAGAGGTTACGTCCCCCAAACCTACTTGGCTAATAAGCTCATCCAAGAACTTATCCAATCCCTTTTTAAAACTAGGTACACTACCAGCCTTGACCACTTCTTCTGGCAGTAAATTCCACAAATTGACTGAAAAAAAGACTCTCTCTTATTTGTTTTAAATCTGCTGCCAGCTAATTTCATGGAGTGTCCCCTTGTTCTAGTACTGTTCTAGAGGGTAAATACACCCCCCGCCCCCCGTTTGCATGTTCTACACCACTCATGATTTTATAAACTTCTATTATATCCCCTCTCCGGCATCTCTTCTCCAAGTTGAAGAGCCCCGACCTATCAAGCCTCTCTTCATAGTGTCAGGCCCCAGTGCGAGGAGCCAGGAAAGGGGGAGGGGGCAAGGGAAGGAAAGGAAAGGAGAAGGTCGTAAGGGACAAAAGGGAGTGGGGAAGGAGTCAATTAGAGCACAAGAGAACTCGCAGCTCTTCTCCAGCAACTGGAGAGTGGGTGTTCTGCACTAAAGCTGGAAGAACCAAACTAAGAGAATATATGGCTCATCATCAAGGTTAGGGAAGGAAGCAAGGGGTTAGACAGGGGAAGGATCATGGGATGAGGAACGATTAAGGGTAGGTGGTCGAAACCCAGAGCAAGGAACAGAGGACCAAGGCTAGGAGCAAGGGAGTCATGGGGATCAAAGCTTGCATGCAGGGACCAAGAGAGCCAAGCGGGGAATGAGAGCAGGAAGCAAGGAACAACAGACCAAATCTAGGAGCAAGTAAGTCACAGGGATCAGAGTTAGAACACAGACAGAAACAGAGGCTAAACAGGTCCAGAAAATAGTGAAGTAGGGGGATACGGCTACAGCCAAGGTAGAGAATGACTGCAGAATAAGGCAACAGGAATCCAGGAAAGAAACAAGACAGGATCCAGAGAGTCTAGGAGAAGGGCAAACAGTATAAGAGGGGGAGAGAGGGGTGCAAGAAACAAGGTTATAAGGCACAAAGATGATAGAACAACTTACAAGCAAGGGGATGTGGAGGCAAACTAAAGGTGAAAGATCTAAGGGAACCAGCCAAGAAGAACAGAAGGAAAGGAAAGCAATCTTAAAGCTAGAGCAAGGGGAAACCAGACTGAAGACGCAGATCAGACAGCGCAACTATCAAGACTAAAGGAGAACGGGGAGAAACCCCAAGCGAGAGAAACTGTAAGCAAGGGCAGAGCCAGCGTCAGTGAGAATTACCAACAGAAGCTACACACCTGCCACAGTCCCCAGCAAGCTTAAATAGTTCAAGGAGCCAATCAGGCTGTGACAGGTGAGTCCACGCCCTCTAGCAGGTGTGCATAGAGAATAAGATAAGGATGAACATTATACGAAGGAGCCCAAATCCCATAAGAACAAGCAGTGATGCAAACAGAAAAGCAGCCCCACACACAGCCTGGGGCCAGGACTTCTAAGCCCATCCCTGACACATACACCAGCAGTTCCATATCATTGATCATTTTTGTTGCCCTTACTATGACTTTTTGGAGATGAGATTATCAGAACTGCACACAATATTCCAGGTGCGGTCATACCATAGATTTATCCAGAGGCATTATGATATTTTCAGTCTTATTCTCCATCCCTTTCTGAATGATTCCTACCATTATGTCTACTATTTTGACCACTGCCACATACTGAGCTGAGGATTTCAATGTATTGTCCATAATGACTCCAAGATCCTTTTCCTGAGTGGTAACTCCTAATTTAGAACCCAGCATTATATACATATAGTTTCAGTTATTTTTCCCTATGTGCATCACTTTATACTTCTCCACGTTAAATTTCATCTGCCATTTAGATACCCAGTCACTGTCACAGGGAAGGGGAAAACACAGGGAATAAGGGCGGACCAGGGTTCACAGGGGCAGAAAACCTCCAACAGACTCGCGAGGGCAACTCCGCACAGTGCTCCGAGGTCGCTCATGGGGGTAAAAATGCCCACCAGGATAGAATTGTTGCAATTTGATTGTATGCAATATACTATGAGAATTAATATGCTGGAACCAATGACCATATTTGAAAATGCATGTAACTATTGTACCAAAGCTCTGAATTATCTGTATTGATCCAGTAGGCAGGATCTCTAGAAATAGCCAGGTAGGCTATGTGTGGGAAATAATCTCACATGACTTTCACAAACTCCCAAAATATCACCATGTCTTGCAAGACCAGTGATTTACGTCATATTGCTGACCAACCGCACCCAGCCTGGAACAAAGCACTGACAAAGACTAAAACAAAGGGGCTTGATGAGAGGGTGCTTGAACACCCCTGAAGAATATCCCCTTCACGCCTGGAGGGGAAGGAGGAGATGTTCCTGCTCAGGGAGATGCCAACTGACAAGCAAAAGCCATTCAAGCGGCCATCACCCTTTTTGCACCAGAACAGATAACAAAGGCGTATCTGCTCCCTGCCTGAAGGGAGGGAAAAAGATGTCCTGTTATCAAGTGCCCACCCTGACTAACAAACAAACTGGGAATGTGACCATTAGCACCCAGGCTCCAGACGGATGGGAAAGGGAGATGACAGCCAGACCCTGTAAGATGAATACCAGCAAGCACATTGCACAATCAAGCACCCTGGAATATGCATACTAAAGAACGTCTTCTCCCCAAAACACTATAAAAGACTGAAGCAGAGACCAGAATGTTGTCTCAGCGCTTGGCATCTAACTTGGTGTCCGTGGGCTGTTGACCCTTTCTGGAGCTCCTCCATAGGGAGTTCTGCAACTCAACAAGGGGCACCTTTCCCGGGTACGGACTCCCGGGCCCCCACCTGTATCAACCTCTCCAAACCAACGCTCCCCACTGTGATCTGCAGGACACGTAAGAAACATATTTTATGTGCTAGGCAGGCTAGGCTAGGATCTATCTAAGAACTGTTGCATTGGGTTCATGCTGTAGCTGATTGTGTGAGCAGGATAATAAAATAGTGTTGTACCCAATTAAAAACGTCTAATTTGTGGTGTGAGGGGTGACTAAGATCCCGATTGGGGAATCGTGCTTGGGAGGGAAATTACTGGATTTTAAATCAAAACAGAATGGTGGCCCTTAAATCTCCAGGAGATTAGGCCTCTATCATCATGGGATGCTGAGCAGTCCGTACAGGAGTGCTCCCTCTCACCCGTCATCCACCATGCACTCTTGATGCTCACTGAGGGGACAGGGAATGCAGTGCCGGCCGTGAGGGTAAAAGGGCAAGGGTCCCAGGTCCACAGGGGGGCAGGAGAGAGAGCACTCACATGGGCAGGAACAGGATAGGGACCCCCCGGGGGAGGGGGGAAGGGCAGACACCCCCCCCGCTCGCTCATTATTATTATTATTATTATAAACATTTATATAGCGCCAGTCATGTGACCTGGTGCTGTACAGAACATAGAATTAGACATGGTCTCATTGCACACTCACTCTCTCACTCACACCAAGGGAAAAGGCACTAGGGTTCAGGACACACACACCACTCCAGGCACCCACACCTGTTCGCAACCACACTCCTTGACAGGGGATAAGGGGGAGGGAAAACACAGGACAACACTATCACCAAGCCAATAACACACTGCACTTAGCTTCTCTGTAGGGGCCAGTCTACTCAGATCACCAGTGCTGTGTGCCTCACAGCACCGGCGTTTATAGTGGCTGCCACGCCTCCCTGACGTGCTTGCAGCCGCAAGGAGCGGCACAATGGCGTTGGTCCTTCCCCTGCACCTTGCGCCACTGCAGGGGAAGGCTCTCTTGCAACGTCCCACCACAGGGTTACCCCGGCAACCGCCGGGTTCAGCAGCGTGCCAGAAGGGGGCTCCGGAGGCCCCGCAGCGGGGGAAGAACCTGGGGGACAGGCCCCCTGGTGGGCCAGAGGCCGTTGTCATCGGAGCCCCCGCCCCTGGAGGTAAGGGGCAGTCCTGACAGTCACCCAGTCTCGCAAGATCATCCTCCAGTTCTTTCCAGTCTGCTTGAGTTTTAACTACCTTGAATAACTTTGTGTCATCTGCAAATTTTATCATCTTACTCTTTACTCCCTTCTCCAGATCATTAATGAATATATTAAACAATACCAGTCCCAGTACAGATCCCTGGGGCACTCCACTAGTTACTTCTCTCCACTGTGACTACTGACCATTTAGTCCTATTCTTTGCTTCCTATCTTTTAACCAGTTGCAGATCCAGGATAGGACACTGCCTCTTACCCCATGACACTCTAATTTCTCATGAGGAACCTTATCGAACACCTTCTCAAAGTCCATCTACACTATATCAACCTGCTTACCCATATCCACGTGCTTATTTACACCCTCAAAAAATTCCAATAGGATAGTGAGGAATGACTTCCCTTTGCTAAATCCATGTTGGCTCTTCCCCATTAAGCCATTTTTATCAATATGTTCAGTAATTCTGTTCTTAATAACTCTTTCCACCAGTTTGCCCGGCAACAACGTCAGGCTCTCCAGTCTGTAATTTCCAGCATCACCTCTGGAATCCTTTTTAAATATCGGTAATACATTTGCTACCCTCCAATCCTCTAGTAGAGTTGCAGATTTTAGCGATAGGTTACAAATTACCAATAATAGGTCTGCAACTTTATATTTGAGAGTCTCTTCAGAGCTTTGGGATGAATATAATCTAGTCCTGATGATTTGTTACTATTTAGTTTGTCAGTTTGCCCTAGAACCTCCTCCAGAGTCACACTTACTTGCTATCAAGTCTGTCTCCAGATTCACATTTATTTGTATTTCTTCTGATTCTTCACCTACAAAGACATGATCTGGTGTGGCTATCTCCCCAACATCCTCAGCGGTGAAGACCAAAGCAAAGAATTCATCCAGCGTCTCTGCAATCTCCTTATCCTCCCGTAGTGCCCCTTTCACTCCCCGCCCTGAGGACCAAGGGGGTGGCGTGGATTTCCTCTTTACCAAGCCCTGTCAATTCAAAACCCTTTCCCCTCCTCCCTCCCTCTCCTTCCTTTCCTTTGAGGCCCACTCTGTGCGTTTATACTCCCCTCTACACCTTCGTGTTGCTGTCATCTACCGCCCCCCAGGTTCCCTCTCCTCTTTCCTCCCAGACTTTGAATCCTGGCTCACCTTCTTCCTCTCTGATGACATCCCCACTCTCATTCTTGGTGATTTCAACATTCACGTCGACACACCTTCCACGCCCTCTATCTCCCTCTTTCTCTCCCTGACCTCCTCCTTTGATCTCCGACTCTGGACCGACTCCCCCACCCATTCCGACGGCCACTCCCTCGACCTCATCTTCTCACAAAATTGCTCTCTTGCTGACCTCTCCTTTGATCCCTGCCCTAATTCTGATCACTTCCTCGCCTCCTTCAGC
>QEPC01007937.1:1750716-1775742 GCA_003113815.1 Sphenodon punctatus
TCTCTTTTAAACCTTACATTGACTCTGTTGCCAAATCCTGCCGATTCGCCCTCCATAACATTGCTTGGATCCACCCCTTTCTCTCTACCTCCTCGGCCAAAACCCTTGTTCATGCCATGGTTATCTCTTGCCTCGATTACTGCAACCTCCTCCTTGCTGGCCTCCCTCGCTCTCACCTGTCCCCCCTTATCGCAGTCCAAAACTCCGCTGCCAAGGTCATTCACTCTGCCCGTCGCTTCGACCATGTGTAGCCTCTCCTCTTCTCTCTTCACTGGCTCCCTGCTCCTGAACGTATCCTGTTTAAACTCCTGGTTTTCACATTCAAATCGCTCCACGACCAAGCTCCCCCTTACCTCTTGGACCTAATCTCCCTACGCACTCCTGCACACGCTCTCTGCTCTTCCTATGTCCCCTCCCTCACTCTCCCTTGTTTCTCTTGCTCAGCTAATCACCTTCGACCCTTCTCCCTCTCTGCCCCCCATGCCTGGAATTCCCTCCCTGCCCACATCCGCCTTGCCCCCTCCCTCCGCTCCTTCAAATCCCTCCTCAAGGCCCACCTTTTCCTCACTGCCTTTCCCAATGCCTGCTAGACATTCCCATATGCCTACTGTCTGCCCTCCTCTGCAGACTGCTGCAACCTGATTGTAACCAAGGCAAGCACACGCACCTGAGTCTTCGCATCCGCTTGAATGTTTGTCGGTCTTCTCCCCTGTCTCTCCCGCTGTCCCCTTTCCCTGTCCCCGCTCCTTGTCTTTTAAATTGTAAGCCACAGGCAGGGACAGCATCTATTTCTATGTTCTGTACACCCCCAGGTCCCACGACTGGCGTTATACAAATGTTTATAATAAAATAATAATAATAATAATGATAATGGCCCAACCAACTCTCTAGCACGCTTCTTGCTTCTGACGTACTTGAAAAAGTTTTTATTATCTAACAATTTATTTGTGGGAGACGCCAAAGATAGTTCCGCCCAAACTATGGAGGATGGTTCCATTGGTTCCTTGAATAGTGGGAGCATGATATGACTAGTGTCACCTGATTCCAGTATTCCAACCATGGGGACTCATCGTGTCTTTCTTAGGACTTTGCTTGGAATCTGTGACAATGCTGCCAGGAGCCACTTTAGCATTGCTTGAAATGCCTTGACATCTTCTGTGGATAGTGTGGAAGAAAGGTCTGAGATGATATCTGTTGGCAGAATTGATGGTTTCCTCTTGTTTTGGGCTTGGGGAAGTGGAGGAGTAGTAAACCTTGCCCGAAGGTAAGCCTGTGGGAGTGGCTGATTGTTGTATGGAATCTGGATGTTCTAGTAAGTTTCGCAGGAAACTCGCTCCTGGTGGCTGTAGTGCTGCTGGTATTGGAGTCTTAGGAACTTTTGGGTCAACTAGTGGATGTGGCGGTGCCAGCAGTGGTACCGAAGGCAGTGCCGATGGCCGTACCAATGCTGGTGTCATGAATGGTGGAGATATTGGCCCAGATGGTTGTGTAAGTATAGGAGGCGGGGGCGAGGGGTGTTCCGTGTACGGCTCCAAGACCTTTCACTAGAGCACCTGCAGCTCGGTCTAGGGGCATGCCTTGGTGAATGGGGGTATTCTCTTTATTGTGGATACTGTGGCCTTCACGGTAATCAGGGATCTACTGCCTGATCTCGAGAAATAGCTCCTTGACCAAGAGTGTCTATGATCCCTGTCATGATGTCTATATCTCCACTCTCTATAGAAGCAAGAGTCCCTTCCAGTTTCCAGGGTAGCAGCATGAGCATGGGGGTACACCTGTGTTCTAGTAGCAGGGGTGGTAATGAGGGTAATATGGCTCCTTGCTGCGTGAGTGGTGCCATGAGCTAGGATCATTGTGGTGCCATTGGTGCTGCAGTGGATTTGTTGGAGGCTGGGGGGCTAGGATCCAGTCTTGGTAGAGAACATGGAGGTAAGTGTGCAGGCTCATCCTCCAAATACACTGTCTCCACAGCTAAGGTTTGGCTCAGGGGTGCCCTATCAGTGTGAGGCACCACCACAGAAGGAGAGGAGGAGGGTCCAATCACACGGATCACACGGAGGGGACACTGCCAAACCTTCCCACGCACAAGAGCAAGAAGGCCACTGGTGAGTGGAAGCTGTCATTTCAGTACCTTGGGGAGCATTGCGTGTCAAGGTAAACTAAGTCACTGGGGAGAGAGAGAGGCCGTGCCGGGCATGGTGCCACTGTCAGTGCCAGGCATCTCCCTGGAATGGGATGGGGCTGTTGGTGCTGGTTCCCAAACTTAAACACCAACTTAAACTGAACATGGCTAAAACTGAACTCCTTATCTTCCTTCCCAATCCTTCTTCTCCCTCTTCCCTGTCAATTGCCATTGAAGGGGTCATCATCCTCCCTGTCCTCCAAGCCCATAGCTTGGGCTTCATCTTCAACTCGCACCTCACCTTCAAATCCTACATTGACTCCGTGGCCAAATCCTGCCGCTTCTCCCTCCACAACATTGCTAAGATCCGCCCTTTTCTGTCTGTCTCCTCTGCCAAAACTCTCATCCATGCCCTAGTCATCTCATGCCTTGACTATTGTAACCTCTTCGCTGGCCTTCCTCACTCTCACCTTGCTTCCCTCATCTCTGTTCAACACTCTGCTGCCAGGATCATCCACCTAGCCCATCGCTTTGACCATGTGCAGCCTCTCCTCTCCTCCCTCCACTGGCTTCCCCTTCCTGAGCATATTCTGCACAAGCTCCTCGTCTTCATCTACAAAGCCCTTCATAACCTTGCTCCCCCCACCTCTCTGCTCTGCTCTCCCTCCGAACCCCTGTTCGAGCACTCTGCTCCTCTTCCATCCCCTCCCTCACCCTCCCATGTCTCCCCTGCTCCCCCAACCACCTTCGTCCCTTCTCCCTTGCTGCCCCGCACACCTGGAACTCCCTCCCTGCCCTCGTCTGCCTTGTCCCCACCCTCCACACCTTCAAGTCCCTCCTCAAAACCCACCTCTTCCGCTCCACCTTTCCTAACTCCTGCTAACCATCCCCACCCAGGATTATCCCCTACTTGTTATCTGCAAACTCCTATTTACTGTAACCAAGCCAAGAGCGTGTACCTGAGTTCTCGCATCCTCATGAATGTTGCATCCCTTGTCTCTCCCTCTGTTCCCCGTTCCCTGTGTCCCCTCCCTCTGTCATTAGATTGTAAGCCCTCGGGCAGGGACCATGTCTATTTTATTCTCTGTAAAGCGCCAGGTACATTCTGGCGCTATATATAAATGCTAATAATAATAATAATAATAATTAATAACTAGGAGCTTTAGTTTGGTCCACTGGAGTCTTAAGGGGCCTTTTTGTCCACCTTGCAGTGCTTGCCTCATGAGAATGACATTGAGCCTTAACATCCTGTCCCTTTTAGCTCTTGTAAACAGGGCAGCACAAGCTTTGCAGGCCCTAGTGTCATGGGCTTCACCCTGACAGCCAATACACTTCTCATATGATCAGAGATTGAGAGTGCAGCTGGGCAGGACAGGCACCATTTAAATCCAGACTTCTTGGACATTTCATCCCTTTCAAGACCCAGGCTAGCACCCCAAGAGCTACACCATCTCCACGGGGCTAGGGAATCCCCCAGTCCTGCAGACATGTTTTGGGAGATCGAGGTGATAAAATAAAGTTAGCTCACTCCTAAGTGTTAAATGGAATGAAATAAGAAGTCTTCTGCTGACAAGATGCTTGGAAACAAGCTCGAAGAGTGTTCCAATTGCTGAGGGCGGTTTAGAAGAACTGAGGTGGAGACTGCCCCACACCCTCCTTTTATCCTTTCCTGTCTCTCATTAAACAAAAAGCCTTCACAGAGAACAGGAGAGGAGGGAGAGCGCCAAGGTAGAGCCCTTGGCAATTTTCTAGATGATTCCAGGCAATCTGCTTGGAAACTGCTGATGCAAGGGAGGGTCTGGTGGCCTGTGAAGCAGGAAGGGGATCCCAAGAGTGAGAATCAAAAGAACTTTGGAGAACTCACTTTACCCTTGCTTGTGTTCACACAAATACAGGGATTAAAGCACACCTCCTTGGCAAATAAGTTCCACTTTCTCATGCACATATACTCTCATACACCTCTCCCAAAATTGCAAGAGCATAAAGAGGGACAGAAACTTCCCTTTTAATCATTCCATCCTCTCCCCATTGACCTCTCAAGTGCTTTTCCTAGGAGGCAACCAGGAAAGAGATACCTGAGGCTTGAACACCAGAACTTTTGTCTCTCTTCCCTGAAAGAGGGACTCTGACCTTTGAAAATGGGACAGTGAGATTCAGCATCCAAAGAGGGGCTGTTCTCCAAAATAGGGACTGTTTGGAGGTATGAAGTTAGGATAATGGGATGGTAAGTATCTCTGTAAATACGCAGGGTTAAACTGGGGAGAAAGGTTCTGCTCTGGAGATCATGCTTGTCTGCACAGATCAGAGCAAATCTAATTTGTTTATTTTTCTCCCTGAAATCCTCCACTATCCCAGCAACCCTCAATACTTCCTTACCCTCCTGGCTGCCAGTTTCTGTCGCCTACACAGGATCACAGTTTCAGTGCCCCAGGAAAGAGATCTGGGCAGGGAAGAAACTATCTAACCCTTGCTTTTCACTGTCCGTGAGAACAGAAAACAGAAGGAGGTAATTACTCTGGAGGAACTTCTCCAGGTCAAAACCTCAGATACAGCAAGCTCGTGAGAAAACTTCCTATGTGTTCAATTGGGCCATGCCTGGGTGTCTGTGTTGAATGTGAACAATGTGAAGGCTATATGAGCACATTGACAGATAGTGATGGGGCATTAAACTCTGCCTCATATACAAGGCCAGCACTGTGCTGAGGCTGGTTGGAAGAACCAAAACTGTTGCTGCTGTGAGGGACCCCTCCATCTGGATGCTGCACCACCTTTCTTACTGACAGTACCGGCTCACTGTTGATGCAGATGGAACCAGGAAGATAAGGGATGGCTGAAATTGCTCATCTCTTTCCAAGCATGGACCATCAAGCTTTGGAAAAGCTTGTTTATCTCTCTCCATCAAACTCTATTTACCAACTGCTTCTGCATTTGTGGGCTAGGGTTGGAGCCAGTCAGGAGAAAGCCTGATCTCCGAAGACATTGCTGACATGCCAAGAGCAGGACAGCATGACATGGGTCACATCTGCAAGGTCACTTATGGAGGTCTGCAGAGGTATCCTGGCTTTGGGCTGCTCCTCCACATAGGACAGACCCACCCTTTTGTGTCTTGTTTTAGTGCTAATTTCCAGAAGTATGTTCAAAACTAGAAGAAGGGCTTTGCATGGGTCAGGTATCTGTATCTGTGGTTTTAATATTTGCATTTATTTGTATTTGTATCTCTATGTGTTCACTGCATTTCCCCCATCATTGTCAATGTGGAAAACACAGTGAACACGGTTCTCCACATACGGATTATTTTGGCGCAGAAGTGCAGTGAGGCTCTGCCAGTTTGACAGACCTATGAGGAAAGGAAAAAGCACTCAAAAACAGCGGCTAAGTCTGCTACCAATTTTAAAAGGGGAGCACTGGTTCGGGGGAGGGTGGAGAATACAGCTAGCTTGGTGGGGATGTTCTTAGTTTGGGGAGGGTAGAATGGGGCATGGGTTAGCTCAGGGGGATGGCTGGCTTGAAGGAGAAAGAGGCATGCAGCTGGCTTGGGAGAGGGGAGAATGGAACATGGGGCTGGGTCGAGTAGCAGGCTACTGGCTTAAACATGGAGGAATGGGGCATAGGTCCCCCTATGCTTATTGGGGGTGTAAATAAGCATGTGAACAAGGGAGAGCCAGTAGATATAGTTTACCTGGATTTCCAGAAAGCATTTGATAAGGTCCCACATAAAAGACTCTTGAGAAAATTAAAAAATCATGGAATAGGAGGTAGTGTCTTACTATGGATCGGTAACTGGTTAACAGATAGGAAGCAAAGAGTAGAACTAAATGGTCAGTTTTCCAAATGGTGAGATGTAAAAAGGGGTGTACTTCAGGGATCTGTATTGGGACTGGTGCTGTTTAATATATTCATTAATGATCTGGAAAAGGGCGTTAGAATGAGGTGATCAAATTTGCAGATGACACCAAGTTAAAACATGAGCAGAGTGTGAAGAATTGCAACAGGATCTTACAAGGTTGGGTGCCTGGACATCTGAATGGTAGACGAGATTTAATGTGGACAAGTGCAAAGTGATGCACATAGGCAAAAATAATACAAACTATGAGTACACAATGCTGGGTACTAAGTTAGGAGCTACCACTCAGGAAAAGAATCTGGGAGTGATTGTGGACAATACACTGAAATCCTCAAGCCCAGTGTGCAGCAGCAGTCAAAAAAGCAAACAGAATGATAGGAGTTATTCGCAAAGGGATAGAAAATAAAACTGAGGATGCCATAATGCCTCTATACAAATCAATGATGCGACCGCACCTGGAATATTGTGTGCAGTTCTGGTCGCCCCATCTCAAAAAAGACATAGCTGAACTAGAAAAGGTACAGAGAAGGGCAAAGAGAATGATAAAGGGTATGGAAAAACTTCCGTACAAAGAAAGGCTTGACAAGCTGGGTCTCTTCAGCTTAGAGAAGAGAAAACAGAGTGGGGACATGAGAGAGGTTTATAAAATCTCGAGTGGTGTGGAACGAGTAGATAGGGAACGGTTATTTACCCTCTCAAATAATACTAGAACAAAGGGACACTCCATGAAACTAGCTGCCAGAAGATTTAAAACAAATAAAAGGAAGTACTTTTTCACTCAACTCATAATTAACTTATGGAATTTGTTGCCAGAAGACATGGTCAAGGCCAGTAGTATAGCTGGATTTAAAAAAGGACTGGATAAGTTCTTGGAGAGTAGGTCCATTAATGGCTATTAACCAAGTAGCTTACGGGATGAACTTCTTACTGTCGGAAGCTGTGAGTGAACAACGGGGAATGGGTTGCCCATTGTGACTGTTGGTTCTTCTCCCATGCGATCGAGATTGGCCACTGTCAGAGGACAGGATGCTGAGCTTGATGGACCATTGGTCTGACTCAGTATGGCACTACTTAGGTCTAGCTTGGAGGTATTACTGGCTTGGAGGAGTGGTCACTGGTTTGGTGGGGCATGGGACTAAGCTCAGGAGAGGTTGCTGGCTTGGGGAGTGGGAATGGGCAATTGGGCTGGCTCAGGGATGGGGAATGAGACATGGTTCTGGCTTGGCAGGGGGTGGTTTCTAGCTCAGAGGGGAGTCATTGGCTTGCATAAAGTGGGATCAGTATATGGGAATGAAGCGTGGGACTAGCTCAGGGGTGTCACTGGCTTGCGGGAAAGGAGGAATGAAGCTGCCAAGGACTCACCATTTTTTCCTGGCTGGGCCTGACTGCAGATCTGGAGACTGCAGATCTGAGACAGGGGAAGTCCCTGCAATTAGGGAGGGCTCACTACAGGCTCTCCAAGCAGGCAGTTAAGCTGAGAGTCAAAGAGCAGCCCACCCACAAGCTGGATACGTGCTGAAGTTTGGAGGATCCACTTCGAGATATTGGATATTACGTCATCGACAGTGAGCAGGTACTGTCAGTAAGAAAGGTGGTACAGCACCCAGATGGAGGGGTCCCTCACAGCAGCAACAGTTTTGGCTCTCCCAACCAGCCTCAGCATAGATCTGGCCTTGTGTATGAGATAGAGTTTAATTTGTATTTTGCTAAAACCCACAGTCCTAACCAGCAAGAATGCACAGTGGCCATGTTCCGTGACAACGTAACATGGACAGCCAACTGCAGCCAATGGAATTCCCCAGGCTTTGTGTCAGACTGAGACAAGAGCATAAAATCAGGGGGTCAGAGAGGACAAATTCCCTCCGGATTTGGTGTATAGGACACATACTCCATGACCACAAGGGGCAGAGGAGACTGTTCCTGCCTCACAAAACAGAGGGACATGTCCCTTTCTTCCCCTTCCCCCTCTTTTTATATGATGGGGACAGTGGGTTGGGGGGACAGGGAAGAGGCTGGGCTTCCCCACACTTTGGATAGTTCCTCTGGCAGGACATATCCCAAGGAGAGAAAGAGACTTATATAAGGAAGTAGGGATTGTGAAAAGGATCCAGTTTGTTGTTGACCACAAACTGAACATGAGTCAGCAAATGTGATGTAACTGCAAAAAAGGATAATGCAAATTTAGTCAGCATTAACAGAAGTATTGTTTCCAAGTCAGCAGAAGTAATAATTCCACTCTGATAAGCGCTATTCAGATTTCAGTTGGAGTACTGTGTCCAGTTTGGGGACTGCATTTTAAGAAGGACATTAACAAATTGGAACAGGTTCAAAGGAGGGAAACAAAGGGCTGGAAAGCAAATATTTATTTATTTATTTATTTATTCAAATTTGTTGTTCCACCCTTCCCTAAAAGGCTCAGGGCGGCCTTATGAGGAAAAGTTGAAGGAACTTAGTACGTTTAGCCTAGGGAAGGGAATTAAGATTAACGGGAGACAACAGAAGTCTTCAAATACGTAATGGGCTGCAACAAAGGAGATGGCAAAGATATTTTCTTCATTGCTACAGAAAACAGAACTAGCAATGACAGGTTCAAATTACAGGGAAGGTAGATTTCGGTTAAATATAAAAAAGAACTTTCTAAGAGTAAGAGCTGTATGGTAATAGGTAAGTTGCCAAGGGAGGCTGTAGACATTTGGAGGTTTTCAAAACAGAAGGTGGACAGTCACCTGTTGGGGATGTTGTAGCTGTAGTCATCCTGCATCCAAGCAGGGAAGTTAGATTAAATGAGCCTTGAGGTCCCTTCCAACTCTATGAATCTATGACTCACCTGGACAGGCAGTGCCTGGTGCAGTAAATCTCTTCCAGCTGGGACAAGACGAAGTGGCTGCAGATGTACAAGTGTTTTTTCCCAAAGAGCAGCACCCCTTCCACTGCCAGGTGCCCCTGTATAACCACCACTGAGAATTTAAAGGAAACCTAATGGAGAAAGAATGAAAAGTTAAACATTTCACCTGCCCTGGTCTCTGCTGGTTTAGGTGCCTCCACACAACTCATTGCTACAGGATCTGAATGCCAGAAGCATTAGTGAGCTGAGCCTCAGAACCCCCATCCCTTGGCAGAACTGGGCAATTAGCCCCAAGGTGCAAATGGAGAGCTGAAACCAAGGGTGATGAAGGCTCTCCAGGGGCACACAAAGGGCCCATGGCAGAGCTGGGATCTCCTGAGCACCAAGCCAAAGTCTTAGCCAGTAACGTATCCAAATCTGGTGAAAATCCGTTAAATGACTGGGTGACAGCAGTTTTACATTTTGAGACAAAAGCAGAATATCTCCCCTTTTGTGACTTTTTGTGAATGGGTATTATGTAGGGTTGAAACGTGTTCTCGAGTTTTTCTCAGTTATCATCAAGAATCACAGTTCTCGACTTATTTTAGTCAAGAAATGATAATTGAGAAAAATACCGATTCTCGACATTTCACAGTCAAGAAATTGTTCTCAAAATACCGTTTACTACAATTTACCATTTATCGTATAGCGATTACGGCAGTTTACCATTTACCATATACTGTTTATCACAATTTACCATTTACTGTATATCTATTTGCTGTGTACCACTTACCATGTACCATGTTCATTCCGTTAATATGCTTGTGTAAAATGGCATTTGGCATTTGTGAATGCGCATTACCAGGATGAAGGCAGTATACGGTAAGTGGTACACAGTAAATCGGTATATGGTAAACGGTAAATTCAGGTAACTGGTATACAGCAAACGGTAAACTGTAAATGGTAAACTGTAGTAAATGGTAAACAATATTTTGAGAAAAAATTCTCGCCCAACATCTCGATCTGTTGTTGTTATTATTATTATTATTATTTATTCATGGCTTTAGTCAAATAAGATCTGTTATTGAGATTGCACTGAGATCTCGGCACCAATTCTTGATTTTTGCGATATTTGTGTAAGAAGAAAATTATTCTTGTTTCAGCCCTAGTATTATGTAGTGCATGGAGAGGCTGTAAGTGATAGGTGTTCTAGACCTTGGAATGGGGCCCTTCTGGTTTCCTGTGTATAGTTCTTTCAAATTTGAATAATAATTTTGAAGTTTGGATATGACAAAACATGCCTGCTCAATATGTGACATGAGGCACTTAGTTGGGCTTGAGTTACATGCAAAAGTAGTGCAGATGGTTCTGTAAGTTGGAAGACAAAGAGGCAATGAGGGTGCGTGGGCTGACTCATGTCCAGTTTGCGGTCAACAGCAATTCCTGGAAGACCAGTATAAAGGTAGTGCAGATGGCAGTTCAGGTTATCCAAAGAGGAGTTACATTTTTTATGGTGTTGGCTGGCAGTATGGGGCAGGGAGAAGGGAGCAATGTGGGTGATGGGAGACCCTGGTTGAAGGGGGAGACACAGGGGGGTAATTAGGTGGGGAGACCCCAGGTGAAGGGAAGGCACAGGTGGAGGGGGCAATGTAGATGGAGGGAGACCAAGAGGGCAGGTGGGAATTGGAGACTGGCAGGGAGGGGGATGTGCTATGGAGTGGGGCAATGAGGGCAGGTGGGTGGAGGAGACTTTGCACCAGTGAAGGCAGGTATAGCTGGGAATGGGAGAGTGGGGGCATATGTGTGGGGCTGGGTCAGTAAAGGCAGGAATGAGTGGTAGAGGTGGGGGGGGAGGGGCTGAGAGGTTGGAGGTGACTGAGAATGAAGGGTTGGGGTGGAATGATCTGTGCACGAACAGGCAGGTGGGGGAGGGGCCATATGTGAAGATGTGCAGGGGTGGGTGGGGAATGAGAGGCAATGGATTGAGGGGCTGTGCGGGTGCTGCAGCAGCATGGGTATTTATTTAGTGCATTATCATTTTAAAAACAGGTACATTCTTAGGCCAAAAAACCTTTGGTTTAAGGGTGGGGGAGTTAAGGCAAACATTAACAAAAACTTAAAGCCCCCCAAAGCATGGAAACTGAAAGTTAACACCTTCACCTTAACTTACATTCCAGAAGCAGTAAATACATTGTACAGTCTCACATATTTATTTATTGATTGATTTACAGTATTTATATACCACCCCTTCCTGCCCAATGGCAGCTTGGAGCGGTGTACAACATATAAAATACAAAATATAAAAAATACAAAATATAAAATACAATATAATATCCAGTATTACTTAAAACCATGAAAACAAAAGAGACCAAGGAAAAAAATGTAAAACCCTACCCCACAAAAAGAAGAAAAAAGAAACCCCTCACCCACTACCCGTCCCCCATATCAAATGCCTGGGGAAATAGCCAGGCCTTAGGCCACTTTCATACCTCCCCCGCCCCCCGTGCTTATTATGGCTGCAGGAGGGAATGCTCAGCCAGGATACGCGTGGGGTGCCACCAGTCTGAAACCCACATGCGCAGCTTTGCTGGAAAACACCGGCAGCGATATAGAGCAGGACTTTCTGCTCTGCATTGCTGCAGGTGTTTGCTGGCAAAGCTGCATGGGGGGGGGCACTTTCAGACCGGCGGCACCCCCGCACATATCGTGGCTGCGCATTCCCTCCTGCGGCCACTGAGAACACCCTCTCGAACATCGCCACCCCACCAAGAGGGCACCCCCAGCTGATCACAGGACACGAGGGAAGGAGGTGGTCTCGCAGGGGCCCAGACCGTATAGGGCTTTAAAAGGTAATAACCAACACCTTGAATTGGGTCCGGAAGACTATAGGCAGTCAGTGCAGAGAATGGTGCACTGGTTTTATGTGCTCCCGGTGGCCCACCCTCACGAGGAGACGAGCCGCTGCATTCTGCACCAGCTGCAGCCTCCAGATTGTCATCAAGGGTAGCCCCACATAGAGTGCATTACAGTAGTACAGTCTCGCAGTGATAAATGCATGGATGACGGTAGCAAGGTTGGAGCCTGAGATATACGGCCAAAGATGGCGGACCAGATGTAGTTTACCAAATGCGCTCCTTGCCACAGCCACCACCTGGGCATCCAGGTGGAATTGTGAATCGAGAACTCCCAGACTCCAAACGTGAGGCACCAAAGAGGGATGTACCCCATCAGTGATGGGGGCCTCCACTCCCTCACCCTTACCCACCAAAGGTAAGTGAGCATATTGTGCTCACTTATATCTTAGGGTGTTAACAAATGAGATGATAGCCTGCTGCAGTACAGGTTCAGTCTATGCAGCCCCCACTAAGACATTTAGCATGTCCAGCCTAACAAATGGGAAGCCTCCTGCATGTATTTCATGCGCTTGCTGGCAGTCCCCACTTGAAGAGCCAGTGAGAACAAGAGCAGAGAGAGGGGCAGGAAGCAATCACTCCTCAAACGCTCTAGGATTTCCACCCACAACTCTATGGTGCTGGCCGACCTGGACGTGTAGAGACACTGCATGCAACCTGACAGAATGCGAACATGCAGCTGCACATTAACCCACACATTGCTGACGCACCCCAATGAGACACGGAGACTTTCTTTTGGTTTAAAACTGGCCACACTCTTTATTCAAACAAATTATCAAAGGCCGGTGGGGAAATTGCACCAAGCAATTCGGGTCCAGCATGCCAACTCACTAATCAAACTTATTAACTATGGTACTGCCCGGATGTGCCCTCCGTTGACAGTATCCTGAACAATTACCATTGTGAACCATTAATATCCCCTCCTCCGACAGGGCAAGGCCGAAGGGGGGGTGACAGTCCAACTACGGGCGTGAGTAAGAAGCGAAGTGTCCACAAGGTCCGAAGACAGCGCATGTCCCTGCAGACCCTGTTAAGACACCACTCCCAGGAAACATGATCACGGTGCGTGCCGTGCCCTGCATTACACTGTGTATCATCTCCCCATCTCTTAAGGAGATGACTCGTAATACCTTATAAACCTACCTATTAAACCTATCATGGAATGCTGGATCCCTGACATGAAGGGGTGATCAACCTTGATCCCCCCGACCCCCACCGCCTAGGAATCCAAGAGGCTTTCCAACTGACAGGTCAATGCAGCCAAATACATCTCATTCCTTAGTTCAGAGAGGTGTACTCCGTTTTCTCTGTATAACTCGGGCCTGGTGTGGGTAATTCCTAAATGTCTAATTCTTGACCCCCCTATTCCTCTTAACCATTTAACTACCTCCCTACTAACATTCTTTCTGGCCTTATCAACTCTGCCAGGTCTGGCCTTATCAACTGCATTGTCCCATCTGATTCTGGGTACCCAGTCAGTCCGTACTATACAGGTCCCTTGAAACCGCTTCCTGATCCTTAACAAATCTTCCTTGATATTAATAATCAAATTAACCCCTTTCCTTGTGGACAAGTCATTCTCCCCTAAATGCAGTACTAATATTCCTGGCAACGGCAGGTGCCCCAAGCCCGTCAGCATTGGGAGGAGCTGCTTCCATCGTAGCCCGCTCCTTCCCATCCATCTGACCTGTGCCTTATCTCCCATGCCCAAATTTGGACCCCATGCCGATTTTTTGGCAGCCGCACCTGCCCATCGTACCAGACTGTGGCCGATGATCCACACTTCCATTCATGGCACCCTTTTTGCCCTGCCCCCTAGGAAACAAACAGAATACGGTTAGTAGTGATAGGGCCGGACATATTTTTTGTATGCCCCTGACCGCCATCTACCCACTGCTTTAATTGTGGCTTCCAGTAGCCCTGCTTCTGCTGCCGTGGTAGCTGCCCTATCTGAATGAGTGGGTCCCAAATTCCTGCGAGGGTAGTCCTAACCTGCGAATTGTGGTATGAAGTATTGATGTTACCTGGTAGCTTGTAACAACCATCCCATTCCCATGAATGAACAGTTCGCCAGGAACACTTGGTCGTATTGCCATATATCACCTCAACTGTCTCACTGGGCAAATTGCATCCGGTCCGCAGATACAGCTCAACTCTCTGACCCCACCCTTTCTGATCCGTCTTCGAGCAGCGAAGACGTAACCTTATCTTGTCTGTTGTAGCCTCCAAGTCATCCACCCCAAAAGCTGTATGGAAAGGATCTCTTGCGGAGCAACATACCACCTCGCTAACCCTAAACCCGCCAAAATACATGGTGACGTACTCACCATACTCTGGATTCCAAGAGGGGCAGGGGCCCTTCTGTATCCATCCCCTCCCTGGGCCTGCTGGCCCTGCTCCCAGGGGTCAGACCATGTGCCTCAAGTGTCCCTCCAGATGTTGTGGGACTTTCCTCCCTTTGGGGGAGGCTCCTTGCCCTCAGCAGGGTCTCGCACGTGGCTAGCCTCTCTAAAATGGCCGCCCGCATCGGGGGGGGTCTCACCGCCAGCCAGCTCCTCTATGCCCCCGTGTGTCCTGCTCGCTTGCCGCCCACACGGCCTGATCAGGCATAGTTTTCTTCCTCCCCTCACCGCTGGTCTTCTTCCTTATCCTATCTGCTGCGTGGTCCTAGGGAGCTCAGCAGCAAATCTCCTTTGCTGCTGACGCTCAGAGAAGCCCGCTCAGAATGCTGCTTCACACAGCGATCAGTGGTCCGCCCCTTCTACTGGGAGCGGGGCCCTCACAGTCTAACGAGGCACGCATTGCGCTGCCTCGCTTTCAAGATGGTTGCCAGGCAACCTCACGTCAGGTGAAGGACTGTCTAGCCAGCCCATTCGCCGCAGCCTCTACTCTTCTCCGCGTCTCCTCCCAAAGGGGGAGGGGGCAGGACAATACCCCGTCACCGCCATTCTGGCGGCAAAGGGAACTTCTCAAAGACCCTGCCATGAGTGGGGCCTGTGATTCCAGTGGGTGGGTGCCATGTGGCCAGTAGGGGCAAACATCTAATAAATGGGCAGGTGGACACCCACCTGGTGTGTGTTAACGTGGGCTAATGTCTCATTTGTTAGCAACCGTTAGGATCCATGCACCCACATACTGCCGTGCCTTGGTCTTTCAGCTCCAATCCTCTTCCTCTGCAGGTTGGAACCACAAACCTCATCTTCAACACTGAACCTAGCAACAGCAGAGTGGAAGGGGGCAGCAAGATTCCCCTAACCCCGCCCCCCTTGTCCCCACACTGCATCATTGGGTCTGGAGACAACATGCTAGCTTTCTCTCCCCCTCCCAGCACAATTTCCAATCCCCAAACGCAGTCTGATCTCCCAGCTGGAGACATGGGTACCAGAACTGTGGGGCTCTGTGGAAAATGCAATCTCAAGAGAGACCACTGAAGGTGAGAAACCAACTATAGGGAGGGTGAGGGGGGGGGGGGGCGCTGTGTCCCTTCTGCATACACATGATAATGATCAACCTTGGGCTGACCAGATTACTGGGACTGGGGAGAACTCTGGGACTGAGAAAACAAGGGGAGTAGGGACCACCTTGATGCCTCTTGCACTGAAGCTGTCTCGACACTGTAAGATTGGGGTTGGGGCTGTGCCTGTGGTTGGGTAATATTGGAGCAGGATTCCTCTATAAACAAGTATAGTGTCACTGTCTGTGGTATAGCGTTCCTATACCACAGACAGCACTTACAACACCATCATTCAGTGTCAGAGCAAGAGGTAAGCTAGTCCAGAAGCACTAGTATATTGTTCTTCTACAAACACAGTATGTTTTAGGGAAAATCCATTGCTGTATATAACTGCCCTCATTGGAGTGTCAGAGCACCAGGCTGCAGGGATCAGGGAGCCAAGATGAGTGGATGAAACATACTCCACCCACAATCATTTTTCAATAGTGACCACTCAGTCCCTTCTACCCCTTCGCTGGCAAAGGGATTAGTGAAAAGACAGTTAGTCCCATCCCAGAGTCAGCTGCATTGTAGCACTGCTCGCTCCACTGCAAATATGTGGCAGGAAAGGGTATTCTTATATAAACAGCTGCATCCTCTTCAAAGGCAGCTTTTTTTTGAGCACTAGGCAACAGGGGCTATAGGCAGCAAGGAAAGTGGGTGTAGAAGGGGAAACTGACCCCCATTCAGCAGCATTGCCAACACAGACCTGCTAGTTAGTTCTCCCACATCCATAGCCCTATTCCCAATGCGTGGAGGCAGCAGATATTGTGAATTTGACACCCCTCTGTTGCCTCCGGCCCAATGATGTCATATGGGGACAGCAGGGTGCCGTTTACTGTTCCCAGCTTCAGTGTTGCCCCCAGCCTGCAGAGAAAGAGGATTGGGGAGATTATTTTGGGTGGTTCCTGTTTTTTGAGCCAGGGCCCAGGGGAAGTTGACCCTCCCCCCCCCTCCGCAGGCTCTGAGAGTGAGTGTGGTGCCATGCCGGGGGGTGGGGTGGGGTGGGGTGGGGTTAACATTTTCTAGCTTCCCTCCAGAATCAGAACACCAGAAACTCCCTGTTGTTTACTCAAAAGCTGAGTTTCTCATGATTGGGGCTTTAAAACACCAAATCCTGAGAGACTCATGGAAAGATCCCGACAGCTGGCAGTCCTGCACATCTGACTGTGGTACCTGCTGGTGCTCTTGGGGGCAGGGGATGGGGCCTGGCCTGGCCCATCCGGAACAGAGCTGAAGTACCCTGGCAGGACTAGGAGAACTTGTGTCGTGCCGAGCCTGCGCTGTAAGTAACCAGGATTCAGTCTGCCATGCTGTCAGCTTGACACCCCTCAACAGCACCGAATCAACTTAATTTAAAACAACTCCCCTCCAGCCAAAATACATTAGTGTTGTTAAAAATAAATAAAGCCCCAAGGCCAAGTCATTTCTCCCTTGCCTGAGCTTAGAGCAAATTTGATTCCAGCTGAGTAACAAAAAGAAGCATTGTTCAAGTGGTAGCCCCGTTGGGAGAATTGTGTAGCTGCAACGTCCCAATCTAATGAGGCACTGGAGAGCCTGGCATTAACATAGATTAACTAAACTTTCCCTTTGTCAGAGTAGAACAGGGAATGAGTTCACCGGATACTGGAATCATTAATCAATGATGCAAAGGTGACAAAAAAATAATTGCATAATTACTGTCTAAGGTATCGCCCAAAGCAATGTGTGCTGGATTGCTCAGCTAACCCAGACAAGCAGGAAAGGAATTAAAGTGATGCTGTTTGTAGGCTAAAGGTGAACAGACTTTTTCATGGTAAGGATTTATTCTTAATTGTTTGGATTTAAATGAACAACCAAGGAATGTCTAACTCAGAGCCTAGATGCCCTGCTCCTTCCTCCATTAAAATAATAATAATATAAAGATAATTATCAGTGACACCAACTCACCCTTTTATTGCAAAACATCATGTGACTCCACAATAATGTCAGATTTTCTTTAAAACAGACTTCCTTCCTAGCCTTCATGATGGTAGCGGAAAGCTTCATGCTGCCACCTTTAAAGGCTCAGAAACCATCAGTCGCTTAAAAACTCTCAAATGTAAGACTTCTGAAAGCATGTAGCTTTCTAGCCTCTCATGATTTGGGGGGGTCCTGGTGAATAATTTTTAAATGCTTGAGGCGGTCATCGCTGCATTTTGCAATTAAAGAGTTTTGTAACCAAAAGAGTGGCATCCTCCACCAAAAACGTACAACCATGAGGGAGTAAAACATAAAACAAACTAAATCAAAATTTCATCATGCCCCAAATTCCCAAAAGAGGTATCATCTTCTAGACTCCCTTTGCATCTACTCCAAAGGGATGGGTCCTCAACATATCTAAGGTATTTCAGATCATGGGCATAGAGGAGAGTTTCTTCAAGGTTCGTTCATGTCAATGGTTTCTTGTCTTGTATACCAAGAAACTCCAGCATGAGTGCCTGTAGTGATCACCATGGTGGCAGCACAGCATAGGAGAGGTGGCCTGTCATCTAGAAAGGCCTCAAGCCACGTAAAGGCCTTGATGATGGCCAGCTGGTGTCACCAATATCCAATGTGAAGTGATGTCGATTCCAATTTGACCCTTTCTGTAGTGTTAGGAGGCCTGCTCTCAAGTGACACTTGAGGATTTGATATGGGAACCTTCGCCGAACAGTAGGAATGAATTCTCTGCCCAAGATGGCTCTGGAAGGCCTGAGGTCTGTTTAGAGATTGGTGGAGATCCAGAGTCTGACAATGCCCTTGGAGGCTTCTAGAATTCTGGGCTGGGACTGTAGGATACCGCAGCAGGAGTGGGAGGTGTCTCTATGTAGCACAATGAGAAATGGCTCTAGCTGCTGCACTCCTCAGTCTGCAGAGCAAGCCAAGCCACAGCTGATCCTTGTGAGCCAGCTTCCAAAGCTGCCACCCTCTGCCAAGTGACACTGACAAACTATGGCCACCTGCTGTGCAGGAGCTCTGGTAACTGAAGGGCTCCTTAATGCCCAGGCCAGGCCACCCACCAAAGGCTAGCCAGTGGAAGCAATGACCTTCCACAAATGGATTCAGCACTGTAGCTAGAGCTGAAAGGAGCACCTGTTCAGATGGGTGTACCCAGGGCGGCTCTGTGCAGTGGGGTCAGTGGGAGGTCCAGAGGGCTTGGGGGGGTGTCTCCACGCCAGCTGGCTGGAGCTTCTTTCCTCCCTGGCTGCAATGGCACCCCCTCTGCCTGTGGAAATGGTAGGTGCCCCGGGGCTTCTGGGACGTGTACTTCCCGCAAAAACCCTGTCAGCCATTTCCTAAAGGCCAAGGATTCCCAGAAGCCCCCAATCACTGATGCTGACCTATAGAAAATGGCTGATGGGGTTTCCCTGGGAACTACGTCTCCCAGAATCCCCAAGTCAGCTACCATTTCCACAGGTAGGGAGGGTGACATGGCAGCTGGGGAGGAAAGAAGCTCAAGCCAACCCTCCCTCTGCCCCCACTGTACCCACCCCCATGCCTCTCCCTCCAGTATGAGGAAACCCCACCCACCAGTGCTCTCCCCTACCCCCACAGGTATTTATTTTTACATTTATTTTAACTGCTCCTGGGGCAATCATAATTTTGCAGTAAATGCACAGTACAGGGAGGTACAGTAAATTATAATTTTGGGTAGCCCTTTGGACATCTGCACATGTGTGTGTATTCTTGTTGGGAGCTTGATAGGCTGCCTGAAACTGCGGGTATTATTAAGTAAATTAACTATTTGCTTCAGCTCTAAGTAACCTCTTCAGTGCTGTGCCCAGCTACTGGAGTAACCTGTGCTGAGGAGGGGCAGATGTAGGTCCTTGCTGCACCCCAGAGGCTCCTGTGGAAATTTGCAGCAGCTGGGAGAGGGCACAGTCATGTCACTGATTCTGGATCGAAGGGTCTCAGACACAGGGATTGTCATGTTTTACCTCCCAATGCTGACAACACCAGAGACAAACCCATAGACAGGGTATGCTGTCCTGTGGTCTCCTTTTCCCAACTCCCCCTTTGACCCATTTGTTACTTGCTGCTATTATTGTCTTTGGCAATACCAGACACCCCTAAAGCAAAAGGCACCAACCCCAAGTCTCTGCTCAACAAAACCCCACATTTGCCCCCTAGCATTGGAGTCCAATAGCTTACAGCCTCCAAGACACACAGGCTCCCTCTGATTTGTTCTCCACAGTTCATAACCAAGAGGAAAGGACAGCCGGTAGTACTCTGCTTAGCCTGTGCTATGACACATCAGTAATGATTTAAGACCCTGGCACCAATACTTTCTGAGAGCAGGAAAGCAATCCTACAGCAGGAGGCAGGGCTGAAGAAGGCCTAGTCCCCACAGCCAAAACCACCTGGGCTCTCTGTGGAGTCAGAATTATTAAAGTGCTGGCCTCACATTTTGGTGGGAGATGGAGATTGCGGAAGACCTATGTACACTGGCAGAGCCAGTTAGTGAACAAGTATAGTTTTATTCGGCCTGCTGTAGAATCCATCTTGTCTAACATGCGCGTCACAAAGAGATACTGGACTATAGGTCTAACAAATATGTAAAGGTAAAGGTTAAACATCTATGTAATATAAAAGTTGAGAACTGGAAACTCACTTCATGCAATGGATGTATCTTATGTATGCCTCTTTGGCAACTTTTCTGTATCCCATGGTAACTGTTGTGCAGAATGTTAAGGCAGGCTAGAGCAGTTAGATGTTATGGGAAGTCCTTATCAGCAGTCAGCCTGATAGTGAAAGAAGGTTCCTTAATTGAGCTGAGACTGACTCAGGCTAAGGAAAGGTACAGCTGCACTAGCTAGAATTGGTCACACATGTGCAGGATTTGTAGAGTGAGTGTGTAACATCAGAATACTATAAGACACAGAAGCCGGGGTCCCATCTTGGAACTTCGTTGTTGGCTACTTTGCAGAAGTGCCGAGGGACGCAGCAGAACCTGGGGCCCACCTGGGGATCATCTCGCAGCTGTTGTAGGAGTTCCCAGGCGTGCATAAAGGGATGTGTAAGAAGTCTCTTTTAATTTCTGTATTCATTTGGGTTATTGTTTTTATCTTTATGCTTTATCTTTATATTTAATAAAACAGCTTTGTTTTGCACCCATTGGTCTGAATCATCACTGTACTGATCCAAAAGAACCCGCAATTTCAAGACAGCACGCACACACAGCTTTCCTCCTCATTCAACAAGCATAAAAGTCCTGCACATGGCATGCACATAGCCTGACACCCTCTCTCAGGAATCACCTCCTACAACCTTCAAAAATCTTGCATTCAACACCATAAAACAATAAGATTTGGAAGAAATAATAAATCCCATGTCTTTTTTATTTGCTTTCTGGTTCCTGAGACTTTAGTTTAAACTCAGGCCACATTCCTAAACTTTCCTCTGCATCAGAAAGGCCAAGAACTTACATGAACCTACAAACAAACACATGATTCCAGGAGCCGACGCTTTAGGAAAAGTACCAAACAGTGTCATAAAATCATATGAATTGGCAGCATAGCCATGTCCCATATTCACACTGTACAAAAGTGATACTGCTGCATGGCCAGTGTACTGGGGAAATCCATTTCTAGCACTGTCCACACTGAGGGCTCTTTTAGACGAGCGGCGCTCCGTTTCGCGGCGGCAACGCGCATATTTTGAAACCTCCGCCTGGTCTAATTAGATGAGACGGAAGTGGCTTAATATACGCATATTACGGCAGAGGCGCATTTTTTAAGTGCGTGAATTAAATACCTCGATTATGAGGTATTGTTTTATGGTGTTGAATGCAAGATTTTTGAAGGTTGTAGGAGGTGATTTCTGAGAGAGGGTGTCAGGCTATGTGCATGCTATGTGCAGGACTTTTATGCTTGTTGAATGAGGAGGAAAGCTGTGTGTGCGTGCTGTCTTGAAATTGCGGGTTCTTTTGGATCAGTACAGTGATGATTCAGACCAATGGGTGCAAAAAGCTGTTTTATTAAATATAAAGATAAAGCATAAAGATAAAAACAATAACCCAAATGAATACAGAAAGTAAAAGAGACTTCTCACACATCCCTTTATGCACGCCTGGGAACTCCTACAACAGCTGCGAGATGATCCCCAGGTGGGCCCCAGGTTGAATGAGGAGGAAAGCTGTGTGTGCGTGCTCGACCCCCCCCCCCCACTCTTGCTATGTAAACTGAGGCCAAGGGACCTGAGAAGAAGGGCATGCAAAAAGCCCCCAGGAACCAACTGAGGCCGGAGAACATGGGGATAGAGGCTTGACAGGGAAGCCTCCCCATACGAAGTGCACAAGCAGAAGGGGGGGTGGGGTGGGGTGTGCAGGAGAAAAATACCTTGATTATGAGGTATTTAATTCGCGCACTTAAAAAATGCGCCTCCGCCGTAATATGTGCATATTAAGCCACTTCCATCTTGTCTAATTAGATCAGGCGGAGGTTTCAAAATATGCGTGCCGCCGACGCGAAACGGAGCGCCGCTCGTCTAAAAGCAGCCTTAGAGTCAGGCAGCACCTTGACCAGGCTGGTAATTTCTTGCGTTCACTGCTCCCCACTGCCAAATACCAATGATGGACAATTTCTCCTAGTTCACTTCAGCACTGCTGCCAACACATGCTCTGTGCCCCCTGTAACCTTACAGCAGCCAATTTCTCTCAACCCACCATACACCCAACATGTGCCCAGAGGCTAAGCAATCTAGACCTTACTGGCCTAGTTTCTGCACAGATAAGGCTAGGCTTAGAATTTCTAAGTCATGGAGCAAAAGGAAAATGTGAGGTTTGTTGCTACTGCTGCCAGGCTTCTCCACCCTCCGAGCACCAGTGCTACTGCTGAGCTCCACTTGCTACCACTGCTGACACCAGCTCTCCCTCCTAGTGCTACTGCCACTCCCACCCCTCCTCCCTCACTGTTGCTGCCGCCATCGGAGCTACTGTTGCTAGGATCACTGCCCCTTGCTGTTGCTGCCACCACCAGCGTCTCACCTGAGGCAGTGGCAGCACAAGGCCCAGGGCAACTGTTTCATCTAGACAAGTCTGACAATTCTCTTGACAAGTCTTGTGCACAGATATACAGTAAATGGTTATCACCCCATCCCACAACGCGCTGCTCCCAGGCCTGGACTTAGGTGCAGGTACCCTAGGCCCAGGCAATGGGTGGCATTTTCGTGGTGGGGGGGCAAAATCCCACCACTTTGCTCCTGTTTTTTTTTTTTTTTTTTGCAGGACTGGAAGTTGCCACCCTGCCTGTCTGCAGCCGAAGCCTGGGACTGGGAACCTCCCCACTCCCCTCCCTAGATCCACCCCTCCTCCCTGAACCTGCCCACCGTCCCTCCTCCATCAGGCCCTTTACGGTCTTGGCCTCTCATACCCCAGGGATCGCCTCGCCCTCCGCACCCCAGAGCGGCTCCTTCGGTCTGCCAGGGGTGCCTACTTGGAGGTCCCCTGTGTAAAACCTGTCTCTTATACACATCTAGATGTGTATAAGAGACAGCTGCCAGGGGTGCCTACTTGGAGGTCCCCCGTGTTAAGCGGGGGGCCACAATGGAGAGGGCATTCTCGGTGGCCGGGCCGCACCTTTGGAATTCCCTGCTGGAGGAAGCTCGCCTGGCCCCGAGCCTTTTAACATTCCGACGAGTTTGTAAAACCTGGCTGTTCGCCCAGGACTTTGGGGAGGGTGGGTTAGTGGGTTTTTATCCTCCTACCCTTCTTTATTATTCTTTATTATTTTTTGTCCTTTCCCTGTTTTATCTGTAAGATTTTTATAACTGTTTAAAATGTTTTGAGGGCTGTTTTATTTTTTTTTAAAAATTGTTAGCCACCCCGAGCTGCTTGCAGGAGGGGCAGGGTATAAATGTATTAAATTAAATTAAATTAATAAATATTCTCCTCTTCCGGATGCAGTGCAGACTCAGTCTACTCTTCTGCTGCCTGGCGCACAATGAGCCAGGCAGCCAGCAGCACGTTCTCTGTCACCCGATGAGGCTGGGGCTGTGGCCGCAGGGCTTCGGTGGCAGCACCGACATCCCACGTGGAGGCTCTTGTGGTGCTGCCACCGAGGCTGCAGGATTGCATAAGGACTGGTGTGTGGCTGTTGAATAGGGTGGCCACTGATGCATCGGGAGAAAAGAGGACAAATATTTGCATGAAATTTACATATGCTATTTTATACTAATTTATGTAAATTTGTCAGGCAGAGGGTGGGGTCAGAAGTGGGTGGAGCAAAGTCAACGGTAGGTGGAGCCAACCCAACCTTTAAGCCAGTGGTGTGGCTTAACCCCGCAGCAAGGAGTTCCCAGAGTTAACATTGGAGGGAAATTACATTAGTTAACCCTGTGAACTCCTTGCTGCGGGGTTAAGCCCTGTCACTGTGAGATAGAGAGCCCTCTTATAAGGTCCCATCCAAGGTCTCTCTCCAAGTAGTCCCATTTCTCCCTAGCAGTGTGAAAAAATAGAGCCAAGGCTCATTGTGAGGAGAAACTGATGTTTTTAAGTGTCTCATCAAGCCGATAATAACTACCAGTGATTCCCTACCATTTCAACCAACTTCATTTTTCTATTTGTCTTTTGTTTTTTGTTAACACCAAAGTCAACCTCAGAAACCTTTGAACAACATTGCACATAAGAACATTGGTGATAACACACCCAGGTCACCCTGTAAACCCTTTGAACATGTTTGCACATAGTAATGGGGGTAACACACTCACATCACTCTGAGAAGCCTTTGAAGGGGGGTTGCTGGGGTGGGTGTGTGTAGAAGGCCGGCGGTAGAAGGTACCTGGGCTCAGCAGCAGCCTCAAGCAGGCTGATCTTCTTGCTGGCCTGCGCCACCAGGGTGCTCTCTCGCTCTTCTCCCGCTGTACAGGTAGCTGACATCAACCAGCACTGCCTCCAGGTCTGCCATCTTCCCACCCACCGGAGCCACCGCCTCCTGGAGGGGGAAGGGCTCCCCAAGGGCCCGAGGCAGCCCCCCCCGAATCACCCCTATAAGGGGATGCCTCCTGCCCCCCCCGGCACGGCACCACACTCACTCTCAGAGCCTGCTGGGGGGTCAACTTCCCCTGGGCCCCCTCACAGCTTGCAGGGGGGTGATAACCCCCAGGACTCCCTCAAGCCTCAACTGACTCTAGTCTGCCGGCTGACATGCACCAAAAAAGGCTGCTGACTGGCCAGCTCGGCTGTGGCCAGCCAGCAGTGGGAGGAGGGATGGAAGGGGAAATTCCTGGACAGCTCTATGGTCCAGTTCCCCTTCCATCCTGGACAGCTGAAGCTGTCAGAAATACCGAGGTGTCTGGTACAAATCTAGACCCGTGGTCACTGTACTGCTGAAGCTGGCCACGGGCTTGGACCGGTAAGGCCGGGGCTGGGGCCTGCCGCCTGGGGAGGGGGTGACGAGTGGGGGGCCCAAGCCAGCCTGCCTGGGTCACTGTGATAAGTATGGACCCCTAAAATTCCCCTACAATGGGTACCACACACACACCCCCCACTCTTGCTATGTAAACTGAGGCCAAGGGACCTGAGAAGAAGGGCATGCAAAAAGGCCCCAGGAACCAACTGAGGCCGGAGAACATGGGGATAGAGGCTTGACAGGGAAGCCTCCCCATACGAAGTGCACAAGCAGAAAGGGAGGGGGGGTGCAGGAGAAAAGTAAAGGAAAAGTAAGGATTGGGCCTGATGCCAGGATCACTAGCTCACTCATGTAAGATACCAGTTTTCAGCTTGGAAGAAAGAATAAAGGGAAGACACACAAAGTAAGAATGGAGCCATTAGGAGAAGGGTGTGTTTTCTATTGATCAATGCCTCAGGGACATGACTTAGCTCAGTAACATCCC
>QEPC01007937.1:1782025-1810585 GCA_003113815.1 Sphenodon punctatus
GGAGGAAGCTCGCCTGGCCCCTAGCCTGTTGACATTCCGGCCAAGTTGCAAAACCTGGCTGTTTGCCCAGGCCTTTGGGGAGGGTGGGAGGGTGGGGTGAGGTTTTTTTTTATCTCCCCCACCTAACTTATTATTTATATATTGCTAGCCCTGTTTTAAATACTTTTATATTGTATTGAGTGTTTTAAATTGTTTTTATTGTATTTTATTGTTGTGAGCTGCCCCGGGCTGCATGGCAGGAGGGCGGGATATAAATTTATTAAATAAATAAATATATGGACCTCAGCCAATGGTGGAACTTGTAAGAGGGTGCTCTTGGAGGATCTTGACGCCACGAAGGGACATAAGGAGGAAGGTGGTCCTGTAGCCACAGGAAAAATGATCTGGCAAGGGGAAGAGAGGCTTCCAGAAAATGAGGGAGGGGCTAGGCTGGGACTCCTGGGAAGAACTAATCCTGCTTTGCATTCCCTCTGCCAGGACTCTTCTTCTGTAGTCTGCATCCACCGTCTAACCTCTGCCAGGACCTGCCCCCTCTCTCATGCACTGCTGTGGCCAGGAGACTAGAGCTGCCAGGGACAATACCTGGGCAGGCAGGGAGCATGGGGCTGCTGGTGTGCCCCAAAGGGGAGAGCCTGCTCTAGTAGGCAAGAGGCAGGGAGGCAGAAAGCATGTCCATTCGTAACAGCAAGAGAGGAGAAAATGTAGTGGCGGCAAAGGCCAATTTGTCGCGCCCCCGCTGGCCCTCCCCCTGCAAAGATAGGGTTTAAGTTGTAGGAAAGGGGGGGGCACAGAGTATTCGGCCCCCCTTCCTCCCTCAACAGCGGCGTGATTCCCCCACGGGGTGGGTGGGTGTGAATGCGCCGCCACGGGGAAAAACTGGGAAGTAGGCAGAGCGGCAGCAGCTTTGCAGGGACCCAGCCAGGGTTGCTAAGCGACCTTGGCTGGGTTGGCGCGAAAAGCGCAGATGGCTATTGGGGGCGGTGCAGTGATGAGAAGCTGCTCACCTCACCAGTTGTGAGGCAGCGGCAAAAGGAGCAGCAAGGAGTCGCGCTGCCTTGTTAGCCTCGGGAGCCAGTAAAAGCGGTTTCCCCTCACTCTCCCCTTTTGGGTTTGTGGGATGGGGTGAAGGTAAGGCCCCAAGAAGAAGGCGGGCGCCCACAGGGGGGTGGACACAGAGAGCGGGGATCAAAGGGAAGACAGCCGATCTGGGCAGGACACACTCCAGGTATCGGATGAGTGCGGGGGGCAAAGACCACTCTGCAGGGGGTGGGGGCAGGAGGCCTCCCCAGCGAGGAGCACCCATTGCGGGAGCAGATAGGAAGAGTGTGAGGCCCTCCTCTGGAGCTTGCCGGTGGGGGTATGAAGAAAGGGGCAGTCCGAGTGGAGGCGGCTTGCAGGGGGACACGGGGCCCAGCCCTGGGTAGTCCAGGTCAGGTGGCCTTGCAGAAGTGCAGCAGCCTCGGGGGGGGGTGGGGCAGAAGGACAATCCCTCCAGCCCGTTTCAGGGATGATTCCCCGCTGACAGGCAAGGGTGGATCCACAAAGAGTGGGTGTCCCTCCCAAACAGGCTAAAGGGGCGGCCACAGCAGTTGGGGGATGGGTATGGCAGCCCTCCCCACATTTCAGGGGCATTTGGGACAACAGGCAGTGCTGGGCCTGGTGACACCCGTGGTGGTGAATCCCACGCAGGGGCTGGGGGGGGGGCTGGATGCCCACCCTGCCCCCGGCAGTTGTCACCCACAGTATGGCTAGTGAGGAGCTGCAATTGGGGGCCACCCAGAAGCGAGGTGATCCGAATCTAAGGTGGTGAGTGGAGGCCCTGGAGGGGGTGATCCGGGCAGTGGCAGAACAGCTGAACATGGGGCCACCAGGGCCGATGGCAGCACCAGGAGGAATGGCTACAGGTATGGCAGTAGGAGTACCCTTGATAGGGGTGGTGGCGCCAGGCGCTGGGGCCGTTTCACAGCTGGTGGAGGGAGTGGGCCCAAGGGGATGGGCACACTGGGCCCAGGAGGTGCAGCAATACCAGACCTGCCCCTTCCCCACACCTACACATCCGGGGGTGGGGGGCACGGCAGGGGTGAGCGGGGCAGAGCAGCAGTCCACGCAACTCATCTGGTGGAATGGAATGTGGGTGCCAGTTCCCCTCCCTAGCGTCCCGGCGGCAAGCAGTCTGGCTGCCCCAGTGGTACCGGCATCTACACACCCCTTCCAAGCCGGGCAGGCATTACAGGTCTGGAACGGATCTGGGGTCACACCGGGTTTGCCCCAACCCCACAGTCGGGAGATGAGTCCATATTTACCCCCGGGGGTAGGTTATGCAGCCGTGTCGGCCCCCATCGGGACGCATTTGCTTCTGGCCACCAGGGAGAAGATTTGGAGGAGCAAATTGATAGACTTGTTTGCCCTTCTAATCCGGGATCCGAAAATCGATCCAGCGGATCCTGAGGAAAAGAAGGAGAAGGAGTGCTACAAGCGCCCCAAGGCTGATAGGAATTGGGTCACAATCTACCAGGGAGTGATTATTCAGGCATACCCAGCCCGAGCACCGGAACTCCTCAAATATGCGGACATCATCCGCAGAGCGTATGAGTCTGCGCCTGCTGGGGCCTGGCTATGCTATGATGAGGCCTTCCAGCATTGGGCTGCCTTCACCCCAGGCATGAGGTGAGACACCCACATTCCTGATCTTTGGCTTGACTTCATGGTTGATGCGTCCAATGCCACAAAAATGAATAGTGGACACCTGCTTGAAAAAGGGGGGTTTCCCCAGCTAACGAGATTTTTCGTAGCGAATGGAAGCGGTCAGCGACCACACAAGCGAACCAGTGTTGGGAATTCAGGCAGTCAGGAAAGTGCTCTCAACTGGCTTGCAAGTTTGGGCATTCATGTCCCTACTGTTCAGGCCTGCACGATGCTGCAGCCTGCCTGAAAGCAAAAGGGGAAGTTAAAGGTAGGGGCCGCACGAGACCGCAGGGCAGAGGCAGCCCGGGAGGAAATGGTCAGCTGGTTGTGGAAAAGGGCCCCAACGCCAGTTAGGGTGGAACGGCTGGCGGTGGCCTTGGCATCCCACCCTGAGCCTGGCGAGGTAAAATACATAGTTGACGGGTTCAGGGAGGGATTTAGGATACCAGCAGGGGAGGTGCACCCACACAAGGCCGCGCCCAATTTAAAATCAGTGCTGGGGTTGGAGACTGTAGTGAGACAAAAGATAGAGAAAGAGCGAGCAGATTGCAGAATGGCCGGACCGTTTTCTTCCCCCCCATTTCCTAATTTGATCGTTTCCCCGTTAGGGGTGGTCCCCAAGAAAAGCCCGGACGAGTACCGCATGATCAACCATTTATCATACCCAAGGGGAGGGTCAGTCAATGATGCGATACCCAAGGAATTGGCCACGGTTCGTTACACGTCATTTGACACGGCGATTGCGCTGATGAGGTGACACGGCTCGGGCGCCCTATTAGCGAAATGCGACGTAAAATCCGCCTTTCACATCCTGCCGGTCCATCCGGAGAGTTTCCATCTACTCGGGCTCCAGTTTCAGAGGCAATACTGTTTCAACAAGTACATACCTATGGGGTGCTCTATCTCATGTTCGGCTTTCGAGCGGTTTAGCTTGTTAGTCGAATGGATCGTTAAGCAACGTGCCGAGGGAGGGGACATCACCAAATATTTGGATGATTTCCTTTTCATCGGGCACGCAGGGACCAGGGAGTACCAAGGGAGATGGAAGTGCTCCAGAAATCTGCCGAGTACTTGGGTATCCCCCTTGCCTCAGAGAAGTCTATCATCTGATAGAACTGTTGATTGTAAATGGGGGCTAGAACTGTCCCCCAAAACTTCAAATCAATTGGAGGTTTGGAGGGACTCGGTCGATAATGGGAGCTTTGAGTTACCTGACGACACCGTAACACCCACTTCTTGTAGCTTTAGTTGTTTAAGTACAGGGCTACAGTTTTCAGGAGACGGGGCCAGGTGACACCCCCGCTTCCTCGATTGAACAGTAACAAAAGATTCCTCAGCCATCACGCCGCCACAGGGATCCAAGGGGACTAAAGGCAGTGCCTGCGCTGGCCCTCGCCTAAGGCCGCACGCACAAGGGCGCGCCCTTGCACGCGCAGCCCTTAGGTGTGCAGGCCCAAGGTGCGCACGCCCGTCTGTTGAGGCTTTATGCCCCTGCTGGGCGGGTCTTGCCTCTCCCAGCCAATCGAGTTCACAGTCTTCCGGGTCATGCAGGGTTTCTAACAGGCTCCAGCTGGGGCTTCTAATCACCCCCCCAAGACACCCTCTCCACACTTCCACGGCCAAGGGGCAACTGGCAGCAAAGGGTCCTGGCCCCCGACACAGCTCTCCCCGCTCAGCTCCACCTCAGACTTGGTTTACTGAGTATCGAATTTCTGAGGACTTGCCCTGAAAATTCAGTACTCGGCCAAACTTCAGCAGAGTGCAGGGAGGGTGGGGGCGGTGGCTGAATGGAATAGTGTAGCATTGGCCGGGGAGGGAGGGAATAGGCCAGCGTGGGCCTGGGAACGGGTGGGAGGTGGGGATCTAGCAGGGGCTCAGGGGCAGGGTACTTAAGGGGGTGGGAGCTGTGATGTATGGCCTCTTCCCGAGCTGGTAAGTTAAAAGAAAAAGAAAAAAAATCCTGTGTATGTTCAGAAGGGTCTGAATGGCCCCTTCTGAGCATGCTCAGAACTTTCCAAGATGCCGCTGGCTTGTCAGCATGCCGCGGGTGCCATCTTGGATGTGGCCAGCTGGTTCTTCTGAGCATGCCCAGAACTGACTGGCCACATCCAAGATGGTGCCTGCAACATGCTGCACTGCCAGCAACATCATGGAAAGGTCTGAAAATGCTCAGAAGGGGCCATTTAGGCCCTTCTGAGCATACCCAATTTTTATTTTCTTTTAGCTTACCAGCCCGGGATGAGGCCACGAATGACAGGACCCCCCTCCAGAGGTTCACTCTGGGTAAGTACACTACCCCTGGCCCCCTTTCTAGGCCCCCACCCCTCTTTCTTGGTCCCTGTTGACCTATTCCCTTCCCCCCCATGCCTCTGCCCCCCCCCCCCGCCCACCTACATTCCGAATTCTGAGCATTCTCCATGGGTCTGAGGACCACCCTGAACACTTGTGACTGGTCCTTGGACCCTCGGAAATAGACACATTTTTTTTTTAATACTTGGAACAGCCCTTGTTAAGACCCAGGAAGACTATGAGGAATCTTACACAACTAGGTGAATAGGAAATAAAACGGCAAATGAAATTCAACATTGATAAGTGCAAGTTGATGCACATAGTTAAAAATAATCCTCACTATACATGCATGATGCTAGGTTCTAATCTGGGTGTAACCAACTCAGGGGAAGGATCTGGGAGTCACTGTGGATAGTTCCTTGAAGACATCAGCTCAGGGTGTGGCAGCAGTTTAAAAGGCAAGCTAAATGCTAGACATTATTGCAAAAGGAATAGAAAATAAAAGGAAAGGTATCAGTGCTGCTGTATAAATCTTTGGTATGACCCTCACCTTGAATATTGTGTGCAGGTCTGGTTGCTGTGATAAAATAGAACTGGAAAAGTTTCAGAGAACGAGGCAACAAGTATTATAGAAGGGATGGATCGAATTCTATATGAGGAGAGGCTCAACAGGTTGGGGCTGTGTAGTTTGGAGAAGAGGTGATCAAGAGGGGATCTGATAAATTTTTTTATAAAATCGTGAGTGGCATAGAGAAAGTAAATAGGGAACTGTTGTGTGCTCTCTCCCACAAAAAGAGAACAAGGGGACACTCTCTGAAGTTAAATGGCAGCCAATTTAAAAAAAACAAAAGTACTTTTCATGCAGCAGATAATACAGTTGTGGAACTCATTGCCATGTGAATGCCAGCAGCACAACTAGCTTCAAACAGAAATTAGATGCATTCGTAAAGGGCACAGCCATAAAAACCTACTAGTTGGGGCTTAAACCCCTGGCTACTGGTAGTTGGGAGTCATTAGAAGGAGATGGGTCACACCTCAATGACCTGTACATGTACTTCTCTTGAGCTATCGGAACTGGCCAGTGTCAGGCACAGGATGCTGGGCTCAATGGACCACTGGTGTGACACAGTATGACACTTATGTTCTTATTATCTTGCTAGTGGCACATCACTTGCCACTGCAGGGGCCATCAAAGAAACCGGCAGCTATTGCTCCCAGAAACAATACTTACAGGGGTAACCTTTGCTCCCCCAGTACTAGAGCACAGCCAGATACCTCGTACTTCACAAGCTGTGAAGGTCCCACTGAGATCCTCTAGTCTGACCTACTGTCTAGCCTAGAGTTCTAGCTACTGTACTGAGCCCCTAACTTGTGTTTGACTCTTTAACAAAGGCAGCCAGCCAGGATATGAATCCTGCATGCAACAGAGAATCCACATCCCTGGGCATGTGTGCCAGAGGTTATTAATCACCTGCACTGCCATATTCCTATTCCTAATTGGAACTTGTGCAGCTCTCCCAGATATTAACTCCTGCTCTACTATCTGTTACTAAATTAAAGAACCTTTGCCTACCCAACACCTTCTCATGGTGAAGACACTTGTACTCCATAATCAGGTCACTTGATCTAATTTTTGTTAGGCAAAACAGATTGAGTACCATAAATCTCTTACTGTCAGGCTTGCTTTTCAGCCCTTGAATCATTGCTGGCATTGGGGAAAAAGCAGTGAACACAGGTCCTTGATCCAAGGTAGCTGATTTAGACCTCGCTTTGGGGGGAATTGTACGTTCCTACTGATTGTGTCAGTGGCTAGCACGTGGTGGGATGATAAATACAAACAACAGTGGCCCAGTGCCCTAAGAGTCAGCAGGAAAAGAACCTCCAGTCCCAGCTGTGTTCTGAGATGTCTCACCCAATTGGAGCACAGTACCTTTTCTTGGCCAGCAAATTCCTGCAGGATGATTTGCCTTTCTGTGCATACTTCCAAGAAGTCTTCTGAGTGACAGCTTTCATGCAGGGCAGGGAAGAATGTCAACTGGTTAGAATCCACCCCAGTTTTTGCTCCTTTTAGCATCAACTCTTCTACATCAACATATAGGAGACAAAGAGAAAGCAGTATCAGTGGCAGCCAGATGACATCAAGAGGAATGACAACTCAAGTTAGACTTTCACCCAATAGGTTCTACCTTGTGAAATGTCATTATTTATCTGCAACTCCCCCTCTCCACAACATAGTTATAATAAACCCAGAGAGAGCAGATGAAATCTGGTTCTTGCTGGGCATGATGAACCAAGTCCAATGAGATCAGAGCGGAGCTCATTTGGATCTGTAGTCAGAAGTCCAACTGAGTTCATCTCATTTTTTATTTTTCATTTCTGTTTCTGCCCAATTCAGTTCAGTTAGACTTGAGTGTTCATTTTGTTCAACTCTGGGCTGGGTCTGGCTGGCACCAGGAAGGACAAAAAAGGAAGAGGCCAGGGAGGATTCTGTCCCTACTGCCCCAGGTGTTATGGGTTTCTTCAGATGGCTGTGACCAGAAATCGGACGCTAGACAGGGTGGTTTCATGCTGACATGGAACAGAAGATTTGTGGACTCCTGCTCATGTGCTTGGGGTCTAACGGATGTCTATATTTAGGGTCAGGAAGGAGTCGTCTCCCCCCTGCCCCCCCAAGCCATATTGGCTGGTGACTGAGGAGTTTTACCTTCCCCTGCAGAGTGGGACATGGCTCACATACTTGGGTCTAGCTCACCAAACTAACTCCCTGCCACTACAAGGACCTGTGGCACTGGTGCCCCTGGGTCACTCCTGCTCTCTGGCTGAGGCACACTACAATTTAGGGAATCTGCAACTGTATTAGTTTCTGTCTCATTTATGTGGGGATTGATGCGGTGGCCTATCACATACAGAAAATGGATGATCGGCAGTCCTTTCTAACCTTACTCTGTGACCAAGAGAGAGGCTGTGGGGATGCTCAAATGAGACTGGGAAGAACTGGAAGGCACTTTTGGGTTTTGGGGGCCTCTGCTGGGTAGGGTATTGAAACAGTCAAAGGAAAGATAAAGGTGTGATCTTTCCTGCAGGAACAGTACCTGAGTTGAAAGCATCTACACTCATTTGGACATGGGTGGCTGGACAGCATTGTATTCAGCAACCTATGAGCAGACCTCCATAGGGACCATTGCTCTGGCACATGGCTGTATGTGGGGTGGGGTCCAGTGTAGGTGCAGGGGGATGTACCAAGAGCTCAGGCTGTACAGCTGAGATATACTGGGGGCATGAGTATGAGGGTGGCATCATGCTTGCCAACCCTACTAACTTGTGGTCCTGTGGCTGATGTACATGAGTGGAGAGGGACCATGACTAAGGCAGCAGCAGCAGCAGCATTGGGGGCAAGGCTAGCAACCCTGTTGGAAATACATTCCTTTGGTTGCAGCCCCCCTAAGCACCTCATCCTGTTTGTTTGCTAGAAACAGCAGGAGTAGACAGACAGATCAGGGAACCCTTCCCCCATCCTATCTGTCCTACTCCTGCCAGGACCTGATTGGTCAATCTCCTCCCCCAGGAGGTTTCTCATCTCTTTGTGTCTGAGACTTTGTGTCTGAGAGAGCTTCCTTCCTCCCTCTTGAACACACCTAGTCTTAGGACTTAGTATAGATGTAAGCCTTTCCTATCCTACATGTATTTCCTAATAAAACTACTTAAGCTTAGGCATGTTTCCTGCCTGCTTATTGATGATTAGCTACTCACACTCCTCTGTAAACTCTGCATTGTCAAATGGATGCAATGATCTCACAGTCCTTGCATTTCAGCTCTGACCCCTAACCACAGTGTGAAGCCCATACAATACATCCATTCCTGCAGGGGCATAGCTAGCTACAGAAGATGGAATGGGTCCCCTGCTGGGGCCCTCAACTCCAGTGTGCTTATGCACTCTACGTGTGTGGGGGCCTCCCAGGCTTGTGGGCCCCAGTGAAGCTGCACCTGCTACACCTAGTATGCCCCTGCATCCCTGCACTGAGCCCCAACATTCCAGCACAGAAAGCTATTTCCTAGGAGCTGGGTTTTAACAGTGTCTTGGAAGCACTGGATATATGAGAAATCAGAGGGTGGCTCTACACATTATGTTAGCCTTGGGGGATCAGCCCCATGGTGCTACTCTCTGCTACGTCATGCCATGATGGAGTAGCATGAACAAATATTCCTACTGTTCCGTGTTTATGCTGCCACTCTATGGAATCTGCTCAATAGGGGTAGCCCCTCAGGTGGCAGCATAAATAGGTGAAGCCCCCAAACTACTGGTTGCTGAAAATGACTAGGCAAAATGACACGTGCAAAGCAAAACTCCTCACTCATGAAAAAGACAAACACAAAGCCCTCCACTGCAGAAACAAAATGAGCTAAGGCTAGTGAGGGAATCGGGATACTGAAAGCAATGAAAAGGTTTTCCTTTTTTATTAAGTATGTCAAAAGAAGAAGAAGGACATGTTGGATCTATTGTTCAGTGAAAATGGTGAAATGTTAGTAGGAGACAATAAGAAGGCGGAACTTCCCAATTCCTACTTTATCTCATTCTTTACAAAAAAGGGAAACTGTGTCCAGCCTGGTTACAGGCATATGAAGGAAAAGGGGGAAAGACTGCAGGTCACAATAGATTAGACTTTCCCTAGCTCCTCATTCACTTAGGTCTCTTCCCTGATTTACTCTTCTAGCATATAACTAAGCTAAGCACATGCACCTGTGACCTCTCGACTTCATGACTGTATTCCTGTCTCTCCCTCTGTTCTCCCACCTCTTCATCTCTCCTCCCTTGTCTCTCCTAGATTGTAAGCCCTTCAGGGCAGACACCTTGTCTATAATTAATTATTGTAATATACCAGATACTTACTTACTTGTATAGTGCCAGCAATGTAAGTAAATAAGTAAGTAAGTAAATAAATAAATAATGAATTCAAATAATCAGAGCTGGAAGAATTACATACTAGGGCACTGAAAGAACTTGTTGAAGTACTCTCAGAACTTCTGTCAATTATCTTTGAGAACTCCTGGAAAACAGGTAAAGTGCCAGAAGACTGACGACAGGCAAATGTTGTCCCTATCTTTAAAAAGGGGGGTGGGGGGAGAAGGATACGGGAAATTATAAACCAGTCAGCCAGACTTCAGTATTGGGAAGATACTAGAACAGATTATTTTTTTAAATAATTGATCTATAAACATCTTGATGATGATGCAGCAAATACAGATTTGTCAGGAACAGATCATGCCAGACTAATCTTGTCTCCTCCTTTGACAGAGTAACTAGTTTAGTAGATATGGGGAAGACCATGGACATAACGTACTTTGATTTCAGCAAAGCATTTGACAAAGTTTCACATGAGAACCTCATTGCCAAGCTTACACACTACAAGTCAGATTCATAGCTTGTTGAAGAAACATACTCACTTGGCTAAACATACTCATAGCATTGCTATTATGTCTCCCCTTAGTCTTCTTTTCACTTGGCTAAACATACTCAGTTCCTTCAACCTTTTCTCAAAAGTCTTTCTTTCCAGGCCCTTTATAACCTTTGTTGCCCTCTGAACCCACTTCAATGTCCTCCTTAAAATGAGGCACCCAAAACTGGATACTATACTCTAGGCGAGGTCTGACCAGTGTCACATAGAGTGGAATTATAGTTCTGTTGACTTGAAAACAATGTTTCTGTTAATGCAGCCTAAAACTGTATTAGCCTTTTTTTGCAGCCACATCACATTGCTGACTCATATTCAGTTTGTGATCAACCACAATCCCTAGATAGTATACTTCTCACATGTGATGCTGCCAACCTGGCTATCCCTTTTCTTATGCTTGTCATTTGGTTTTTCTTCTCTAAATGTGGAACTTTACATTTAGCTTGGTTGACTTTAATTTTATGAATTTCTGCATAGATTTTCAACCTATCAATATTTTTTTTAATTCTAATTTCATCTTCCAAGGGTGTTAGTCACCCAGTCCATTTTTGTGTTATCTGCAAACTTGATAAGTATTCCCTCCACCCCTTCATCCACGTTTTTCAAGTTTTCCTAATCTTTCAAAGCTATAATAGTTATATTGATTCACTGTATGATTAGTTTTGATGACAGTTATTACATATATGCATGCACACAACGTACTAAAACTAAAGCCTGCTGGCATTGTAAATATTTTGGATATGCACTGACTATTAATTTCCCAACTGTATCTCTACAAGTACGAGTTTGATTCTGCTTGATACTTAGGAAATCAAGTAAAATGACAACACTGGTTTATTTTATATTTTATTTCTGAATCTATTTCTGTGGTTTTGATAGTTCATTAAAAACTACAGATATTTCAAACCCCCCCCCAAATTTCTGTTTGTCCCCCCCATGAATAAAATAAATAAATACAATTTTTAAATTCCATACTGCCAAAATTTTGGGAAATTTTATATTTCTAGTTAATACCTTGAATTTCTTCCTCATTTGGAGCAGATTCATTCCCATTTGTCTGGAGAACCTGAAAAGATAAAGGACACAACTAGAAGAGACTCTGTGGGAAGACAGACATACACATCTGCACCAAACTTAGCACAGATAAGACTTTGAACGCCAAGTATAGCTGCATACCAGGCACTGGTAAGGATCCCAAGAAACAAACAAATGCAGACATGCTTATGTGGTGATACCATGTTTTCAGCAAACACGGATCCAGTACTATCCGTGCAACACTGCCAGCTCCAGGACAGAAGAGGAGTCTAGGAAATGTTTTCAGAGTCTGAGCTCCATTCATTCAGGCAAGAAATGAGACAAAGATGCCGCAATACCTTTCTGCTTCCAGCTGACAGGAATTCCGACTCTCCTGGCCTAGATAGCTCAGATTTCAAAGGGATGACTTGTTTGCCCACTCAACAGCTCCAGAATATCTGACTACACCTGCAGGAGTTTTCAGACACATGCTACCTCAAGCAAGTGCTTTACCTTGGCAGTATTGCAGATATAAAGATATCTAGTTTCTCCTACCCATGAAGTAATAACACTTCAACATGAGGGGAGACAGCTCCACCCCATTCAAACCAAGCCATGGCCCCTCCCCCCTCATACCACCCTGACCCAGAGCTGCAACTGGGGAGACAGTGAGGGAAATCACCATTCTGTTCCCTGCATTTTAATTTGCCAGTAGCTGGAGAAAATGGTGGCAGCTCTGCCCACTCCTCCATGTGCCAGGAAATTCAAATGCTGGTGGGTCCCGTTGGCCATCACTGTGTGTGGAAGGGGACCAAATTAAGGAAGGGATTCCCATTGCAGTCCAGACTCAGGGGGGGCACCCCCTCCATTACCTTGCACCCCCTTGAAATTGTTGCAGGGGGTTATGGAGGATTATAGAGCTGTGGCCGTAGTTCTATAGTTAAGGGAAAACAGAGATCTTATTGAATCGCCACCTATCTTTTAACACTGGAGTTTTGGGGCATTGATTTTTGGGTTTGCGACCAGTTCTTTTGCAGGGGATTTCTCCTTTATTTGGCAGTGTATGTTAACTTTAAAGTGTTACAAAGTTTATACTAATTGTTGGTAGCTGTTACAAGAAAATTTGTATTTTCCATCAAAAGTTATAACTAGACGGTGTCGTTATAGTCAATCGTAAAAATACTTTATGTCACACGTGTGTTTTATGTGGTGCCATTGTTCACATGTCATGTCCCCCAGCCAACAGGATGCCCCAGGAGCCATTTCTATGGATTGGGAAGGTTTAAATCTCCCCTGCCGCTTCCTGACCCCAGTGCGTATACCGGCCCGGGGTGTGTTGGGGCAGGGAACCAGCTTTAAACGTCCCCCAGCCATTAGCAGAATGGCTCAGAACTTCTTCAGTCAATTTGAGAATGTCACCTGACAGTTCAGGTGCATGGGGGGGAAGTCAGGTTTTATTGACGATTTAACAGAAATTAAGATTGAGGCCCTTTTAAAACAGGCTGCGGTGGGTGGGGGGATGGGTGTGCACCAGCGGTGAAAGGAGGTGGGTGTGCGCCCACCCATCTCCACACATGGAGAAAATAGCCTTCACACCAGTTGCTCCATGCGTAGGTGATGGGTGGAGATGGGTGGAGCGAGCACGCACCACCCCCCAACGCTGGCGGCATTCCCATGGGCACCCCACCACCACTGCTGTCAACCCGCAGCGTTTTTATGAACCCACACACACGGACACGCATGGGGGTGGGGGGTGGGGGGAAAACGCCTGTTTGAAGAGAGCCTAAGATATGTATTACACACCATGGAAAACACATTAACATCTTTCAAAGCTTTTCAACATCTTAGGTCATTTTTAAACAGACATTATTATTATTATTAGCAAACATTTATATAGCGCCAGCAATGTACCTGGCGCTTTACAAAGTAATTGAATAGACACGGCCCCTGCCCTAGGGCTTACAATCTGAGAGACGGGGGGAGACGAAGAAGGGGGTGTAATGCCCATTAAGCGAGAGCCGCCAGGGGCTGTCAAGCCCAGTTATGGTTTTCTTCCCCCCCTTGTAACTGTTATAGTGGGCTGCCCACTCCCAGTGTTTTCTACCCTCCCCAGACGGATGGGGGCCGCCTTGCTGTGTGCAGGGAGAGTCGCACTGCACTGCACACAGCAAAGACTGTGAGACTCCGCTCCCCCCACCTCCAGGTGGCACTGCAGCTTGAGTTTCCTTCCCCCTCAGCGGCTGCCTAGTATCAGCTGCTTCCGGCAGCTACTAGGTGGCCAGCGGCACACAAATTCAAGCCGCAGTGGGGATCAAACTGCGCAGCGTCACTTAGCAAGGCAAGGCTTCCCAAGGCAGCCGCCCATCCACCCAGGGAGAGTAGAGAGCAACGGGAGTGGGCAACTTGCCGGAAGCAGAACCACTTCAGCCGCCCCCGCTTCAGCTGCCCCAGCCACACAACACCACGGTAGAAGCGGAAGGGGAGGGAGGGCTTGCTGGATGGACGGGTGGGGCCTGCTGTTGTTCTGCACAGTTGGGGCGGGGGCACCTGGAGCAGCATGAACCAATTATGGGGGGGAAGGGGCACAATGGTTATGGGGTGGGGGCAACTGATTACTGGGGGCACAAATGAACTGGTTATGTGTGGGGGGTCAGCGTGAATTGATTATGGGGACACAAATGAACTGGTTATGGGTGGGGGCAGTATGAATTGATTATGGGGACACAAATGAACTGGTTATGGGTGGGGGTCAGCATGAATTGATTATTTATTTTATTATTTTTATTATTTTATTAAAATATTTTTATCCCATCTCTTCCATTAACAGCGGCTCGAGGCAGCTAACAACAGTAAAATAAACATAAAATACAATCATATATATCTCAAACACAAAAAAACTATCCAATAAATTAAACGGGGGGTAAAAATAAATCACCCTAACCCCTCTCCTACCCTTCACCCCTCTCCCTCATCAAATGCCTGGCAGAACAGCCAGGTCTTGCATTTTCATCTAAAAGAGGGAAGGTCCAGAGCCAACCGGACCTGTACCGGAAGGGAGTTCCACAGCCTAGGTGTGGCCACCGAAAACACCCTCTCTAGAGTCTCCCCCGGGAAACCCGAGGAACCTCCAGGAAGGCGCCCCTGGCCGACCGCAGGGTCCGGGGAATGAGACGGTTCCAAAGGTAGGCAGGGCCCAGACCATTTAGGGTTTTATAGATCAAAACGAACACCTTAAATTGGGCCTGGAAGACTATAGACAGCCAGTGCAGAGAATGGAGCACCGGTGTAATTCTGCAACAGCTACAGTCTTCGGACCGTCACCCACGTCCAGGCATTACAATAGACTAGTCTTGAGATAATGAAAGCATGGATTACAGTGTCCAGGTCGGAGTCTGAGATATATGTCCGGAGCCGTCACACCAGATGTAAACGGCGAAATGTGCTCCTCACTACAGCAACCACCTGGACATCCAGGCAGAGTTGGGAATCGAGGAGCAGACCCAGACTGTGAACCTGAGATGCCAGTGGGGGACAGACCCCATCAATGACAAGGGACGGCACACCCACCGCCTTACCCGCTAACATCACCTCCATCTTGTCAGGATTCAGCTTCAGTCGGCTCAACCTCATCCAGTCCCGCACTAGGCATCAGCCACTAGGCATCAGGTAAGCACTGAGACTGCAGAGTCTGAGTTGGATGAAAAAGAGAGGTAGAGTTGGGTGTCATCAACATATTGATGACACCGAACATCAAACTCTCTCATGACCTCACCCAATGGCTGCATATACATGTTGAACAGGAGAGGGGACAGAATGGAACCTTGTGGGACTCCACACGAGAGGTCCCAGGGAGATGAAGAGCAATCCCCGAGTACTGCCCACTGAGTTCTTCCGGCCAGGAATGAGCGGAACCATTCAAGAACAATTCCATGCACCCTGGCTTGGTCCCACAAGCAAGTCACCAACATCTCATGGTCAACGGTATCAAAAGCAGTCGACAGATCTAACAAGATCAACGGGGTCGATCATCCCTGATCTAATTCCCGGCAAAGGTCGTCGACCAAAGCCACAAGTGCAGTCTCAGTACCATAACTTGGGTGAAAGATGGACTGCAAGGGATCTAGAAAACTGATGCCATTCAGATGCTCCTGCAACTGCCGAACCACCACCCATTCAATAATCTTCCCTTAAAAGGGAAGATTAGAGACAGTACGATAATTGGCAATGTATGGGGCCCCATAGCTGGCCCCAATTATGGGGGCACAAATGAACTGGTTATGGGTGCAGGGCAGCATGAATTGATTATGGGGGCACAAATGAACTGGTTATGGGTCAGATGCATGCAAGATGGGTAGTGCCCCCAGACCCACCAAGCCGGGCAGTGCTCCAAAGCTGCCAGTGGGAAACAATGGAAACGGGGGAAGGGGGTGCCATCTTGATTTCTTGGCCAGGGGCTCAATCAACCATAGCTACGCCCCTGCAGGCATGGCTGGGGGGGGGGGGGAAGGTCTGTGTGCGTTGCATGGAGCGCCCACATGGCTAGTGAGTTTGGGGGGGAATCAAACAGAATGGGATGGGTGTGCGCCCCTACCCATGCATGGTTTGGCCTGCCCCCACACAGAGCATCCCAGATTTTTCCTGGATGCTCCATGTGTGGGCATGAGTAGGTGGTGCGTGGGTCGCGGGAGCACACACCCACACACACTGTCTTCTGGTGGGGGATGGGTGGACCTGCGTGGGTACATCTCGCCTAAAAATTGTCTTACTTTTTGTTAAGTTGTCAATAAGTCCTGACTGAAATAGATCTAAATCAGAAAGGAAGTAAGTGCATGTGGATGTGGCGTATTATAAAAGATGTAGTTAAAATTAATTACCATTTGAATTTAAAATAATTTTCATTTTTGATCATTTGCATTTTGAAATATATGGAAGTATAGGATTATATTTACATTATTTTGTAATTTAAAAAGTGTATAACAAAGATGCCTTAACACACAATTTCCTCTTGTGGTAAAGCTTGAGTAAATGTGAATACATCTTAACTACAACTTAAAACCAATGGGTTTTTTATATTTTAATACAGAATATGTGGCCAATTCGCCAAAGTGTGCTACCTCAGACTTTCCAGAAGCTGCTGCTGCTGCATGGATGACCTTGTATCGAATCCGCTTCCTCATGCGGGCAGGGCCTTCATGCTCACTGAGAACCCACCTCGAGACCAACAGCTCCGAGTCAGACCCCCACCGACCACCTCTCCTGAAAAGCTGCTCTTGGAGGGCTTCCCAGCCTTTAGCTGCCTTGTTATAGGTACACTGCAGCCTCTGTGGGGAAAGACACGCACACATATTGCTCTGTAATGCTCAGCAACCTCACCAAGTCTGATAAAACAGACAACCACCCCCTACCTCTACATTGAAACTTATGCTACTGCAGGAAGGAGGGAGGGAGGCTGCTGGAGATGTCACCAAACTTAGGACGCTTTCCCACATGACAAAACGTACACCGTTTGCCTCTGCAAGAAACTGCAAGAGGCAAATGCAGCTCAGCTTTCGTTACATAGGAAAACAAAGCCATGCGGCTTTGGCGCCGACCTGTATAAGATGCAGAGCTGGAAAATTGAGCTCTGCATCCTCCACATGATCAGTGCCAAAGCCGCACAGCTTTGTTTTCCCATGTGACAAAAGTCGGGCAGTATTTGCCTCCTGGAGTTTCTAGCGGAGGCAAATGGTACACATTTTGTCATGTGGGAAAGCGCCCTCAGGATGCTTTCACACAAGATGGTGTTTCCCATGATTTTCTTGTTCCTGCGATCTTCCCACGATCTTACAAAAATGCTATTTATTTTCTGGGCACCCTTCTCACAAGACCTGTCGCCTGCAATTTTTTCTTTGTGTGTTTTTCATTGTCGTCAATCATAGGATCTACCATTCTCACAAGTGCAAATTCCGTGTAATTTTCATCCTCTCCCTTCTGTCCTGCACCTGCTGCCCAACTGACCTCAGAGCGGGGTTGAAAACCACAAGCAAGCAGCAGATTGAAATTAACAAGCCTGTGGCAGAGTTGGGTGAAATTAACAAAATGGCAGCAGATTGAAGTGAAATTAACAAAGTGGCTGAAATTAATTAGCTGCAAATGAACCATGGCTCCCTCCTGCTAATTTCCACATCTGATATCCTGCAAGTGTAACACCGACAGGTATTCCCATGTTCCCACTTTTGCACAACCATAACACCTGTCACTGTAAGAGTAGGATTTCAGAGCCCGGTAACACACGAGCACTCAAGGCATAACTCGTGGGACAAAAGTGGAATAGTGCATCACACATGCAGTTAACTGTGGGAGCAAATTACAATCCCACAATTAGCATCTCATGTGAAAACAGTCAGAGTTGCTAGACTGGGCTCAGTGAAGTAACAATGGGCTAAGCAGGATTTCCATGGCCTCCTTTATTCTGTCACATGCCTCCCCAAAACGGCACCAACTCCAACCACTCATCCAGCTTCTGAGAAATTCAAAGCAGTGTCATTTAACATGTACAGCTGCAGCGGATGTTCTTGACGGCTCTGTGTGTTCCCACTTGTGCAGATCCGCATGCCATTTATCCCAAACTCTCTGGAGCAGTGAACTATTGGATCAGCTCCTCCTCAACCCCCCACTTAACAGCCTCGTAACACTTCACAGAGTAGAAGACGATGGGAAGGGCAGGAATCCTGTTTTTCAAGATTCTGCAGGGATCACCTCTTACCCTCTTGCAAGCCCTCTGCAAGATCAAAGCACCTCACTTGGTCAAATTTAGTCTCTTGTATTTGAATGCTAAGAATGAAAAGCACCTCACAATTTCTGTTGGCTTGCATATGGTTTATAGCTTTAATAACATTTTTACCCCCACTTTTAATCATGTTTGTTTGTTTTTAACAGTGGACAATGCACAGTACTGAAGACAGGTCCATTTATTTTAGGTTGGCTTACGCTGAAGTTCTCGTATATCAAACTGTTTTAGACGCCCAATAAAATCAACTCAAGCAGAGTCTGCAGTAGAGAAACCAACACTAACTTTGGGCATTTTAAAACATGACGGTACTGCAGGTGGCCATGTTTTGACCCATGTGGCCACCCGTGGTGCCATTATGTCTGATCTGGCCTGTCAGATGTTTCCCCGGGCCGGATCAGGGGTTTCCCTGGGCTGTGGTAGTTTTTAGCCCAGGCTGTGACTCGGACCCATCGCCGAGTCACAGTTTGGGCTAAGTCCTGCTGCGGCCTGGGAAAGACATCTTCGGACCAGAGTAGAGTGGAATGTCACATCTGATGGCCCACTCTACTTGAGGCAGGGCCAGGGCTGTTCCGGGCGTACAAGAAGGTTGGTGGGCTGCGCTCAGCAGTGTGGGGGGCAGGGCCTGCTGACCCACGTCTGCATGCCACCCTGCCCTCTCCCCACCCCTCCTCAGGCCGCCAACGCATCTGTTCGGCAGCCCAGCCAGGAACAAAGTGTGATGGAAAAATACCCATTGTTGTTGTTTTACTGAAGAAACAATGAGACACGAGAGAGCTCTTTCTGAATGCTGCACGCGGTTGACAAAAACAGGTGGCAACAGTGCTCTCCCCCACCACCACCTCTTTCCCCTCAGCACACCAGTCAGTCTCATGCAGGGGGATAGAGAGCTGCTCCAATAGTTCACTGCTCTAGAGAGTTCTGAATGAGTGGCTTGCGCAGGCACATCCCCACAAGTGGTAATGAACAGAACCCCTGTGGAATGGCTCTGTGGAAGAAGATCAGTAATAGGTTGAAAAATTACACACACGCAAAAACAAATTTTGATCAGCTGCAGTTAAAAGAATTTATTCTATGACAACAGCTCATCATGAGATTTTCAGCCCCCTACCTGTAGATGATCCTTGTACAAAGATGCGTACAGCTCCTGCCCACTCCTCCTATACTTTTCCATGCATGACATGAAAACCTGGCAGAAAGATAAGACAACACTATGCTCAGGGACAGGAGTTTTGCAAGTGGACACAGTTGCTGGACAGGAGCCATAGACCTATAGCTGTTCGCTCAGGTTAATGCTGGTATAGAGGAGCCATGATGAAAGACTGTCAAGGTTAGTTTGGCTGCTCTTCAGGAAAGACCCTGGGAAATGACAATAAGGACTAAACACCCACAAAAGAGGAACTTAATACATCCAGGAAGTTAACTTAACACAAGACATGGAGACAAAATTATTCACAAGGAAAAAAGAAATAAAGAAAAACAAACAAACAAAACAAAGAAATAAGTAGGCTTCTTATTTTTAGCCCAGGGCATGTGAATATTGCTTTTTGAATTTGTAAACCAAACTGAGCATTCATCCCCTTTAACGACTATTTGAATTCAGATTCGTCCCCTTTGTGAACACTGAATAAGAGTCCTGCAGCAGGAGCCTGCAAAACAGAAGTGGGAGGAACAAAGGCATTCCATGCAGGACTCTTTTGAATTTTGAGTCCAGAGTGGGGGGTTGGCGATTCCCCCCACCCCATCTCTGTTCCCTGCCTCCTAAAATGGAGATGACTTGGTCCAGCTGCCAGGGAATTAAAATGCCAACAAGGAACAAAGTGGCACAGGGAGCTAAAATTAAGGAGGGGGCTGCTCTCTGTGCCCCAAACTCAGGATGGACGCATCTCCTCTTTTCTTTACACTGATGTCCAATGCCCATTTGATTTAAACACAGAGCAAAAAGAAATGCAGATAATGCCCACATATACTGTATTTCAACGTCATAACAATGACTCTTAAAATTCTTGGTACATAGTTAAGCCACAGACTAGGGTGAATTGCATCAGCCCTTTATTTTATCTACAGAGATTCTCCATGGTTTTGGAATGGTGTATGGAGATCTGCCATAGCTTTTTTAACTACAGCAAATCTCCATGTACCATTATGACTGCAGTTAGTGTTCAGGAGCCAGGACAGTAGCATGACACCATTCTGCGCAAGCACAATACTCAAAAGACTACTGCTGTTCAGTAGCAAGGAAAGCTGATCCAGATTTCCAACAAATCAGTGATGGGATCACAGCTGGTCTTGTTTTTTCAGACCTGGATCAGAACAAGTGGATCTGTTGGAAATGGAATCCACCCCGAATATCCATTTTAGCCTACTATAGGCAATCCAGAAGAAGGTCTTGAGATTAAAAGACAAACTTGGAGTTAAGGAGACATACGTTCCATTGCTAGCTCTACCAGTGCCACAGCATGAGTGTGCTACTTTATATCATTCAGCCTTAGTTTCCCACTTGTAAACAGGGAATCCATGCTCACTGCATTTTCCCCATTGCCGCCAGTGTGGAAAACACAGTGGAAGACACCAGTCCCTGCTTTTAACAGAACAGATAAACTTTGTCTAATGTTTAGCAAGGTTCTGCCTCCTCGTGGTGAGCAGTGCAGGCAGCCTGAATGCCAGAGGCTGCACAAGAGGTTGCAGAGCAAAGGAATGAAATAGTTTCAGCAAAGGAGGATGGAGTCATCTGAAAGCAGAGAACAAAGGCTGACACCATCCAGTCAGGTTGCTTCAAAACAGGTTTCAGAGATAAGCCGAAGGTGTAAGTCCCAGGTCCAGGGATCAGATGGGTAACCTTTAAACGCACTGACTCGGTGCCACATGCACAGCGATTCCTCAAAGCAAACTGCCTGGCTGCTGCTTATGCTGGGCTATAATTAAGTTAACATACAAGGTCTGCATGGTGCCGATTGCTGCTGGCTGGGATCCAACTCCGTCCCCTGCCGTGAAGTGCCATTTGCTGGCATTTCCCTACAGGAAGCCCCTGCTTTACACTGATGAAGTCATTACATTTTGTTTGTTTAAAGCATCATTAAACCTGTAATCACAGTTGTAGCCTCACAAAACTATTCCATAATTCATATCAAACTCCCATAAAAACTAACCTAGAAAGCACGAGCATCCCCATCCCGGAAGCAAAGCTTCCGGCTTTACGGATACGAGACTCAGGCTGCACTGTGCATACAACAGCCACCTTTGTGCACTAACTGTAATAACAGATACGCAACATTTGAAATGCCCCTTCCAAGCCAGCTCAGGGCTCTCACAATACCTTCAAAGCAGCCACTTTGGGTTTTTCAGTGTATTTTCACTGACTTGATTGGGCTGATCAAAACCCAAGAGGGAATCAAAACCATGAAGCTGCACCAGAACCTCAAGGATCATCCAGTCCAACACCCTGCACAGAGGCAAGTTTAACCAGATCTACACCACCTGTCAAATAATTCTCCAGTTTCTTCCAATAAAATTGCCAGGGAAGGAGATTCCACAAACTCCCTCAGCAATTTGTTCCATTGCCCAATTGTTTTTAACATTTAACAAAAACCTACCTTCCTGCAACTTAAACACCTTGGGTGAATTCACACGTGCAGCAATTATCTGGATTTTTAAAAACTGGTTCTCAATAGTTCGCTGTTAACAAGTCCTGTTGCATTCACATGCATGCCATACCGATTTTAAGTACAGCGAAATAATGCATTCAGACCTTCTTGTAGTGCGTGCTTACCCGGCTGCTCAGTACGGTTCAGTTACAGGAAGTGGCCTGTGGGGAGCCAGAAGGTTGCTACTTTGTAGCAAAGTACAACTTTGCTACAACCTTTGCTGCAACTTTGCAACAACCTTTGCTACAACCTTTGTAGCAAAGGTTGCTACTTTGTAGAATCGGAGTAAAGAGGGAGAGCCTGAGGCTGCTGGAAAGAAGCCCCTCGCATAGTGAGGCGCGCTGCTTCTCTCCCTGGTTTCTTTCCGGTATCCCGCTGCTGCTACTGCTGCAGCACTACGGTAGAGGCAGAGGCAGATGATTGAAAGTCCCTTGGAGGGAAGAACTTTTTTGGGGAGAAGCATGGAGGGGAAACATGGAGGGGAAGAACTTTTTGGGGGAGAAGCTGGCTGCAGCCTGCACCCAGCGAGGCAACTACAGGGCTCCAGCTGGTCTCACTGCTTCCGGTAGGGGCAGGAGTAAAACAGCGCACTTGGAAGCACGGTTGCATTCACATCAGAAAAGATTACACACTAGTTAAAACCAGTACGATGTTGCTTTCACACTGCTGTTAAGTGCGGATTTATTGAAAACGGACAGCAAAAAGGTAGTTTTGAGTAGCTTTTCAACACGCATTGCTTTAGTGCGATATTGACTCCATTTAATCGAATTTAAGTGTTCAGACAGGCATGAAACATTCGTTTTTTTAAAAAAATTGCACAAATCAGAACGTCTGAATCCCCCCCCTTGTCTCTTGTCCTTCCTTTGGCAGTAATGGACAACACTTGTATCACCTGCAGCCACAAGCTTGGCACCAGCACCAGCCATCAGGTTGCATCTGCACAAGAAGAAGAGGGATTCTCCATTCAGGATTACATCCACCAGCAGCTAGTGCCTGCACAAGCAGAAGAAGGATCATTCGCTCAGAATTGTACCTGCCAGCAGCTAGCACCAGGACAAGCAGAAGGAGAATCCTTCATTCAGGATTGCACCCACCAGCAGCTAGTGCCTGTGCAAGCGGAAGAGGGATCCTCCAATCCGTGACTCAGGATTGCACCTGACAGCAGCTAGCACCCGCTCTGTTACCATGCAGATTGCTACACCCTCAGCCAATCAAAGCCAGCTCAACAAACCTAGGGGTGGGACAGAAAGGGCTAAAAACCTAGGGGCGAAATTGACCAGCCATTTCTTCTGGGTTGGCCAGAGCAGTAAATTTCTATCCACCACAAAACAGTTCAGCTTTTTTCCTCCCTCAACAGCGGGACAGAAAGGGCCTTCCATTTCCGGTTCCTTCCCCAGATAAGCAGTCAGTGCTAAGCAGTCCTTGGCTTACCAAACCACTCTCCTGGTTAAGCCTTCCTTGTCCCTTCTGTGTCCCCACCTGCCTCCTCCATCTTTCCAGCCTGTTGCCCATTGTCCTGATCCTAGATCTGCTGATGCCTGTGCTACCAGATTGCCCGGATCTGACCTCAACTTCCACTTGCCTACACCTCTGCCTGACCCACTCCTTACAACTTGCACCTACTTTCTTGACTAGGCTGTGGAGCAGGCTCCAAACCAGCAACGGCTGGGTACGTATTTTGAGCTGGCTTGCTTAAAGTGGCAGAAGCAGCTCCTCATGCAATGTCCAGTGACCCCTTCCAGACTGGCATTGATGGGTTTCAACAAGAGCTGTATCCACCCTAACCAGAAGAACAGGTCAGGAGGAAATCCCAGTATCACCCCACAAGAAAGACTATACCCTCTTAAAATTAGAAGAGCAGTTAGAAATATACAGCAGGGATTACTCTAGTGAACGAGATGTGCTCAGTGAAATAAGGGAAGAAAGTGGTAGGGATTTGGCTAGTGTTCTTTTGACAGCACACTGAACGTTTGTTCTTCTGACAGACTTGCTGTGGTCTGATAATGAACACAGACAGAAGGAAATGTCCAGAAACAACATGTTCTGGGCAGCTGGGCAGCAGCTCAGCCCCTAAAACAATAGCGTACTGCCCAACGGATATCCCTGAGTCTCTCAAATCGTGGTGTCTGCCTCAGACACAAAGGGATCTGCTCATTTTTATAACTGCTAAACCTGATGTGGCAGGGATCGTAACATGGAAATGGGATGCGTTCCCTCTGTTCAACCATTTTTTAAAGTCATGGGTTGGGGCCAGACTGTCCCCACCTCCCCACTTTAGACCGTAGTTGCTTCACTCACTGACACACTTCTCTTCTGCACCCTCCTTCATGAAACAGATATTTATTCTTCTGGTCAGCGCTCCCAAGTGGAGGCTAGTATACTAAGCACTCTGCTCTGGGCAGTGTCCCACCTCATTTTGCCACCAGGCCTTTTTTTCCTGTAACACAGAAGCGTCATTTGAAACAGTATTAGTTAGAGGTGCCAGGGGGACTCTGTCATGGAACAAGGCCCCATGGGATGCTGGAGCTAGACATAGGGTGTTTTCATACATGGTGGTGCCAAAGCGTTGCCACAGACTTACATTTGGGGGCCACCACTGCATCTGGGATCTGGCCAGGCTCCTGAACTAACGTGGGGGGTGGGGGGTTGAGGGGAGAGAGACCTGGCCGCTGCAGAGCTGGGTGGATGTGCGTCCACCCAGCTCCACCCTCACGCTGCTTCCAGTGGCCCGTCTCCCTGCTTGGCAGGTAGCCATGGTGACCAATGACGGCCAACATGGTGCCCAGGCCCTTGGCCACTCCGGACTGGGGCAAGTAAAACAGGCTTTCAAGTGTGAAAGCCCGCTTCACTCCCGGTCGGGCAGCGGGATCCTGATCATGATGGCGGCTAGCCTGGGTGGGCTGTGACTCAGGGACTTCCCTGAGTCACAGTTAAAGGTAGCCACCACCATGGTCAGGATCCAGCCCATGCTAACATCTGTTGGGCGCAAACTTTTGTGACAGTGGCCTGCAGAGTAATGTGCGCTAAAGTGTAGTAAAACTGGCCACCATCATGTCTGAAAACACCCATGGTTGGAAAATGGTAACAAATGTTATGATCATTTCTGTTTACTAGGTTTTAAAAATGAACAATTCAAGCAAAGTCCCCTTCGCCGCAGATAGCGGCGATGGCGCAATTGCCGCGCCCCCCCCGTCGTGGGACGCAGGAGGAGAAAACCGGAGGAGCTTCAATTGCAGCTTTGAAAGGAAGCAACCTGGGCGGAGGTTGCCGGGGCAACGAGCGGTTTGGTGCGAACAGAGAGGGCCGCGCCAAAAGGGAGTGAGCGGGCCCGCCCCTTTTAGGAGGGGCGGAGCCGCTCTGGCCGCATGGAGATGGCATTCGCATTCAGGCTTTGAGCAACGCAGCCCACCCACCTCACCTCTAGCACTGTGGTATTTACTGGTTGCCATTACGGAGCCGAAGGGGAATTTTGACGACTAGCCCAATTGAGGGTCGGGAGTTTTGCCCCTTCAACAGTGCAGAGTAAATTCAATAGGTTTATGTGAAATAGGGGAATTGGCAAAGTTAACTAATTATAATAACTAGCTAATCGGATGTAGATGACGACTGAGGGATTATGCATCTCAGCATAAGACAGGGAGATCAGGGAATGATAATTGAATTGAATTGGTTGATAAAGAAGGGTAAATAATTGTCGCACTCAGCGGGGGTCCAGTATGCTACAGTAGGATAAATAGGTAAGAGTAGGATAGGATGAGTCATCTCCTTAAGAGATGGGGAGAAGACACCTAGTGCAATGCGTGGCACAGCATGCACTGCGGTTATCACCCTGGGAGGGGTACCCAGACAGGTCAGTACGTACATGCACGGTCTGCTGGCTTTGCGGGTACTTACCTCCTTACTCAACCCCACAGTTGGGGATGGTCCCCTTTCGGCCAGAGCCAAGGGCTGTCGAAAGGGGGAGTTATCTTGTTCGGTACTGGCAAGGGAGGGCACATCCCTGTCAGTACCCATGTTAATAAGTACGTTAAATCTAGCATACTGGACCCAGATTGCTTGTGCAAGACCCACCGGCCTTGATGATGATTGGAAATAAAGAGTGCGGCCATTTTGAAAACCAAAATACTGTTTCTGTGTCTCATTGGGGGGGTGCGCCGGCAACTAGCACACAGTCTTTGTACTTTCCTAAAAAAGATTGTTTTGCATTCACAGGGTTATGCTCATCAAGTTAAATTCTTAAAATTTCTCAAATTTTGGCTGCAACCTGTAATGGGATTGCTCCAGAGTAAGCAGCTTTAGGACTGCAGCCAAGGTATGGCAAGGTCTGCACATGTACACTCAGGGGAGTCCTATGCAGCAAGAATGCAAGTGTCAGAAGAGGAATGACTGGGTGAAACCTGCTGGCCTGTGTTACGTTATGCACATTGTCAGACTAGATGATCTTCAGTAAAGTAACTATAATTCATAGTGATATGGGGGACAGTTCCTTCCTCTGAGTCGTAGCGTCACCCCCTCATTCAGGTACTGAGAAATTTAAATACAGGCAGAAGCAAAGTGATGCAGGAGTCATGCTTCTCCTTAGATTTGGCACCCTACAACCCCTGCAGCATGTTGCCATTAGGAGTGGAAGGTGACTGTCCCCTGAGCTGTAGACATTGAGGAGGGATTAGACATGTCCTCTTCAACCACAGGATGCTCACAGTGGCTCCCATTGCTCTATGAACAAGAGCTGTCCTGGATCAATGTTCTTGCTTAAACAGCTTCCCTTTGGAATCAAGATACATCCATTAAGACTGTCCATTAAGACTAGAGTCGTTTCAGTCTCCCTCTGCTGAGGCTTGGTGGTTTAGAATGCACATGAGTTCCCCATGTAAGCAAGATGAAAGAGAGGGAATTTCCCCTCTGGTGTCCCTCACTGGAGGTATTACAGTAGCTTATGAGTACTTAAGAGAGCAGGAGAACAGTGGGGTTAGCAGCATCCCACTGAGTTCTGGAAATCCTTATCTCAGATTTTTTATAAGATTTAACAGCCCTGTAGTCCATGGCAGTTAAGACTTATTATAAGCTACAGTACACAATACAGAGTCTACATCAGCAATACAGAACTCTCTTGTCTCCTAAGAGAAAACAAGTCCCCTCCGCGATTGCAGTGGTGGGGGTTTGGCGGCGCCCCTTTTTCCCTCCGGCCAAAGGAGGCGAGGAAGGAGCGGCCACAGAGGGTGGGAGGCGGAATTAGGCCTTGGTTGCCCTGGCAGCCACATGGGGAGCGCGCCCGGGACTCTCGCGAGAGTCGGAAGTCCCGGGCGCCATTTTAGGACTCACCGCTCACCGCCTCATTCGGCCAGGCGGGAGCGGGGAGACAGGATGTGCTTCGAGGCAGCACCTTTGGCAGGCTGCTTGCCGCGAAGCACGAGGCCTGACGGGTGAAGCGGGGCCCAGTGGAACCCCCACCCACCCACACGGGACATCAAGGGAGTCTGTCCCCAGAAGTGGGACCCACGTGGCCACAGTGGGAAGCGGCGAAAGAGGCTGAGCAGGGTCGGATTCCCTCCCCCCTTTCCTCCGGCATACAGGTGGTGTTTCCCCACAGAGGGGGAACGGGCCAGGGCGGGGTTGGGAATTTGCCCGGCGCCCTGTGGGCATTAAAGTAACCCCACGGTTGGTGGGGGAGCTGGGTCGGGTTGTGGGATTGCCGCCGCCACACCCCCCCAAGAAGGCAGATGGGCGGGGGGGTAATTTGACTGGCACCCTGGGGGTTGTTCTCCCCCCCCACACACAGTGCACCAAAGTGACCCCACGGTTGGTGGGGAAAGCTGGGTCAGGCTGCTGGGATTGCTAACCTCCCCCCAAGAAGGCAGACGGGTGGGGGGGTGAGAATTGGCCTGGCGCCCTGGGGGTAGTTCTCCCCCCCTCCCACGGTGCATCAAATTAACCCCACGGTTGGTGGGGGAGTGGGGTTGGGCTGCTGAGATCGCTGCCCCCCCCAAGAAGGCAGACTGGCCTCTCCACGAGGCTTGAAGGAGTGAGAGGGGCTGAGTGGGGCCTGATTGCCCCCCCTCCTCACTTGGCACACGGTTTCTCCCACGGAGTGGGGGAAAGGGTTGGGGGTCTTTGGGTGGGGATTCCTCTGGCTTCTGGGGTTTCCCTGCCAGGCACGCACTCAGGAGGAGGCCGGCCTATGAAGCAACTGAAGGCCAAGCAGGCCTCCACTAGAATTAACCCCGCGGGCAGGGGAGTCAGGCGGGCTCACCCCCTCCCCCATCGCAAATTAAAAACCCGGGGATCTGGAGAGCTGTGACACACACACTCATCTAAGGGAGGTCCTCTTCCCCCCCCCCTCTCCCTCAAGACCTGGTAGGAAGGTCAGAAAAGGAAGGGACCTTATTGGAGATTGCCGGTAGGGCCTCACCCTTGTGGGCAAAGGGCACTATGCCCCCTCCTCTGCGAAAAGAGGGGTTATAAGGGGGCCTGCTCAACCCAACTTCACCCTCCCCTTAGGACAGGGGACCACTGCAGGACAGTCCTGAGGGATCTGCTTAGTCCCCCAGTGTGGTGTCTCAGCAGAGGCATTAGGAGCAGCAGAGTGCCAAAATGCCCCCCCGCCGTAAGAGCCAGAAGAAGGCTCAGGCAAAGAAGGTAAGTAAGGCCCCCCCAAAAAAGGCCAACCCCAAAAAGCAGCAGCAAGGCGAGGCCTCGCAGGAGGCAGTCC
>QEPC01007937.1:1815373-1841028 GCA_003113815.1 Sphenodon punctatus
GTTAAACCGGTAGTAGGGGTAGGGTGTAAGTTGGAAAAGTTGGTTAAGATAGGGCACAGGAGGATTCCCCTCGGGCTTAACCCGAAGACGGTAGAGGATGGCACCAGGCAAACAGGACAATGCCTGGTACAATAGGGGAACCTCCTGTTGGGAAGGTTAACAGTTAGGGATAAGAGATTGATAGGACCCCAGTTCAAAGGGGGAAGTGGGAGGGTTACCTCTTCCCCCTTTTGGTTAAATAATAAAGAGTGCGGCCGTTCAAACCCATACATTGTGTTCTCGTCTTCTTTGGGGGTGGTGGTGCGTCGACAATGAAATTCAACCCTGTCCTTTTGAGTTTTCTTTAGAACAGAGCAAGGTGGAAGTGCTATTTAACATATTAACAGAACATATATCAAAAGTATTCTCACCAACCACACAATAAATAATAATAATAACAGTCCTGAAGAGAAAATATTACTGAAAAAGAAAAATACGTATTTCATCCTAGGGAGAGAAGGCTGACAGCTCAACTGACAGATTCAGTTTGTGATTGATTCTGCTAGGTGCTGAGTGCTCTGGCCCAGTCCAGCAAAGCATTTAAGCACATTGCCTAACTTTAGTCCTATTGAAGCTAATGGGTTTATAACAACTAGGCACATGATTAAGTACTTTCCACTATGAGAGCCTCAGACAATTATGTCCCTGTATAATAATAACCTTTCAAACAGCAATCAGTTTTTAAACTTTCAAATGATATTTTTGGGGTTTTATTTTTTAACACAATAACTAGGTTTTGATAGACTGTAAAGAAATGTGAAGAAGCTAAATCTCAAACACCTATCAGATGCAATAGGGTTGCAGGCACACAGTATTACAGACAGTAGGAAGGAGAAGCAAATACAAATTTCAACAACTGTATGGAACGACTCTCCTGATTCTCATGGCTCCCTCATTGATATTCCACAAAGCCCCAGGTCATTTCACTCATTCCATCTCACCCCTTCTTTGTCACTCCATGGTCTCCTTTGCTATCCCACCTGCTTCCTTAACCTCCTCCTTGTCATTTCACACAATTTATTATCACTGACCTACTCCACTCTGCCCCCTCCACCCAGACATTGTCATTTCACCCATCGTTCTGTTTATCATTCCAGCCCCTTGTCACTGCACTCTTCCTCACAACAGCCTCCTTCTCAGTCCCCCAATCCCTCTTCATTCCCCCTTCTTATTTTCCAACCAGCCCAGTATCATTCCATTCATCCCCCATCATCTTCTCCTCATCATTTCACCATTTCCTTTGTCATTCCACATATTTCCTACGGCTCTAGTACCCTCATTTCACCCTTTACCCATGACCACCTCCTTGTAATTCTAATTCTTTTTCATTCAACTCTACAGCACCTCCTCCTTGTCATTCCACCGAGTCATTTCCTCCAGCTTCTCATTGTCCTTTCATCATCCCACCCAGTCTCCTGTCATTCTACCTGTTCCTCATGGCCTCATTCATGTTACAGCTAAAATGATTTGTGGCAAATTAATTCTGTTTTCTGTATTCGCTGCCTCCCTCATAATGCAGAAACTTACTGGGTTTTCACCAGATTAATTTGTTCCTGTTCAGGAACTCCCATTGGTAGATATTTTTGGTACTTTATGGTACATGCTGGCATGTTTGGCACATTGGCAGGTGTAGGAGGTAGGCACAGCATACACAGACCAGAAACAGCAGGTGCAGCTTCCTTCTCCTCCCACCTCTTAACACCCACACCCATTGGCAGAAGAGCACTTGGAGGTGAAAAGGGCATGGAACCAGGAAAGTGAGGTCAGCCGGACATAAAAAATACCCCAAAATGGTGGAAGGTACCAGGAAAATACTGACAATACTGAAAAATTACAGACATGACAAAATTGCCACCTGTAATTCCAAAAGCAGTAGAATCACAAAACTCAAAACAGAATCACAGACTTGAAAATTCTACCAAACGTTCGGCATGTTCCTGAGATTATGGGATTTCTCATTGATTGGGAACAGCTGTTTTCAGCTCAGCACTAATCCATGTCATTCTACCCAATCTCTTGACATTTCACCTGTTTGCCATGGGCCCTTCTTGGCACTCCACCTGTTCCCCACAGCCCCTCCCATATTATTCCATCTCCACCTTTCTTATTCAGCTCATTCCTTCTGGCTTCCTGCTTGTAATTCTGTCAGTTTCCCATTTTTACTCCACTCAATATCTTCCATTCCACCTGGCCACTTGTCATTCCACCTATTACCCCAGATCATTCCTTGTCATTACATACCATTCTCAATAGTTTATACTCATTTCTCCTTCCTTGATTTCCCTTTTCCCCCCACTGATCTCTGCTGTCACTTTCAGGGGCCACATTGCACCTGATAAATAGTTGACCTTGTCAGAGATGCAAGCTGCTTTGCATTTCTTTATTACCTATTAAAGCCTATTATAATTTGTACATTTGCATTGTTTCCAATTGGTGTTCCATGTAATTCTGTTCAGGAAGTCCCTGCTCAAATGCTTTTCCTGGGAGACAGCTAGGAAAGAGGTGTCATCTGCTTGAATGTCTCTGTCAAAGCAGCAGGACTCTGATCCCCTGCAAGTGAGACTCAGCATTCAAGGCAAGATTGTCCTGCCTGAATCAGGTCTGCACTAACTTGGGAGGTATGTTAATAGGACTGAAGTCTGTACTTTCCTAAATTGACATCTTACAGATGGTTTTCAGTTGTTTATGGCTTCTGGCCTCCGCCTTCCCTTCCCCCAGCAGGAGATGGTGAACGGCGGAAGGCACTTTGGCGCGCCCGTTAAAGAGGGCAAGAGAAGGCGGGGGATCTTTCCCGCCTCTGGGCTCCCCTGGAGCCTCAAAGCAGGAAAAGAAAAGGTGCAGCGCTCTGCATTTACCTGGCTAGGGTTACCATGGTAACCCTCCCGGCCTGTGATTGGTTGAGCGGGGTCACGGGACACACGCCAGGGGGCGTGCACTAAGGTAGGCAGAGGGAGCTCTAGCACACTTGCGGCTAGAGCATTTGAGAAACGGCAGCTGCTTCAGCTGCTGAGCCATCCCACTGCGAAACAGCTCAGTGATGGGACGCACCAGGAAGAAAGCGGCTGCGCCGGCGGCAAGTAAGCGCCGGCGGGCCGAAGAGCAAGTCCCCCCTATATACAGGAACAGAGGCTGGTGAGAGTGAACCCCCCGAGGAGCCAACAGGCGGGGGAATGGCACCCCCACAAGCAGGGGGGGAGGGGTGGCACATGGGGAGCAGCCATTAGGTGAGAGGCTGGACAGTTGTGAAGCCCTGCTGAGAGAGCTACTGCAGGGTCCTGTCCCGGCCCCTAGACAGGCCCCTATGAGCGACCCAGGCCCTGCAGCGGGGCTGCAGGATCACGTGGGTGGAGCGGGCCGACACTCAGCCACTAGCCCCCTGGACTCAATTACTGGCCAGGCAGCAGGAAGTGTACCAGCTGCGGGGGAACTGCAAGGCAGTTGGGGGGGGGGGGAGAGGCCCCGCTGGCTATGTCCCCATCAGGGGCTAATGGGGACCAGGCATTGGGGATGGGAGTTCTAGCAGCGAGCTTGGGGACACAGGCTTTTTCGGGTGGGGGGGAGCCCGGGCCTCCCATAGCCCCACCTACACTGCGCAGGGGGGGGCGTGTCACCAAAACCCCAGCCCGATATAGGGATCCCCTGGGCACTGATGAGCCCCTAACCCCGCGTGTGGTCAACCCCCCGGGGATAAGCAGCTTGGTGGGACCTGTGGGGCCCATAACAGCGAACCCCACCCCCCTTGGGCACATGGGAGGGACGGATCTAAGGGGAAGTCAGCAACTGGGCGCGGCTGCACCGCCATGGACCCCTTCAGTACTGGGGGGCCCCCTGCCGGCCACCGTGCCCCTAGTAGGGTCCGGACAAACGGCCGGGTCGGCCCCTGGACGGGGCTGGGCCGGGGAGCCTTTGCCCCCTTTTCTGCCAACAGGGTTAGCACCTGCAGCGCCTGTCTCGCAAGGAGATGACAACAACGAGTTGCGCCAGCGAGTGGCGAGGATCGAGAGCGCCATACAGGTGCTGGTGCAGCAACGGGCCGGCCAGCCAGGATCCCACCAAGGAACGGCAATGCCAATCCACCAGGCCCCGGGTGAGACAGGGAACGGGGTTTTTGGGAGAGATAATAGCCCAGGGTGGGCGGCCCTGCCCCCAGGGGCGGTAACGGGAGGGGTAACAGCGGGCAACTCCGGAACTGTGATCCCCGCTCAGCAGTCGGGAGCGGCGGCAGCGAACCAGCTTCTTTGGTGGAACGGGACCTGGGTGGCCGTCCCCGCCCCCCCTCCCCCCGTTGCGGCTGGTGGGGCGGGCATAGGAGCGGGTGGCCTCGCCCAAGGGCAAGGTACCCCTTTGGGGAATGCGCATCTCCTACAGGTGTGGTCCCCTACCAGCCCGAACCTAATGGCACCAAGTGCAGGAGTGGCAGGGATACAGGCGTCTGTGTTACCTGCATGCCAGCCCCCCCCCCCCGGGGAGGGGGATATTCGATGGTATCAGCCCCCATAGGAGACCATTTACTCCCAGCCACCAGAGAAAAGATCTGGAGGGGGGAGTACATTGACATTTTTGCCTTGCTGTTCAGTGATCCCATTGTGGATCCAGCCGAGCAGGAAGGAAAAAAGGAGAAGGAACGCTTCAAGAGGCCAAAAGCCGAAAGGAATTGGTCAAATTGGACGGCGGCTTTTTCCATCTATCAAGGGGTCATTATTCAGGCTTACCCGGGCCGGGCGGCTGATCTGATAAAGTATGCCGATATAGTGCGGCGGGCGTACGAGGCGGGCCCGGCTGGGGCATGGCTCCGCTATGATGAAGCTTTTCGTCATCGCGCGGCTTTTAGCCCGGGACTCAGGTGGGACCTGCACGCAAACAACCTGTGGCTTAACTGCATGAGCGGATCCGGCAGTGTACCAAGGTCGGATAGTGGGCATCTCTTAGCAAGGGGTGGGGCTTCTTCAGCCTTAGAACCCTTTCGCGACGAAGGAAAGAGGACAAGTGAGTCTGCCAGGGGACAGTGTTACGAATTCGGCCGATCAGGAAAGTGTTCGCGGGCGGTATGTAGGTTTCGACATGCATGCTCCACCTGTGGGGGTCACCACGCAAACTCCGCTTGTCCACGGGGGCGGTCCGGTGCAAAAGGAAAACAATACCCCCCTAGCAAAGGGAGTTTCGGGCCGGGCGGCGCCGGTCCCTCTGGAAAGAGCCCCAACACCAATTAGAATAGCCCAGCTCGAGGTCGCTCTTCTGGAGCACCCCGACAGGGCGGAGGTTGCATATGTGGTCGCGGGTTTCCTGCACGGGTTTAAAATTCCAGCCCATGAATTACATCAGCAGAGGGTTCCCCCAAACCTCAAATCAGTAGCCGGTTTTGAGCATGTGGTACGGGAGAAAATCCAAAAAGAGAGAGCCGAGGGTCGGGTGGCTGGTCCGTTTGCAGCCCCCCCTTTCAACAACATGGTTAATTCCCCAGTGGGCATAGTTCCTAAGAAAGCCCCCGGGGAATTTAGGTTAATTCATCACTTGTCCTATCCTCGAGGCAGGTCAGTCAATGACGCTATACCTAGGGACCTTACCTCGGTCCGGTATGCGTCATTTGACTCAGCAGTATCCCTAGTGAGGTCTTTCGGCCCCGGTGCGGTTTTGGGCAAATGCGACATTAAGTCTGCCTTTCGCCTCCTCCCGGTCAGCCCGGATAGTTTTCCTCTCCTCGGATTCCATTTCGGAGGGGAGTACTACTATGATAAGGCCATGCCAATGGGCTGCTCTATCTCTTGCGCTGCCTTCGAGAGATTTAGTTCGTTGGTTAAATGGATAGTAGAGCAGCGAGCGGTAGGGGGCGGCCTGACAAAATACTTGGATGACTTTTTGTTCATCGGACGGGCCGGCTCGGAAGAGTGCAGCGAGCTGATGAGAACTTTTCACGAGGTAGCCAACGAACTAGGTATCCCCCTCGCTCATGAAAAAACGGAAGGCCCCGCAACAACATTGACGTACCTGGGGATCGAGCTGGACACGGTTGTGGCCGTCTCCCGCCTCCCGGAGGATAAGTTGTCCGCACTACGGCTCAAAATAGAGGAGTGTTTGGGGATGACGAAGGTGACGGTTCGTCACCTCCAGTCACTTTTAGGTAGCCTTAATTTCGCGTGCCGCGTGATAGCTCCAGGGCGGGCCTTTATGTCACGGCTGTACACGAAACTGGCTGGTAACCCTCCCCACCACCACCGTGTCCGGGTCACGAAGGAGATGAAAGACGACCTGCGAATTTGGGCAACCTTTTTGGCCAAGTATAACGGCTCAAGCTTCTGGAGAGAGCGCCTGTTGCTCGAAGCGGAGCTGCAGGTCCACTCGGACGCTGCGGGGGGTGCAGGTTTCGGGCTAATATTTAGGGATCGATGGGCGGCTGCCCCATGGCCAAGGGAATGGGTAGAGCATGGCATCACCAGGGACCTCACTTTCCTGGAGCTTTTTCCCATTGTGGTAGCAGTTAACCTGTGGCCGCGCGAGCTGGAAAACCGATCGGTGTTGTTTTGGTGCGATAACCAAGCTGTGGTTCACATCATTAACACACAGTCATCACGATCCCCGAGGGTTATGAAACTGGTTAGGGCTCTTGTACTCACGTGTCTGAAATTTAATATTCTTTTCCAAGCCAGGCATGTTCCAGGGCTAGACAATAGTGTTGCAGATGCCCTCTCTCGTTTCCAGTTCGAGCGTTTTCGCTTGCTCGCCCCACAGGCCAGGCCGACCCCAGAACCGCTGCCGACAGCAATATGGAGCCTTGGGTGGTAGAACTGCGCACCTCCGTCCTGGGATCACTGGCGCCGCGCACGAGAGCGGCCTATGACAGAGCCTTCCGAGAATTTCAGCTATACCGGTTGGCAAGGGGGTGGGCTGCGGGTTTTCCTATCCCGGAAGGGGAAATGCTCCAGTTCGCTATGCATCTGCGGCGAAGGGGGGCGGCCCCAGGTACCATCGCAGGGAAGTTGTCAGCATTGGGTTTCGTTAGTAATCTAAGGGGGTATCCCCCCCCCCGATCGAGGCTTTTTTGCCAGACGCCTTATCGAAAGCTGGCACAGGGAACAGGTCAGGGGACCGGACCAAAGGGTCCCGATCACCCCATCGACACTGTGGAACATGTGTAACGCGCTGCCCCGGATTTGTTTCAGTGGTTATGAAGTTATAATGTTTAATTCGTTGTTTAAATTAGCGTTTTTTGGAGCCTTTCGCGTCAGCGAATTAGTATCAGAATCAGCGAGGGACACGTCAGGGAGAGCATTACAACTTAGCGATGTTCAAATCGGCCCATCAGGAATGACATTGCGCATACGTCACTCAAAAACAGACCAGAGGGGTAGAGGCCAACTTGTAAGGCTGCATAGGGCAGTGGAGGGTGATTTATGCCCAGTCAGGTCTATCGAAGCATTCATCACGAGACGTCAGGCCACCCCGGGCCCCCTGTTCAGACATGAAAACGGTCATTATTTAACCAGATACCAATTTACAGCGGTTTTCCGCGCAGTCCTATCCCACCTCGGCCTGCCATCGGCCGCCTTTGGGACACATTCGTTCCGGATTGGGGCAGCCACATCCGCAGCTGAGGCTGGCATGTCTGAACAGGCGATCAGGGCGGTGGGCCGCTGGAGGTCAGGGGCTTACCGCACGTACGTGCGGCCTGTCTCCATGCATTACCAGCACTGAAATCCTTCTCGTTTTTTAGGTACACCCCATCAGGTTCGGAAGCGGGTCTGGATCGTGGGTCACAGCCTGGTGAGATGGGCAGCCAAGGCGGCCCGGCAGACCAACTGGGGATCACAGCTGGGGCTTTCGTCGCAGGCCGAGATTTATTGGATGGGTAGAGGGGGGATGAGATGGCATCACCTCATTCCCACCCTCCAGATCCCGAGGCGGGGCCCATGGCCAGACATCATCGTGATCCATCTCGGTGAGAATGATATCCCTCACCTAAAGGGCGTGCAATTGATTAAAGACATTAAGAGAGACCTCAGGGAAATAAAAAATCGATTCCCATCCGCCCTTATTATATGGACCGATTTAGTTGAGCGGCTGACGTGGGGACCAGGTGTGCATCCCAAAAAGATTGACAGAACGAGAAAAACTGTCAACAGAGATGTAGGGAAGTGGCTCACAGGTTTGGGAGGTGAGCGCATCGACAGCCGGGCAGTGACACACAAATCCCCTGCGCTTTTCAGGGCGGATGGTGTTCATTTGTCGCCTGAGGGCAATGAGTTGTACCTGGGAGCCTTGAAAAAGACCCTGGTTCAGGTACTGGAGAAGTTTAGTTAATAGATAGGTTAATAGTTATGTGGGGGCCGGGTTCGTCCGGGGAGTCCCGGCGTCCCCTTTGTGGCAGGGGTCCAGTACTATAGGGGATAATAGAATAGATAGGTTAGAATTAGGAGTCATCTCCTTAAGAGATGGGGAGGCTACTCGCCGGAATGCAGAGTATGGCAAGCGGCGGGGCAACCTCCCTGGGAGGGGCGTCGAGCGAGGGCGGTAGGGGCAAGTATGGTCCCCCGCCGGCAGGCGCCTTTATCCTTACTCAGGTTGAGATTTGTGGTCCCCCTCACCCGTGACCGGTGTCACTGAGAGGGGGAGACGTTATGGTTAGTTGAAGGTGGTAATCGAGGGGTACATCGGAACCACCCATGGGGTTCTCGTGGTTGGAATTTAACATTCATAGTACTGGACCCGTCATCGCTTTAGGCGATTACCCCCACATGATTTAAGATTACAATTGGCTGAATAAAAAGTGCGGCTGTTAAATCCCACCCATGGTGTCTTGTCTTCTTCGGTGCGCCGGCAATGTGATCTTTTACTTTTACTATGAAGATGGGCACATTCCAGCTGAGTCTGGAGCAGGGCTCTCCTAGCTCATGCAGTGATATTTTGTAATAACAAGTGGTATTTCAACAGTTGCCTGGGCCAGCAAAGTAACAAACAAAAGTGTGGTGGGTAGCTCCTTCTTTTACCCCAAAGCTTTCCCCACAACCCTAAAAAATGGCAGCAGCTCCAGCCACGTGTGTAGCTGCTGCGAAATCCAAATGCTGGCAGGTCTCAGAGGGGCATGGCCCACAGATTTGACCCCACTCACAATTTGACCCTGAAACTCCCATATGTCAAAGTGACAGCCCCAAGACACAGGAGCAGCCCCCTTCATAATTCTGTCCCAGTAATTCTCTGTGAAACTCTTCTTTATTGGGAAGAACAGGATAAGGGCTGGGCCAGAGGCTGGTGCCTGTCCTGCTGACAGTTTGGGCTCTCCCTTTCTGCCTGTTGTAGCACTTGTTGTGTCACTCCCTTGGAGCAGATACCATCTTTTTGTTAAGTGTCTGTTCTAGAACTGCCAGTTCAAAATTTCAAAAACAAGGGACACTGGAACTGTGGGTCTCTGAACATAAGGGGCACCCATTATGTTCTATGGAGTTGTGGGGCACTGAAATAAGGAATGTTCTCTTAGAACTAGGGACATGACGCTAGCCTGACAGCACCCACCACAATGGAGCCTTCCTCTGTCAGCCACAACATAAAGATCTTGCCCAGTTCTCCCCAGCCTCAGATAAGTGTTGTTATTTCCATTTCAATCGTGGAGAAATTGTAGAGCAAATGTGTGCTCCAGCGAGTTAGTGCCAAAGCAAGAAAGGCTCTGGTTCCCTTAAACCCTACCCTCCTGCTCTAGGCATTTGGCCAGAATAAACCCTGGAGATCAATTTCTTTGCAAAGGGTTTCCTGGGACTGGGTCAGCCAGATGTTTCCTGACTTCCAAAGGAGAAACCCTCTCTGTTACCTTGGGTTACAAACAAGAATGTTTTCAGCAGCTCAGTCTCCAAGGCAGTGGGACACTCCCTTCCCTTTGTTCCTTGCACTCTCTTGCCTGAGGGCAGTGTGCATGTTCCCATTAATCACACCATTGTCATCACTGAGTATGTCACTTAGCCAAAATCCATTTAGCTTTTCAACAGACTGCAGTTCTAGCAGTTAAGTGTTGCGTATAAGCTTTGTGCCTCGACCCCCTAGGAGGCTAATGTTCACTGCCAACTGCTCCTAAGGATCATGGATGGATTCCTGGCACCACCACTTGGTTGGGGAATAGTAAGCAGAATGAGAGAGAGCCCCACATTAGAGCAACGCACACACACAAGGGCAGCTTCCAGGAGGAAACGCCACATGCCTGGCACAGGACTGTGACCTTGTGGAAGAAAATTGCTTAACTATCGCACAACCAGATAAAACCAGAGAATACAGGGCTTTGCTCTAAAAAAAGCTTTCCTGAGGAAATTAACCTGGCTGGAAATGGGTGGCCTGAATGTGTCTCTAAACATAAGTGACACCCAAGGAAACAGCTTTTTTAATTGAAAGAGAAGGGGCATGGAGGAGCCTTGGCCCAGCTTACCTACGAGATCGGCTCACTCTCTGTGCTCTGGAGCGACCCCTGCCGTCAGCCAAGAGCACTCCCCCAGGGGGCCACTATGGAGAAGGCTTCTCAGTGGCTGCACCTTGGCTGTGAAATTCCCTCCCAGCGGAGGCCTGGATGACCCCGGACCTCCCTTCCTTCCAGCATATGACTAAGACATGGCTGTTCCACCAGGCGTTTGGCGGGGGAGATGGGGTTTAGGGTGGGGGGTTGGGAGCTAGGGAAGGAGATTATTTTTTTTACCGTCTCTTTTATTGTGTGGTTGTTTTATTATTTTTATATGTAAGCCGCCCCAAGCTGCCTGAAGCAGAAGGGGCAGGGTAACAAAATTTGTTAAATAAATAAATAAAATATCTCAGTTCCCTTGAGTCCTGATCCTGCAAATAACTTCCTGTGTGACAAGTCCCTCAATTTCCCCATTTTAAAGATGCTGATAGTAACCCTTATTTTTAAGAGGGCTGATGATTCTCAAGCAGGCTTGTGACTAGAACTGTCCTGTTTTCCCAACCCAGTGCCTTATGGACAGCCACTCTCCAGCTAGAAATGGAATTTAGCACAAGACAAGATGTCTTTGCAAGGTGGCTGAGAGAACCCTGGCACTCTGGTCTCTCCAGGTTTACTCCCACCACCATGGAATCTGGGCACCAGTGCCACCAACTGATGAAAAGCTTTACAGAGTCAGACTTGGCACCTGACTTGTGAATCTGGTCCAGATTCTAAAGAAACTCACAACTCTGACTTGGGCGTGTTTCTCACAATCTGGTCTCATGGCCTTGCCCCATGACATACTGGTTTCTGACTGGTCAGCCAGCTTCCTGCTCCTGTACTACATCCAGTTATCCTATGTTCCTCCAAACCCACCTTTCTGCCTAGGTCTCTGTGGTACTCTCTGCCTCCAGCCCCCATATTCCAAATTGCACCATGCAATTTGACATAAGACACATTCCCATAAACAAGCCAGAGAATGCTAAGCAATAAGCATATGCATTTCAGCTGATCAGTCAAGGGTACTCCTGCTTGGAGAGCTCCCAGATAGAGGATCTGCTTTATTTACACAAATACAAATCAATGCAGAGCACCACAGTTCTGCTGCTTGGTGACAAAACTTTGTAGAAAGAGCTGACAAGATTTTAGGGCTGTGAAATCCTCATGCCTGCACCTCAATATCCAGCTTGCTGGCCCATTTTTCAAACACAGAAATACACTGTGCCTTCCTCTGTGGCCGTTCTAGATGATCGTGGCCGCACTCGCCCTTGTTTTGAAAAAATGCCAGGAGCCAGGATCAGACGATACACTCCCGGCAATCACGCGCGCGGAAGGGGGATGCGCATGCTTTTCTGGCCGCAATTTGACCGGGTTGGAAAATCGACCCGGTTAAATCGCGGCTGGAAAAGCATGTGCGTCCCCCTTCCGGGCGCATGATTTCCGGGAGTGTATCGTCTGATCCCGGCTCCCGGCATTTTTTCAAAACAAGTGCGAGTATGGCTGCGATCATCTATGTCTCTGTGTTTAAGTGACAGCACATTGAGTAGTTGAGGCAGGGCCGGCCTTAGGGATTGTGGGGCCCAGGCCAGGGTAGAAATGTGGGGTCCCCTTCTGCTGCTAGCAGCTTTGCCGCCGGTGGGCCTAGGGGCACTCCCCAGGCTTGGGCGGAGGGGACACAGCACTTACCTCATCCGCCACCACTGGCCTGGGCCCCGCACTGGGCCCACTTGCCAGCTCCCAGGTTGGGCTCCCAGGCAGCAACATAATTGAATTTGCTGCCGCTCGCCCACCACCACCGGAGGTTGCCACGGGGCAGGGAGTGCGGGAGAGACAGGGCTTCTGCCTCTCCCTCACTCCCTGTCAGACAGACAGTGGCCAGGAGCTGGGAGCCCCAAGCGCGCTCCCCCCTCCTCCCCCGAACTGCCAGCCCTGAGCTGAGGTTTCATATGTACATTCCTTTAGCTGGCAAATATGTAGTGAGCAGCCACTCTTGAAGCCTCGCCCCACACTTGTATTCTTGGTTGATATCTCAGGGTACACTGCTCCTGACCAGAAGGCAGTTCAGAATATTCCAACAAGAGTCCTTCCCTCTGATGTTTTCACATGCCTCTATGGCTGGACTCTTTCCTCTCCAGACTGGAGACTGGCCTGCAGGTGAAGGCTGATGGCCCCCTTATGGCCCTAACATCAGACAGAGGCATGTCAATGCCTGACTCTACTTCTGTAGCAGACTTCAGTAGGAGAACTACCTTTTCATGGCATTCAACTCCCATTAACTCTATTGAAGGAGACTCTTTGTCCCTCCCGAGCTGCAACAATATTTGTGCAGGTCCGTCTACCGATTTGTTGACTGATTTCCTAACTAAGCATGTGGCAGTAACGGCAGAAACAATTCAATTTATGTGTATCCAGATGAATCAGATGCATGAGAAGTTGGACCATGCAGTCCTGTCAAGAGGAGGGGAAGTTAATGCTCGGTTACATCCTTTGCCCTCGCAGCCTACTCCTTCACCCCCTAGGTACTCTCCTCGTAGGCAGGGAGTTGGGCTAGGAAGAGATGTGATGCTGATGAATCCCACTGCCTCCCCCCCCGTTAGGGGAGGTTTGGATACGTTTTACCCTCTCCCTCACAACTTGGTTTTTACAATATTGCCACCCCAGGGTAGGCGCCCCCCCCAACCCCCGGAATACAGTACTGGATGTAGATTGCTACTTAATTTCCCTGTCACTAGGCAGGATATTGGATCTGTGGACCAGCTCTCAATATCCCAGGATAGGCAAATGATAAACGTGATGTTTAATTCCCTTGAGATTATAAGAAAGATTTGGGGAAAGAAAGGATATCTTGAGGATCAGGCCGTTTTCATCTCTAGGGTATTTAGAATGGAGTCAGGCCGGCTGAGGGTGACTGCTGAAGCCGGCACTGGCGTACTGCCAGGAGTGGATCAGCTAGCCGCCCCTCTGATCCCGCTTCCTCCCTTGAATAGGAGTGTGGCTCCTGCTCGACTTTTAGCTCAGGGGTCGCAGAGCCTGCAGCGCAAAATGAATTCCTTAGTGCTGCTGGCCTCCCCGATTTCGCACAGTATGGAGGTGGAGGTTCGACAAGTTCAGATTGAAGCCCCTCTCCCTATGAATCAGTCCCCCTTGCAAAGGGAGGGAGACCAAGGGGCTTTGCCCTCTTCTCAACTTCACTTACTGTCTAAGCTTGATTCTCTGTGTTCCCAACTTACCCAGTTAAGGTCCGTGGTCCCTTTACCAGCTCCTACCCTGCCAAAAAATCAGACCAAGAAACGAGGGTGAAGTAGAGGGGCCCACCATTCTACTTGCCCTGCTCAGAGGGGTCAGATGGCTATTGTGCTGCCGGAAGGGGATAGCCAGGTAGGGAAAGAGGCCCACCCCCAGGAACAAGCTATGAATCCTAAGATTTGTACAGCAGTAAATATCGAAGTCATTCACAAGGACTCTGAACGGACTCCTACGTATGGGGGTGGGGGGTATTGGAAAATCGGGAGGGGGGGGTGAATCCTGATTTCCCGACTCCGCTGACCTATGGGGACCTATCCCTCTCCCTATGAGGGAGTCCCATTAGCCCTGCGGATTTTCTGGAGGCTGCTGCACAAGGAAGTCTTCCGCTGGGGGTGGGTGATACTAGTTCTACTCAAATAAAGGACCCTCCAGCCAGGCCAAACTTGTGACAATTAATTAAGCATCCTGTAAGGCTTGCCTCCTGGAATATTTCTGGATGGAAAGCCTGTTTACGGGATCCGGGCTTTAGTCTTTTTTTGATGGGGCAGGATATATCTCTATTGCAGGAAACATGGTCCCTAGAAGATATGGAGTTGGATGGTTATAGGATTTTTTCCTTGAGGGTGACCCCCTCAGGGGCCTCTGGCAGGCTAAGTGGCGGATTGGCCCTTGTGGTTCTGCTGTCTTGAAATTTAAAGTAGATTTAATAAATTTGAACAAGTCTTATGTTGGCCTATACTGTTGTACTTTCCCTTCGGGTCTGGAAATAATAGTGGGTAATGTATATATTCCCCCTATGACCTCCGAGTACTATTGCTCTGAAATATGGAGGGAACCTACTCAGAGGGTGCTGAATGTGCTGTAACTTTTTCCTGCTGCCCCCCTTAACTTGGGTGGGGATTTCAACACCAGGATAGGGACCCAGGGGGGTGTAGTGCTTTTAACAAATTTAGAAGGCACCTCTAGGGGGGATGGTATTTCCCCCCCCCCCAACTTTCTCAGGACAAAATCTCAAATAGAAATGCTGCCCATATGCTTCAGCTGTTAGAGGAGTTGGAGCTGGTAATTCTAAATGGGAGAACCGAGGGGGATTGGGAGGGGCATTATACATTCCATGCATATCAGGGGTCCAGCGTTATAGATTATTTTTTGGTCTCACTGTCCTTCTTTCCAAATATAACAAGCCTTGTGGTTCACAGCGCTGACACAGGCTATTTCCCGCTTTATCTGTCCTGCCAGGTACCAGGGGGAAAGTTGGGGCCTCGGGCCCCCGGCCCTGGCAGCCCTCTGGTAAAATCCACTTTCTTCAAGAGAATTAAGTGGACCCCCGAGTTAGCTTCAGGTTTGGTAAATCTCCAACAGAAGGCCAAGATTCGAGATCTATGGCAGGCAGTAAGGGTAAGGGATATTAATGCCTTGGTGGGATATGAGGAAATGTTAGCTGTTTTAAAAGCTATGTTAACTCCAAAGGGCCATGATGGGTTGGACCTTAGAGGTAAGCCTCTATGGTTTGACCAGGCCTGCCGCAGGAAACGTGCAGCCCTTAGACGTGCTGCCAAGAGTCTGAGGGCTTATCCCTCGAGATTCTTCAGAGAGGCTTTTCTGGAGCACTGACTGGAATATCGTAAATTGATCAATGAAAGGCGCCGTAGGCCACCAAAAACGGCAATGGGCACTCCTGCAAAAAGTGGCTGGTAAAGGGGACTCAAAAAGGTTTTGGACCCTTATCCAGCAGGCTAGGTTAGGAGGTGGAAATGCACCGGAAGTCCCCCTGCACCCAAAGGTGTGGGAGGACTTCTATAGCACAGTTTTTTCGGCCCCTAAGGGGAATATTTATGACCTACCCATTGCTCCAGCAGATAGATTTCATCACTGGCCCCCAGTGACCTTGGAGGAAATCATGCCTTTGATAGGGCAATTAAAATCTGGTAAGGCCCCTGGGGAAGATTTAATTACAGCCGACCAATTAAAAAGTACCCTGGAGTGGTGGGCTGAATTTTTGGCACTGGTTTTCTCCTGTATAAATGAAACAGGAAATATTCCAAAGTCCTGGACAAACAGCATCGTGGTCCCGATTTTTAAAAAGGGGGACCCCTTGTCCCACAGGAATTACCGGCCAATAAGCCTTCTTAGTGTAGTGGGAAAACTGTACTCCAGGTACCTTTTGGGAAAACTGCTGGACTGGCTTAAGGCCAATAATATCATAGAGCCCGAGCAAGCAGGATTTCAGAAGGGTAGGTCCATGGTGGACCATGCCCTAGTCCTCGCTCAAATAATTGGGAGGCGTGTGGAGCGTCGTGGGAGAGTCTACCTGTGCTTCGTTGACCTAAAAATGGCCTTCGACTCCATCTGTAGGGAGCGGCTCTGGGTGAAGCTTGGCTCCCTGCGGATGGAGCCCAAGCTTTTTTTATTTATTTATTTATTTATTATTTTTAAATTTATATCCCGCCCCTCCTGCCCACAGGGCAAATTATTCCTGCTAGTCCAGCTTCACCAGGGGAATACTCTCCAGGTGAGACATGGACGAGATGGTGCCCTATCAAAGAGGGTCCAAGTGGAACGCGGAGTTAGACAGGACTGTCTCTTGGCGCCAGCCCTGTTTAACCTCTTTGTAAATGATTTACCTTCTTTCCTGTTGGCGGCCGATTCTCACCCGCCGCAAATTGGGGATAGGAAGATTACTTCACTTTTGCAGGCGGACGACACAGTGCTTATTTCCCAGTCTCTGGTGGGTTTGAGAAGAGTTATGCAGTTTACCAGCGAATATGCCGCTAGAGAGGGCCTCTCCATTAACTACAGGAAGACGAAGGTCATGGTCATGAAGCGCAGGAGATATAAAGAAATTCATCATTGGCAGATCGGGACAAATGAAATTCAGCAGGTGGACAAGTTCAGATATCTGGGGGTCATTTTTTCCAGCTCATTAAGCTGGCAGGAACATGTGGCAACTGTAAAAAGTCAAGTCTCTCAAACTGTGGGAGCCATTACCAATTTCTATTTTGGGAAAGGGGGAAAGCTGCCCCTGCCAGCACTGCGGCTGTTTCGAGCAAAGGACCGGATGGTCACGCTAAGAATAAATAAATAAATAAATAAATAAATAAAGAGAACAAAAGCCGTAGTTCAGTTTTTATACACTTTTCCAGTGTGGGGCTTGACATACCTCGACTCTTTCGAGGTTGTACAGAATGGCTTTATTCGGTCAGTCTTGGGGGTCCCAAGGGGAACACCACAGATTCTCCTGCGGTTGGAGTCTGGCTGTGGGCCCCTCAGGCTTTTGGCTCTCCAAAGCACAATTAGATATTGGATAAGGATTGTGTTGCTGTCTCCTGAAGATAGCTCTCTTCTGAGGATTGCAAGGGAGAAGGGCCTACTGGATCCCTGGTTGGCACGAATTGAGGGGGAAATTAGGAAACTGGGTTTCTGCCCTACTCACCTGGTGTCTAAGGGGCTTAAACCTGCTATGTTCCTTGTTAAGGAACGGCTTGCAGACCAGCAGTTGCAGCTGGATTCAGAACAGAGGCAGCTCCAAAGAGTTGCCCGGGACTATGCTCCTCCTGTAGCCCCCCCTTGTGGAATTTTTGTACCTTATGGCTTGGCCAAATTTTCAAATCAGGCGTGCGTTTTCAAGACTGCGCTGCGGGGTTTTCCCTTCTGCCATTTTGGAGGGACGATATCTCGATATCTGGAGGAAAGGGTGTGCTGGTCTTGTGATATACAGGCATTGGATACAAATAGACATCTGCTTTTTGAATGCCCCGCCCTTGCTTATCTCCAGGCCAGGCTATTGTCCCCCTTTCAGGAGATCTTTGAGAGGAACTCTGTTGCCAAGGCGTATGAGCTATGTTTAAGCTCCAAAGCCTCTGACTTAACTAAAGCGATTGCAGTGTTTGCCAAGTTGGCTACACATTTGAGACAGAGGACTGCTTAGGGGTCGTTCTAATCTGGTGCAAGACAGCAGCCGTTCTTGTTTTAATGAATGCCCTAGAGTCACTTGTTATAGGATACCTTTTTATTTCGAATCTCGGGTAAGAAAATATGGGCTGGAAATGGTGCTGTTTGATTGATGTACCGAGTTCCCCTTTCTTTCCTGTCTGATTTGCTTACTGTCCAAATGATATTATTCAATGATTGTATTTTGAATCATGCCTTATTCTCTTTAGTTGTTTGACATCGCTCTGTATTTTTGGAGTTGGGGCGCTTATTTTAATCTTATTTTACTACATATTACTTTATATTTCATATTTTGTAAAATGCCAAATAACTGTAAGTTACGGCAATAAAGTTTATTCATTCATATTCACATGCCTCTATGGTCATTGGAGGCCAGAAGTTGAGCGTAAGCTACTGGTAGACATCACTCAAGTCAGTATCTCTCTGCCTCAGTTCCTCATCTGTAAAATTGGAATAATAATGACCTACTTAACAGTTTTTGTGAGGACTGTTTAGGACTGTAAAACACTTTGACACCGAAAGTACTATAGAAATGAGATGATAATGGTAATGTTAGCAAATCAAGGAACCTTGTAGTTCCAGTTTAAACTGTGGTTAATAAACACGTGTTGGACAACAGTCCAACCAGAGCTAGAGGTTGTATATATGAACATAAAAAAGGATATTTGAACCAACAGCTACCTGAAATGCATTTAAGGGACCTAATACATCATGCATATGGGACAGCTACAGGTACAGAAAATGACCTCATAATTCTACACACAGCACCCAGGTGTAAGGATTGGAAAACCCCGGAGGGGTCCTCGCCCTCAGAGCCGCTTGTCGGCGGGCCCTGCACTGGATCCGGAGGCACAGCTGGCCCCGCCAACCCCGAACTCTCCACAGTACAAGGCGGCTGAGGAGGAAGGCCCCGGTGCGTCAGTGGGGGTTCCCTCTCCGGCGCACCCACTTCCGGCAACACATGCAGCCCCGATAGCGCCGCAGCATCTAGGGGTGGGGCCAGGACCCGTCAGACGCTCACAGCGTCTCCAGGCCCGGAAGCAGGGTGGGGCTTGCTGCATAAAGGCCGGCGCCGCAGGGCAAGCGGCGCCGGTGATCTGAAACTGGCCCCTGGAGCGTGCGATAAGCCTGAGTGGAATCCTTACTGAGAACCTTGCTACCCTTCCCTCCTACCTTCCCGTGATTGTGGTGCAGCAATTCCCCGTGAGACTGGTGAGTGTGTCCCTGTTGTCCCCGTGGAGTGCGTGAACAGAGTGAGTGAGAGAGTGAGAGGAGTGAGAGTGGATCCCCTGCCCTTCCCCCTCCAGTTCCTGACCCTGTGGGCGTGTGTGGGTGTGTTCCCTTCTTGTCTCCTCTGGGTCCCTTTCCATCCCCATCCTCACACCAGCCCCAAACACCACCTTCCCCCTACTCTGGTGAATCTATGGGTGAGAGTGGTTGAACGGTGGGCAGGGTGCCCCAGTACCCAATCCTCAGCGCCCTATGATGATAGGGGCCTGATCCTTGTGTAGGATCATAAGGCCAATCACTATCCTGATGGGCATATTCTGTACCTTCGTTATGCCGAGGAGAGGGACCCCAGTATCCCGTGTCACACGCCACTCATTGCGAGTGCCCTTGTCCTTTTGTGTCCTGTTCCCTCTAAATCTTCCAACTCCTACCCCTCCCCCCCCGTGACACCAGGTTTCCAGGGAAGTGAATGGAAGTCTGATCTCAGGCCTACAGGTTCAGCAGCTCAGAAACCGGATTCTTTAAGAGAAAAAGAAGAACTTTTCTTTGTTAAAGAAACTTTCTCCAGTTTCTCAGAAGCACAGTCTAATTTAGTTGTGAGCTGGTTACCAAACTAGACAATAACAATATAATGGAAATTGTTTCATATACATCATTAAGAGCAAAGTGCCTGCTTCCACTGAAGGGAAAAAGTGTGTTGCTATAAGCATTTTTGAAATGAATATCTGATTCAAAACTTCCCTTGTGCATTTAACTGCATTCTAATTTACATTTTAATTACTTCCAAAGAAATCAAAGCATTTGTTGACAGTGGAACATAATGTCAACTTCATGGTGCACTGTTGGTGGATGTTTAATGAACTTAATTAGATAATTATTGATGTTAATTATCCTTCTATTATGAAGATAAAGATGTTACACAAATGCACTTTGTGCAGAAATATTATCATTATATGTTTGCTTGTTTAGCTCTGATACTTGAAAGAACAACAAAAAAGACCAAACCAACTACTTGGTAAGAAAATTAGCCAGTCTTTGAGTAGTTTTGTTTCAAACTACTCAAAGCTGTGTTCAGGAGGGGCGGGGTATAAATCGAATAAATAAATAAATTAATAAAATATCCGTACAAGAATCTTGAGTTCATGCACTTCACAACGCGCTCCTTCTGCAGCTAGCTAAACCGTTCAGTACAAAGGAGCATGCCTTTCATTTCCAACTCGCATCAGCCTAACAGAGCATTTATAGTATGGCCTGTCTCCATGATGAGCAGGGCCATTGTTAAAATTTGTGGGGGCCTTGGCAAAAACAAAATGTTGGACACCCATGGCCCCACCCCCTTTAGAAGTTGGCACTCTGGTGCCTGCTTGCGAAAGCAAAGTACCATGTAAGTTTTTGGCTTTTAAAAAACCCATCAGTACAATGTGTAAGAAGTTAGAGCACAGACTTGAGGCAGGATGTCTGATTATACACACATTCATATTCTCTTTCTCTCACATAATCACACATGCATTCACACACAGGTTTCCTCCTGTCCCCAGCACCACTACTAGTGGAGGGAGGACACACCTTCCTCCAGCAATCACACGGGGGGGGGGGGGGGGGCAACTCCAGCAGCAACTGGGCCAGCCCCATATGGAAGGAAGAAGGCAGCATGGCCATGCAGTGGGATCCTCCCCGTCCCCGGCTGCTAGGATTGGCATATATGCAAGTTTTTAGAGGATATCCTTATAAGAAATACAGGTTGCAGGGCTGCATTGGTGCCTACTGGCTGCTGCCACTTTCTGGAGGGCCCTAGCCTCTGGATGGGGGCAGGATCAAGAAGCATGTGACCACAGTTCCTGCAGGGCCTTAAAGTCCATAGTGTTTGAGGCCCTTCTGGGGGGCACCCTGCCACAGTTGCTCTAAAGAGGCAAGAGTGATGGTGGAGAGCCGGTGAATGTGGAGGCCACTCTGTGGGCCCCTGGGAGTGCAGGAAAGCACGGGCCACAGCACCATGGCTTCTACAGCATGGTGTAGCTCCGAACGCCAGCCCTGATGCCGAGCACCCAGGTAGCACAGTGCTCACTCTCCCATCCCAGTACAACATTTTCATCCTAGTCTGCAGAGCATGGGCTGCAAGGATGAGTTTTGTTTTCAGACCTGAAGAGCTGAAACGTCAATTCCAGGCAGGTAGAGATAGTCAGGAATGGCTTGTATTTAAGACACCAGACGAGAACTGAGTTCAATTCCTTGTGCTGCCACTAAATTCTTGTGTGGCCTTGGGCAAGGCTTTGTACAACTTGCATAAGCGTCACCTAAAATTCTTCACCAGCCTAAGGAATTGACCCAGCGTGTCAGGGGTGTTGGAATGGGCCCAGGTGCAAGAAATGAACTTGGCCCACCAACACCATCCTCTCCCCTGTCCCACCCTCTCTTTTGAATCCTTCCCCCAGCATCCTTATTGCAGAAAACCGTCTAACTTACACTACCCCACCCCCGAACCCCTGCTCCCACACAGCCCTCACAGCCGCCCTGCCCCCTAGGGTTGCCACCTATGTATATTTTTCTAGGCCAGTTATGATGCAGGGCCTGCATTGGTGCTAATGCAGGCCCTGCAACATGTATTTTTCATAAGTGGCCTGAAAAAATATACTTAGGCGGCAACCCTACTGCCCCCCGTGAACCCGTCCGACTGCCTGTCCCCCATATCCCCTGCCCCCACACAGACATCCCCCCAGATCCCCAGCCCCTACATTCCCCAGGCCTTCTACCACCCCACCCCGAAACCAAGGACAGGTCACTGTTGCTCCCCGTTCACCCCCACTCCTCTAAAACTCTTCCTGGGTCTGGCACTGGATTGCCACCACTCTCCCGTCCACTCTGATCACCTCCAGTCTGATACTACTGCAGCACCTCTCTTCTGCTTGCTGCACCTGAGCCTGCTGCTCTGCCTACCTCATGCTGCCACCAGTGCTTACTCCATCCTGCATGCTTCTGGTGCGTCTACTCAGTCTCTGTACAGCCTTGCCACAAACAGGGCAGGAAGGATTTGGGGGCCCACTACAGCTTGGGTCATGGAACAAATGTTCCTCCTGTCCCTATAATAGCTACACTCCTGATGGATGTTCGTGCCTAGTCCTTGCCTCATCCCCTAGAGATCCCTGTCTGCACTGCTGTTTTTTGTACAGGGGGCTGCAGAATGGACTCATGTTTGGGCTCAATTCTCATTAATTAACTAGGGTTCATCTTAGGCTGTTTTTAGACGAGTGCACGGTGCGGTGCGCTCCCGCATTGTTGCCAAAATCCCGCGAGACGGGATTAGACGAGACGCTGTCGTGAGTCACGCACACGGGAGGGGGACGTGCTTTCTTTTCCGGCCATGATCTGACTGCGATCCCCCTCCCGTGCGCGTGACTCATGGAAGCGTCTCGTCTAATCCCGTCTTGCGGGATTTTGGCAACAATGCGGGAGCGCACCATGCGCTCGTCTAAAAACGGTCTTAAGCTGAAACAGAGAAAACAAGACCCTGCAGCCCGAACTTAGCCGGAGGAGAGAGGTCCCTTCCATCCCATACAAGGCAATATGATGCATTGACAGCAGGTTGTGTCTGGCACTTGTGGTTCCTGCTGGATGGAATGAGGCTCTGCTCTCCTGTGTGTCCGGTTCCTTTCCAGTTAGCATGAATGTTTGCACCACAACTGGACAGACTCCTGCCTGCTTGTGTTTGTGCCATGCTGACCCCTTGTAGGTCTGCAATAGTTGCTGAGTCCAAAAGCTGTGGCAAGAAAATTGAAAACCTGCTGCAGCTCATCACCTAGGTTTCTAGTGCAGAAGGAAAGTCACTCTTTGGGGGCAGGTGAGCAGTTGCAGGATATACTGGCAGTGCAGGCTCAAGGCCGTTTTTAGACAATCGCGCCCGGGCCTGTTTTGAAAAAATGCTGGGAGCCGGGATCAGACAATACACTCCCGGCAATCACACGCCTGGAAAGGGGGCGCGCATGCTTTTTCGGCCGCGATTTGACCGGGTTGAAAAATGGACCCGGTCAAACGCCATCAGATGGCAGAGAACAAGGTATCATCAAGGAGCACAGGGGTGACCTCACACACAAACTCTGATGTCTGCAAGGCCCTGAAAACTATATAAATAGCCCCGGACGATCCCTGGATTGCTGTTACATGTGAGTGAGGCACTCCAATTTCCAGCCCCTTTTAAAACTTGGATCTGATGTATTTGTCAAATCTGAGTTTAAAGCAGGGCTGGAACTTGGAAGTCTCACTCACATGCAACAGCGATCAAGGGCTGATTACACAGCTTCCAGGGCTCCATGGACATCGGAGTTAGCAGAGTTACATGAGTTCACCCAAGGATTTCACACAGTGCTCAGAATGGGGTTTTGTGCCACTCTTCACTCTGAAATTGTTTTGCAAATGAGACCTTAGTTTGCTTTGTTTAAAGCAAGACTTTGAGAGTTTGATTTTTAACTATTCACACTTCTCCAACTAATCACAATTTGGACTGACTGAATTACTTTAAGCTGCAGTTTGATTTTGTTTAAACAATCAAGCTAAGCAAATTAAACACAAAGTTCTCATCCAAGTTCCCAAAGGGTGAAAATTCAAATTCAAATTGAATGAAACAAATATACAAATTTGATTTGAAAAGTATGAGAACAGCCCTGCTCATTTCAGCTCCAATCCTGTGGCTGCACTGATGTGGAAATCAACAGGAGAGGAAGCATTTCACTGTGAGATCTCCTAGAGTGGCTGTCTAGGTACCAGTCAAAATGGCCAAGACGGTGTGTTTCGTCTCCCTATCTTGTAGCACAGAACTAGAAAGAAATCTCTTTTCCCATTGGCTCCAGGCATCTGTACCTCTGTGAAAAAGAAACACAAACTCCAAACTAGAAGAGAAAATACACTGGAGACTCTAAAACTTAAGACAGTGGACATCTGGAGAGTACTGTCTCACGCTCCCTGTCCCTTCCCCTGTGGCGCATAGCTACAGGAAAGGGGGAGGGGCACAAAGCAATGCTCCTGTAAGGCTCTGGGTGTACAACTGGGAGTGGGGAAGGGGAGCACAGGGAAGGATCAGGGCATACACCTTGCTTAAGACTATCCTGGTTATGCCCTGAAATTTAAAGCAGTGAAGTCTACAGAAAGCACAATGTAGCAATTTGCATGTATTTACTAGGGGTGGGACTACCGGATCATCCGGTATCCGATACTGCCGGTATTTTGGTGTACCAGCAGTATTGGATTATTCCGGTATTATTGGGTCCGGTACCGGATCCCCTGTGCCGGATTTTTTTACATTGTGGCCATTCAAATGAATGGCTGCAATGTAAAAAAAACAACACAAAAAGTCCCCAAACACTTTCCCTCCACGAGTCCAGGCTGCGCAGGTGGAAGGGGGGACACCCCCCACCCACCCTGCCCAGCCTGGATTTAAAGTTCTTTCCCCCTAAGTCTCCTAGTGCGCCGGGCTCCGTGCCGCTGCCGGTGACCCAGAGCCAGCACCAGCAGCAGGTAAATATCGGTACTGTACTGATCCCTGGGGTGGGGGGTGGTTTAACACCCCACCCCCACCCCAGGGATCACCCTACCTCGAGCTCCGGGCGGCGGCGGCGGCAGTCCGGTGGCTTCAGCGCTGGCTGTGGCTGCCGGCTTCAGCATGCTACTAGGCCTTCCGGGGAATTTCTGGAAGTTTCCCGGAAGGCCTAGTAGCGTGCTGAAGCTGGTAGTCACAGCCAGCGCTGAAGCCGCTGGACCACCGCCGCCGCCCGGAGCTCAAGGTAGGCATGGCAATGGCATTAGGCAATCCCTGGGTGGGGAGGTAGGGTGATCCCTGGGGTGGGGTGTGTGTTAAACCACCCCAGGGATCAGTACAGTACCGGTACTTACCTGCTGCTGGTGCTGGCTCTGGGTCGCCAGTGGCGGCCCGGAGCCCAGCGCACTAGGGGACTTAGGGGAAATTTAAAAAAAATCCAGGCTGGGCAGGGTGAATGGGGGGTGTCTGGTTTTTGTTTTTGCATTGATTTCAATGGGGACACAGTTCCCCATTGAAATCAATGTAAAAGATCCGGTACCAGTAACTGTTTTTTTAAAATCCGGGAACCAGTAAAACCGGTACCCGGTATTTGCCCTGATGTCCCATCTACTCCCGCTGCCACGTCATTTACTGTGACGTGTAAACACTTCTGTCACATGGTAAATTCATGGAAGAGATTCCTGTATATGGAGAATCTCTTCTACAGATCATGGCTTTACCATGTGATTAATGTCACAAATAAATCAGTGATGAGTTACAACACGAAGGTTTCCTGGCTTTATTGCTTGAAAAATTAGGACATTTGAAAGTAATTTGTGGTACTTTGTATACAGGATGCTACCTGGATGTTTCTAATTTACAAAACTGATCCCTTACAATGCTTTCTGGCAGCACATACAATTTGACAAAGGAGTCAAACAAGATTAACTAGTCAATATTAGCTCCCAAGACAAACATAACCCTGACTCAGTACACTTTTCACCACCTGCAGACCTCTCCTTTGATCCCTGCCCTAATTCTGATCACTTCCTTGCCTCCTTCAGCCTCTCCCACCGACCCCCCTCCTCCTTTCCCTCCCCGCGCCCCTTCCGCAATATGCAAGCTTTTACCCCCATAGAGTTTGCCTCCTCTCTATCCCCCCTCCTCCCCCGTTTTCTCCTCCTCTCCTGACTCTGCCATCTCCGCTCTCAACACCTCTCTCTCCTCGACCCTTGACTTTCTTGCCCCCCTCTCTTCACGCCCCGTCCGGCCCCA
>QEPC01007937.1:1844206-1856946 GCA_003113815.1 Sphenodon punctatus
CTTGAATGTTTGTCTGTCTTCTCCCCTGTCTCTCCCACTGTCCCCTCTCCCTGTCTCCCCCTCCTTGTCTTTTAGATTGTAAGCCACAGGCAGGGACCGCGTCTATTTCTATGTTCTGTACAGCACCAGGTCACACAACTGGCGCTATATAAATTATTATTATAATAAAATAATAATAATAATAACAGACAGAGGCCTTGAGGGTTAACATACTGGCTTCAAAAACAAAGTGGCTGAAAGAACAGAACCCTGGCTGTGGTATCAGAGTGAACATCTTCAGGGTGGAAAAGCATTGCAACCTCTGCAAGGTAGGAATGGATGTTCTCACAGCTAACCCAGAACCTCTGCCAGCAGACACACCTAAATGAATCACACAGAGCTGCATTACATCCCTGCAGTGTCTGTATTGCTTGTTAATGAGATCTGAAAACAGGAACAAGTACCAAGCCATGTTACTAGTGGAGGAACAGCAGTCAAAAGTCAGAAGGGACAGCTCCGCCCCTTCCCTCTGCAGCCCCACCCCTTGACCCATTATGTAAAAACAAGGGAATCTGACTGATCCCACCCCCCAAATGGCAGTAATTATACTCACCTGTCCAGTGTCTGCGAAATTCAAATGCCATTGGGGAACAAGTAGAAAGGGGACAGCCCTCCCACATCCCTACAGTAGCAGAATGGCTATAGGGGTTGCTGACAGTTAAAATTAGGAAGGACACGGTCCACTACACCCCAAACTCAGAGGGAAATGAATCTTTCCATCCTGCACCATTTTTATATCCCTGGGAGCAACTATCTACACAGAGCATTGGGCAAGACAGCATCAAGACTCACGGCAGCATTTTCAAGCTGAGACAGGTAAAGTGAAGCACCACAGTTTACCAAGCCTATCCTTCAGAGCTGCCCAGAATTCAAAGAGCGCATTAAGCAGAATGAGAGCAGAACGCACCTACATGCCTGAAAACAGACACACTTAATTCCAGTGCCAGCCAGTGCGTCAGCAGAATCCACCAAGGCAATCTTGGCCCTGCCTTTGCTAATCTTGATCACAGATTCTGAATAGGAGGCTGGCCAGCTAGTTTTATCAGGCTTTGGAGAAGGCTTCTCACTCTAGGGGAAATGCTCCAACTTCCTCATTAGAGATCCACTCTGGGAACCCTAGATGGTTGGCCAATGATCCTGGTTGTTCTTGATTACGAGAAGAAGTATCTTTAATTTTTCAAAAAGTAGGGAGAAGAATTAAAGGAGAAAAAATGGTAATGACTAAAAACTACAAGGCTCAAACTGAGACTGGCTGCTTCTGAGCCCTCTGTGGGTGTTTATTAGACCAGTGCCTCCCCACCCATCATGCATGTTGCAGGGCTACATAGGGCGCCAATGTAGCCCTGCAACATGCATGATGGGTGGGTGATGGGTGGGGAGGTGCTTGTCTATAAACACCTTTTCTGTTGGCAGAGGCCAGCTTTCCCGATTGGGAAATGTTCCTACTAACATCGGCCTCAAAGTCTCAGTGGGTCCCATTCACTAGCACTTAAAGAGCAGCAGTGGGCAAAGTTTTCTAATCCCAAGAGCTGCATCCATTTACCACAATCAGTGGGGCCAAAGAGCTACAGGTGGCTCTAGAGCTGGGGTGGGGACATTAGGCCCAGGGGCTGAATACAGCCCATAGCAAGTTTTTGTGTGGCCCCTTCCCTGTTCCTGGATCTGGCCAGTGAATTCAGTTCCTACCTCCAGCCACCAGAGACCTGAGCTCGGGGTAAGAGAGTGGAGATGAGGGCATGCACACAAAGGATAGCGGACAACTCCATGATTTGGACCCTCGAGGTAACCCCTTAAACACTGCTGTCTCCAGCTTCTCTGCAGCCCTCAGAGCTTATACTAATTTTCAAAGTGGCCCTCAGGAAGGAAAAGGTTCCCCACCCCTGCTCTAGAGCCATAGTTTGGCCCTTCTGACTTAGTTCTGGGAGATGTCCTGGTGAAAGCTGCCATTGCTGCAATAGCCCAAACCCTCCTAAACCTTGTTCACAAATGTTGTCTCACTGGAAAGGGAAGATCTGAGTGAGACACATTTGTTCCTGTGAGGTACCAAAGCCACTCTGCTTTCATTGAGTTCAGGGGAGTTTTACCGCTGACATCAATAAAAATAAGAATGTGTCCTATTTTGGGGCTCTCCTGAGAGAAGCCAGGGAACCTAGATTTTCTACAGAGCTGACTGAGAACACTGGGTGTTTTTAGACCAGGGCCATCTCAGCCCATTACCCACCTATCATGGTTAGGGTGGCCATACCTCCCCTTTAAAAGAGGACACTTATGAAAAATACATGTTGCAGGGCTGCATTGGTTCCAGTGCAGCCCTGCACCATGTATTTTTCTTAAGCATCCTCTTTTAAAGGGGAGGTATGGCCACCCTAAATTCATGCTTGTTGCAGGGCTGCATAGGGCACCAATGTGGCCCTGTAACCTGCATGATGGGTGGGAAATGAGCAGGGAGGCACTTGTGAACACCCACTGAGACAAGAAAGTAAGTAATCAAAACAATACCTTCCACTGAATCAAATTCTGTTGGAAAGGGTGTAAAATGGAGGAGGAAGGGACATCTCCCCTATGAGTATGGAATAGAGGGGTCACTCCCACCCTTGATTTCAGCCCCCTGCAACCTCTACAGTGGTGCAATGAAATTATGAAGGGGCCTGTTATCTGCACCATTAGCAGCCTAAAAAACTGGACAAGGATGAAACTGCCAACAATTTGGATGGGGCAGGGAACAGGTCTCTGGGAGGAGAGGGCAAAAGGGAGGAACTGCCTCTCCCTCCACACTTTGGATCAATGTTTCTCACTGTCTGTTGGCAAGTATCTGCAAACCTTTGTGCTCCACAGAGTATCATTCAGACTGGGCAAGGAAGGTACTTGGAATAGTTAGGTTAGCAAAAGTTGCTCCAGTAAAAGGTATGTCTTGGATACCCAGACTTTTGTCTCTCTCCTATTTTGGGACAAAAAATGAAACAACAAAGCAAAGCGCAGTGAATTCTTCCAAAGAAACAGGATGGGCTGATGGAGGGAGAGAGACACAGACATTTGGAATTGTAGCCGTGTGTCTTGTGGAGAGAACAATTTATCAGAGCAGCAGAGCTGTCAGTTGCTGACATGATAAGGAATAACATGAAATGAGTAATGTTTCCTTCGAACCCAGCTCCCTTAATTACAAGCCTCTCCCTTGCAGAATAGAGACAGAAGATGCCGAAACACCAATTTCATGCACTTGTGCCTGAATAATGTCTCCATGCTGCCTTTTCCAGATGGCAACCTTTCCACTGGAGGAACTAATGATGTGGGCATATTTAGGGAAAAACCAATAACGGAGTCTTTAACCTTCAACAGCAAAAAGCATGTTGTACAAAATGTTCCTTGGGATACATTAACAAATATCAATTACATTGCTCACCGAGGTGTAATCAGCTGTAATAATCAAAATTAATTTTAAAAAATAATTAAACAGACCCCAGGGCAAATAGTTGATACTCTTGCAGTGTGACATCACGGGCTGCATGCGCACCTGCAGGGAGCCGCTCAGCACGCCGCCAGCAAAGGGACAGTTCGGATCTGCTGTGCTGGAGGAGTGGGGAAGCTCCCTTTGTAACACCTCCACCAGGCCCAGTGCTGGAGGGAGGAAGAGGCACTGGCCCTGCACATTCCCAAGCCTTACAGCAACAACCCCTTCTAGGCAGCACTCCTGGGGCCATTTTGTCTGTGATGTGGCTAAGGGTCCACTAGGAATTTAGATGGATCCACACCCAGGGCCGGCCTTATGCCAGCCCAAGCAGGCCATGGCATGGGTTCAGGCTCCGCTTCTAATCACTACTTCTGGGGTTCCTTCCCACAAGATGAGCTGTCCCTGGCTGTCCTAGTTTTCACCCTACAGCTGTTCAGCAGAGCCAATCTCTAGGATTCTGCAAGTTCCAGTTGCCTTCCCTTCAGTCTGCTCTGCAGTTTGCCCACCCCTTGGCTCCAGTTCCTGACTTTGCTGCGGGGGGCGTGACTACTCCCAAAGGCAGTGACAATCGGCATTTTTACACACACCTTAAAGTGCTGGTCTTTCGATCTTTTGGGTTTACAAGTCCACAAGTAAGTTCTGGATGCATTCTTTTCACACTCTCACACACACACTGCCCTGAGGCAGCCTAAAGTAGCTGCAGCTGTAAACGTGAGGGGCTGCCATAGGGTGAAAACAGACATGACGCTAACCACCCTTTAACCACCCTTGGTGGCTATTTATGCATGTTGCAGGGCTTCATAGGGCACCAATACAGCCCTGCAACATGCATAAATAACCACCAAGGGTGGTTAAAGGGTGGTTAGTGTCATGTCTGTTTTCACCCATAGAAATCAAGTGACCACAGCTGCCTGGAGCAAAGCAGTTTACCAGGAGAACTTTTTACAAACAAAAGTTCTGGGAAACGTTCTACGCAGAAGTTCAAAGAGCCAGATATTTTAGATCTGGGTGAGGGATTAAGACACACAGAAAGTTCAAGATGTAACAGCAATCATGCAGGAGAAATGGGTGTGTAAAAACACTCAGTGTCACTCCCTGCACAGGTGTTACTCTGGCGGGGCAGGAAGAACAGCCAGCAGATAGCCGGGAATGTGGAGTGCTGCCACAGCGGGACGAGAGAGTAAGTGAGGAGAGAGTGATGCTGGTCACAGCCTCCTGGCTGCTTCATGCTGCAGTCCAAGGGAGTCCAGGATTTTTCTGCTTCTGAAAGCAGCTTTAGTATAGAGATCTAGAAGAGTGAGGGCAACTAGGGTCGTATGTGCTTCCCGGGAGGGAAAGCAAATGTAGTGTCATCCAGGCCTGGGGATGCACAGGAAGGGGGAGGGTGCAGCTATTGCTCGGCCTCTCAGATCCGAGCTGCCCCTCGGAGTACTGCTGGCATTTGTGCCCCCCAAGGGTGTGTATGTGTATCTCCCCATGTGTTCCCCATCCACTTTTCCATCCACCCCCTTCTCTCACTCTTCTCCATCCATGCTCCACTCTCTCTCCCCCTAACCCCTTCTCTCGCACCCCACTGTCAATACTCCTACTCTCACATCTTCTTCCTCCCTTTCCATCTCCCTACAACACACATTCCAAGGCCCTCTTCATACCCATCCTCCCCCATATCCATCCCGTCACTCTTTATCCATCCATATCCCCATACACTGCATTCATCCATCCATTCCCCTACACTCTCACTCTCTTCACCAATTCATCTCTATGCACCCTCTTCATTCATAAGCGATGGAGGGGGCATGACAAAGGGGCCAGAAGAGAGAGTGGGGGCCCAGCTGGAAGAAGTTTGAGAACCACTCGACTAGACCACCCACTCTCCCACTCCTGAGGTTACTGGAAGACAAAAGGCTGTGTTCATTTTATTACTGGGACATATGACTGCCTTCTGCCACTTGTCCTTTCAAGCCATGGTGCGTGTGCCATGTCTAGGGCAGGAATGACCAGCATAGGGTCTCTTACTTTTAACATGGAAACATGCACAAAAGGGCAACTGGTTTACTTACCAGTGAATTGCCCTTCTGCGTAACGTGCAGGACGGGAGCTCTTTTAGCCTGGGCTGATCCCCACCTAGGCCATTAGGAGGCAGACTAACAAAGTTGCAACTGGCCGTGGATAGAGGGGGTCCATCCCTCCCACTTGCCAGTTGTTCTCAAAGCTGTATTAAAAATACTAACAACAAAACTCGAAGAACGATAAAGTAAGTGTAACAATAAGAAAAAATACAATAGAGGAACCCGCTGGAAACTGACAGGGAGGGAGAGAGACAGGAATCCCTATCCCGAAGCTAAATCTCCCCACGATCCCGGCCCCCGTCTGCACCTGAAACACAGCCACCTGATCCCCGCCTAGTGGGAGGGCTGAGCTCCCGTCCTGCACATTACCCAGAAGGGCAATTCACCGGTAAGTAAACCAATTGCCCTTTCTCTTGGGATGTGCAGGACGGGAGCTCTTTTAGCCTGGGATTTACCAGAGCAGTGCTGTGCAGAGTAGGGTGGGAAAAAAGGGGATCAAGGCTCCTAAGGACAGACTGAAGGACTCTGCGACCAAAGGCAGCATCTGCTGAGTCCATCAAGTCTACTCGATAGTGTTGAGTAAAAGAATGGGGATTCGCCCATGTAGCTGCCCTACAAATTTCTGCATAGGGCGCCCTCGCACTGAACGCTGCAGAGGTAGCTGCCCCACGGGTGGAGTAGGGAAGCATTGAGAGCAGCAGCATGAGCCCTGAGGCCTTGTATGCCTCTGAAATGCATGCCGCTATCCAGCGCCCAACAGCTGGCTGAGATGCTCTATTGCCCTTTTTCAGAACTGTGAACTCTAAAAAGAGAGCTGGAGACTTCCTAAAGGAGGCTGTCCTCTTAAGGTAAATTTTCAACGCTCTTCGGAGATCCAATTTATGCCACTTCTTCTCTAGCCTACGGACCAGATTGGGGCAGAATGAGGGAAGAATAATCTCCTCACTTCTGTGGAATAGGGAATTCACCTTAGGAACAAAGGCCGGATCTAGACGGAGGATGACTGTGTGGCCTAAAAATACAAAGAGATGAACTACAGGAGGTGCCACAGCTCTAGCACCCCTCAGAGACTGTCTGACGTGAGGGTGGTTCGAGATACCCCTACCCCTAATAGTCGGTAAGGTCTTGTTGAGAGCCGCCACCTGACGGGTAAGAGTGCTCGCCCCGAGACCCTTATCTACGCCCATTTGCAAAAAATGTAGGACGCTGCTAATTCGTGGCTTCTTAGGGTTCACCTGATGCTGTACACACACCAAGCCACGAAAACCCTCCAAGAGGACTGATAGATCCTAATGGTAGAAGTCCGCCTGGAGGACAGAAGAGTGGACAGCACCGCTTTGGAGTAGCCCAAGCTCCTCAAGGCCTCGCGTTCAAGAGCGACACCGTCAGTTGTAGAAACCGCGGGTTGCCATAAAGTACCGGACCTTGAGAGAGCAGGTCAGGCTCCGGGTTCAGGAGCACTGGATCCTGTCGAGATAGGTTCACAAGATCGGCGAACCATGGATGCCTTGTCCTCCTGGGAGCTACCAGGATTACCATCACCTGGTCTCGTTGAATCTTGGCAATCACGTTGGCGAGGATCGCGAAGGGGGGAAAGGCATAAAGGAGCCCCAGGGGTGACGGGACGTTCAATGCATCTATGGCTTCGGACCGAGGGGAGTGGAACCGAGAGAACCTCTTGCACTTAGCATTCCTGCTGGATGCGAAGAGGTCGATCATCGGTACTCCGAAGCAGTGGCAGATCTGAAGAAACACCATCGGAGAGAGAGGCCACTCTCCCAGATCCGCTTGTCTGCGACTGAGCCAGTCCGCCATGACGTTTTCCTCTCCCCATATGTGCTTGTCTGATAGAGAGAGAAGATTGGCTTCCGCCCAGTCCATCAGACGAGATGCCTCCCTGTGCAGGGCTGGAGCTCGTGATCCCCCCTGGTTGTGAATATAGGCCATCGCAGATGTGTTGTCCGTTAGCATCAGTAGATTAGATCCCCTGATCTTGGGAGCAAAGTGGAGGAGCTCCAGGTGGATAGCTCTGAGCTCCATCCAGTTCATGGAGTGTCTCCTGTCTTTTGGTTGCCAGTAGCCCTGCATGTATTCGGAGTCCATGTGAGCCCCCCAGCCCGATAGACTGGCATTGGTGGTGATGACCTTCCTCAAAGGATCGGTCAGAGGAACCCCGTCCCAAACCTATGAGGGGCCATCCACCAGTTGAGTGAGTCGAGGATCTGCTGGGGGGGGATGAGCCAGACCCTGGTCCTTTCCATAATTTGCCGTTGATACGGGCGCAGATAGGCCTGGAGAGGGCGTAGGTGATGACAGGTGCTGGATGCAAGATACGAGGAGGCTCTGAGCTTGCATTGGCACTTGTTGGACAGAAAAATGCGATCCTCCTGGGTATCGATGACCACTCCCAGATGTTCTATGCATTGTGTGGGGCTCAGCAGGCTTTTCTCTGTGTTGATTAGGAACCCGTGAGTCGCAAGGGGCTTCAGGGTTGATTGTACCGCCGCTACCACCTGCGTTTGCGTGGGGGCGCAGACGAGAATGTCATCCAGGTATGGATGGCGCGTAAGACCTTGAAGTCGAAGACTGGCAATCAGGGGAACCAGAATCTTCGTGAAGGTCCTGGGAGCCGTGGCAAGGCCAAAAGGAAAAGCCCGAAACTGCCAGTGGAGAGAGGCATACTGGAAGCGCAGCCATCATCGATGGCTTGGGAGAATGGGAACATGAAAGTACGCATCGCGTAGATCTATTGAGGCGAGCCATTCTCCTTGTTGAACGGATTTGGAGATTGAGTGCAAGGTTTCCATTTTGAACTTTTGGACTTGGACAAACCTGTTTTAATAATTTGAGATCCAGAACCGCCCACCATTGGCCTGACTTTTTGGATACCAAGAACAATATGGAGTATAGGCCTTGTCGCCTTTGAGCAAGAGGGACCTGTTCAATGGTCCTTATATCTATCAGGCGGCTGATCTCTGCTAGCATGGCAGAATGTTTTGCCTTGTCCTTTACCGAGGGTGATACATGATAGAGCTGCCTTGGAGGAGAACGGAACTCTATCGCGTAACCCCGGGAGATGGTCGAGACCACCCAAGCATCCGTAGCTGTGTTGTGCCACAAAGGGGAAAACGCGAGGAGGCGAGCACCTACTGGGAGCTGGATGCCGAGGGTGGATGACAACCCCAGAGTGGGGTTGTCAGGAGTCCTGCTTTGAATGGTGTGATGAAGGAGAGGAGTGAGCCAGCCAGCCTGTGGCCCGAGGAAAAGCGCCCAGCTCTGTGGCCTTGGTATCCCCTGCCTCAGAAGAGCCAGGAGGGGTTATTCCAGGCAGCGTCCCCTCTCCTTGGGAAAGAAGCAGAGAAAGGTCAGTTAAGGCCTCTAGCACGCCTGTTACTTGCAAAATGCTGAAGAGTCAATTTTTTTGTCCTTATCGCTGGCTTCCTTAAGCATCCTAACAAGATTGGCCCCAAACAACTTTCCCCCTTTGAACAGGCCCGATACTAAGAGGTTCTTAGCGTGTCAGCCCTCCAAGACCTCAGACACATTCTATGCCGAGCGGACACCGAGGCCGCCATGGCCCAAGCTTACCACACTACCACATCTGTAGAGGCCGTAGCAATAAAAGAAGTGGCCAAGGTGATATTCTGGGACAATTTACAGGTCATTTGCTCCGAGACGGCAGGGCTCTGTCCCAACTTAAACCATTTAAGGATAGCCCTTGCGCAGTAGGAAGAGGCCAGAGACATGCGTAAGGTGGCCAAACCAGCATCAAAGGCGCGCTTAAGCGCCGTCTCCACTCCCCTGTCCGTAGGGTCCTTAGGATAGACATCCCCCTCCATAGGGAACACAGACTTGCGTGCTAGAGAGGCAGCCGCTGCATCAACCTTTGGCAGCGAAAAGAGCTGATCTTTGCTCTTGGAGAAGGAATAGAGAGTTTGCTATGATCTGTTAAGCCTGACGGAGCGTTTGGCAGGTCCCACTCTGTGGAAATAATTTTCTCAAAAGCTCGGTCAAGGACAATACCCCGATCCTTAGGGGCTGTCTTGGGAATATATTCCCTCTCAGATTCGTCACTCGAGGAGTCAGAGTGACTGCCCTTAGTAGTCTTTTCTACCAAACCCAGGACTCTTTGAATTCTCTTAAAGAGCTTGGACTTGTGGGTGACAGTAAACTCACAGTCCTGTTCACTACATGAAGGAGGAGGAGCAGGGAGAGGTAAATGTTCCTCCTGCTCCCCCTGGGCGTCACCCTGTTCAGAAATTTCACCCTCTTCCTGCTCACCCTCGTCGGATGGAGAGGAACCCTCTACAGAGGAAATAGTCCCAGCCTCCTTATCGATAAGAAGTTCCTGAGAGGAGGACTGACCGGGCCAAGCCTCTAGTGCTTTTGAGACATCCTGAGGTGGCTGCATAGGCGCATCCTCCTCATCTGAGGAGGATCCGAACTGCTGCAATAGGGACTGCCCATCAGGTCTCCTATGCTTACGAGAAGGGTGTTTACCCTTGCCTGCCTCTCTAGATTGACCCTTTCTCCCTTTGTGAGGAGGGGAGTGAGCTCTCTTTCTACCCCGGGGGCTATTCTTCTGCTGCAATGAGTCAAGGGTGGAGACAGTTTTATTCAGAGCTTCAAGTTGCAGAAGCTCGATCTGGGACAGCCCTGGCCTAGAGGAGCCCTCACCCGCCAGGGGTTCCCGGGGGGCGGGGGGGAGACACGACCCTGCGGGTTCAGCGGAGGATCCATTAACCAAGCTCCTAGTGACTGGAGACATGAGGGATCAAAGGCTGACACTGCAGCCCAACTCCGTACCCCAAGGATCTGTCCCTCCCTGTCAGCAAGGCTCCTCTAAAGCCAAAGTGTAAAAATAGGAATAAAGTGAAAATAAAAACAAAGATGCACCTTAGAAGGGTTTAATTACTGTGAGTCTCCTGACTTCACAAATGCTGCTGGTCCTGTTACCCAAAATGGCGGCTCCTGCGCTCAAACTGCCACTGCAACAAGGAAAAGGGGGGGGAGGGGTTAAGGGTGTCAAAATGGTGGTTCCCGCCCAAAAGAATCTCCTCTCAGACCGCCAGCAAAAATGCAGCTTGCGCAAGTGGCGTGAGTGGGAAGGCACTGAAAACGCCTTCAGAGACAAGCGGGAGCCCGGGAGCGGTGCGAAAAAGGCGCTGGGGACACAGACAGCCATCACGCCCCAGCTCTGGGACTTACAAACTACCGTCCAGCATGAGGCGAGAGGGGTAGAGAAAAAAGCGGCTAAAAGCGCCTCCCTGTCTGGGCGGCAAAGCGACCCAGGGACAGGCACCCTGCTGAAAGAAAGGGTTGGGACGGTGGCGGGTCTAGGAGATGCGAGCGGGGCACCCGAAGGGAACCCGTCGCACCCGCCCCTCTCAGAGCTCCGTGCCTGAAGGGAAGGAGCCTGAGGAGCCTATGTGCCTTAGGTAAAAAAGAAAGCAAAAAACAAAGTTTGGGAGCTCTAGAAAAAAAACCCGGGAGAGAGCCCCCAAGCCTACCTCCCATCCAGGCAGAGGCAGAGAAGCAAATGGCAAGTGGGAGGGATGGACCCCCTCTATCCACAGCCAGTTGCAACTTTGTTAGTCTGCCTCCTACTGGCCTAGGAGGGGATCATCCCAGGCTAAAAGAGCTCCCATCCTGCACATCCCAGGAGAATGGCAGGTGCCCTGCAGTGCTGGACTCTCTGTCTAGCAGTACGTTAAACTTAAAAATAATCCAGATCCATGAAAATGTGACTCCTCCACCTCAGAAAACTTTGCTCTTGTATCAGCCACCTCTGCCCAATTTTTAACATTCTACTTGTACTGCAACAGGGGCAGGCTCTAGTCTGGATTTCAGCATTTCCTGACTGCCCCCTCTTAGCCTTTTGTTTCTTTCCCATCCACAAGCCCTTGATTTCCCCACGTCCACCCTTGAACAGGGGTAGGGAACATTTTCCCTCCCAATGGGTGGATATAGGAGTTGGGGATGAGGGTGCTCAAGGGGCATATTCAGGATGGGGGAAAGTAAGGGAAGGTCATAGACCTATGCCATAAACCCTTATCTTTGAGTTCATGCGCATGCCTCTGCTCCCATCTCCTGAATTATTTATATTTATTTATTTAGATTTTTATCCCACCCTTCCCTTAAAAAGGCTCAGGGTGGCTAATTAGTGCTTGAATGTAGGGATTTGATCTCCCAGGCCAAGAACTGGAAAGTTGACAGATGAAAAATGGCCATGGACAGATTTACTCAATGAACTAGAGTTTCCCTGCCCTAGAAGGTAGCTGGATGTCAGTAAAATGCTGCACTGCTTATGTTGTATCATGGAAGTGGGCAACCTCAGGCCCAGGGACCAAATGCAGCCCATGACTAGTTTTTATTTGTCCCCTTTCCAGTTCCTAGATCTGGCCCCTGGATTCAGTTCCTACCCACAATCACTGAAAGACTGAGCTCAGGGTAAGGAAGCAAAGATGAAGGCATACACACAAGGAGAGGGAAGAGATCATTTGCACAGATCCATGAACTGGACCCTCCTCTTCGTGAGCACACTCATTAAGCATTCTTCCCCTCCCCTGCCCCTTTTGGACTTTGTACTAATTTTCAAAGTGGCCTTTGGGAAGGAAAGGTTTCCCCACCCCTGTTGTACCTGAACTTTCTCTGACTATGAGTCTTGTATCCCAGAAATCTTACCTTGACCCCCTTTCCCAACTCCATCTTGCTCTAGGCAGTTTCTAAAGCTCTGCTTCTAAACACCTGCATTTCTATATTAAAGAGTAAAAAAAAAAAAATGAAATTCCTTCCGCTTATTCATTAGACATAGAAATTGACCATTCTGCTCTGGCAAGTTGTGAATGTAGTCTCCTTGAGCTGTATAAAGTTTGGGCTGTGCTTTCAAGGGACAATAAAAGGTGACTCCTGAGGTAGGTTTGAGGCGTTTGCTGCTTTGAATTTCCTGATTGTACCAGGACATAGTTTGCTATTTTGAATCCAGTATTTTGTTTTGTTTGATGAGAAGCCTGCACAATGCTTGCCATCTATAGTCTCTGTTTTATTGTACCAATGTGCTTCATAGGAAAATCAGGGGCGACTGGTGGGTTTTGATGTTGGAGGGGCACTGGGTCATTAAGGCCAGGCCGGGCCGCCCATGGCAAAGTGCCGGGGGGGGGGGGGGGGGGGGGGGGGGGGGGGGG
>QEPC01007937.1:1858606-1876238 GCA_003113815.1 Sphenodon punctatus
GTATTCTCACTCTTGGGATTCACTTCCTGCTCTGCAGGCACCGGAAAACCTCTCGTCAGCAGTATCCAGGCAGATTACGCCTGGAAAAGACTAGAACATGGTGAGGGCTCCGCCCCCTCCATCCCCCCCCATCCCGAGAAAAGCGCAGGCCCGCATCACGAGGGATGGTAGAATAAATAGGGGGAGGAGCCCTCACCGCCTCAGTTCCTTCCAACCCAGTCCGGAAGACCCAGCAATGTCCATCCAAGACTGAGGGGAAGGAGGGCGGGATGTGAGAATACGCGGAGCTCTCTCGAAGAACAGAGTTACTGGTAAGTAACCTCTTTCTTCTTCGAGGATCTCCGCGATTCTCACTCTTGGGAGAGTGATAAGCAGTTCCAACCACCTACCTCAAGGAGGAGGGAGTCGAGGATGACCACTCAAGAATGAGTCGAGCACTGCTCTTCCCACCTGGGAATCTGTTCTGGCTGCAAGATCCAAAGAGCAGTGCTTCGTCAACGTATGGACAGACGCCCATGTGGCAGCTTTACAGATGTCGGATAAATTTATCCCTTGAAAGTTTGCCAACGATGCAGCAGTAGCTCGAGTGGAGCGTGCCTTCAATCCTGCAGGTGGGACCTTGTCTGCTAAGGCATAGCATTTTTGTATGCACAGCATAATCCATTTAGAAAGTCTCTGTGTGGAAATCTTAACACCAATCCTTTGACCTCCGTATGAAATAAACAGGGAGTCACATGCTCTTATAGATCTAGTTCTGTCAATGTAGAATGCTAGTGCTCTCTTGATATCTAGAGTGTGTAGCATTTGCTCCGCAACTGAGGTATGAGGTTTAGGGAAGAAAACTGGTAGCGATATTGTCTGGTTAAGGTGAAAACTGGAATCTACCTTGGGAATAAACGAGGGATCAATCCTTAAATCAACTTTGTCTCTATGGAACGACGTATAAGGAGGAGAAGTTCTAATAGCTGTGAGCTCGCTCACCCTCTTTGTTGAAGTAATGGCTACTAGAAACGCAGTTTTAATAGATAAGTCCTCCATGCTACAAGAAGCTACGGGTTCGAAACAAGGAGACATCAATTTTGACAATACAAAGTTTAAGTCCCACTGAGGGGCTGGGCGTGACCTCTGAGGGAAAGTGTCCATCAGCCCCTTCCAAAACAACTTCATCAGACCATGGGAAAAAGGTGTTTCATTACCATCAGGTTGCAATTGTGATGATAAAGCTGCCAGGTGGACCTTTATGGATGTCAGAGATAAGTGTAACTTCTGAAGATTCAGAAGATAAAGAAAAACATGGTTCATATCTAGGGTTTGTAAAGAGATAGATTGTGCTACACACCACCTACAGAATCGTCTCCACTTCATCTTGTAACATTTGTGAGTCGACGGTCTTCGAGAATTTAGAAATATTTCTGAAACCTCCAGAGGAGCGTTCCTCATTGGGGTAGGATCAACCAAGCGGAGAGGTGGAGCATCTGTAAATCGTGGTGCAGAATTTTCCCCTGATCTCGAGACAGGAGGTTGCATGTCACTGGAAGATTTGACCTGTGACGCCATTCCCTGTAAGGTTTGGAACCAGATTTGGTGGGGCCAAAAGGGAGCGATCAGAATGAGGTAAGCCCTGTCCGTCCTGACCTTGCACAGAACTCTGTGAATGAGGGGAAACGGTGGAAATGCATAAAGGAATGTCCTGTGCCAAGAGATGGCAAAGGCGTCCGATATCGATCCTGGTACTACTCCTGCTCGGCTGCAGAATTCTGGAAGCTTGGTGTTCTCCTGTGAGGCGAACAGGTCTATCGTTGGAGTCCCCCAATCTTGAAATACATCTGCCAAGACCTCTTCCTTCAGTGATCATTCGTGCTGATCCGTTGTCTTGCGACTGAGGCAGTCCGCTTTCGAGTTGTCTTGGCCTGCCAAGTGAATGGCGTGTGCATGTATGTCGTGTTCTGTGCACCAATGCCAAATGGTCTCTGCCTCTTTAGAGAGACGAGTGGATCGCGCTCCCCCCGTTTGTTTATGTACCACATGGCTGTGGTATTGTCTGTGACGATCTGAATGTTTTTTCCCTTGATGTGGGGTAGTAAGGCATTTAGAGCCCATCGTATGGCCCGCAACTCCAACATGTTGATGTGAAGGTATGTCTCCTCTCAAGACCAAAGCCCGTGAACTTTGATGTTCTCCATGTGTGCGCCCTATCCATCTGATGTGATAGTTGCCTGAATGCTGGGGGGATCGAAGGGTACCCCTTTTAGAACTTGTTCCGCATTTGTCCACCACTGTAGATTTAAGAGAAGTCCCTTTGTTATGGACAGCTTCACGTTGAGGGAGCGGATGGTAGGAGTGTAATTATGGGCGAACCCTTGTTGCAGTGGTCTTATGTGTAGGCGTGCATGTGGTGTTACCATTGTGGTGGAGGCCATTAGCCCCTGAAGGTGGAGAAAAAATCAAACCGACTTGGTGGGGTGGGTTTGCAGAGTGTTCAGTGCCTGCCGTATGGCGAGAAGTCTCTCTGTGGGAAGGTACGCTTTTGCATGTCTGGTGTCCAGGATCGCCCCTATGAATGGCAAGTGTTGTGCAGGTTGTAGGTGTGACTTTGCCAGGTTGATGACAAAGCCCAGGTCCTTGAGTAGTGACATTGTCAACTCTAAGTGTTGCAGGAGTTCTTGTTGCGATGTTGCTGCGATCAGCCAATCGTCTAGGTACGGGAAGATTCTGACCTTTTGCCATCTGAGATAGGCCGCCACCACTGCTACGCATTTGCGTGGTGCCGTGGATAGTCCAAATGGAAGGACCCGGTACTGGAATAGGAGGTCTCCTGCAATGAATCGTAAGAATTTTCGGTGAGATGGTCGTATTGAGATGTGGAAATAGGCATCCTTTAGATCAAGGGAGGCCAGCCAGTCGCCTTTTTGTAACCCCATGAATATGCTGGGTAGGGAGGTCATACGAAATTTAAATTTTCGAACGAATTTATTGAGATGTCTCAGGTCCAGTATAGGGCGAGAGCCTTTATCCTTTTTAGGGACTACAAAGAACCTAGAGTAGAACCCAGCGTTGAGTTCGTTTCTGGGGACCTGCTCAATAGCCCCCTTTTTAAGGAGTTTTTGAATTTCAACTAGTATTTGAATGGGGGGGGGAGCCCCTGGGGGGCAGAAGGAAAGGGGAGGTGGTGTGTGGAACTGTATAGCATAACCCACTTGTACTATCTCTCTGACCCAGCGATCAGTAGAGATGGTTTCCCATATGGGTAAGTAAGGCAATAGGCGGTTCTGGAATGAGGGATCATCCTCGTGATCTCCCTTGATCAGCATTTTATTAAAAACACGATTTTGTCTGCTGCCCAGATGACGAATTAGAGGAAGGTTTGCCTCTGCCCCTTTGCCTATTAAACGTTTTACGTTGTTGAGTGCCCTGTGGTTGGTGATATGAGAATGGATTCTGCTGTTGGAATCTTTTTCCATCCTGGTAATTATAATGCTGGTAGGGTGACCTTCTTGAGGAAAAGGTATAACCCTGTGTAGCAAAAGACTTTTTTCGAATGGTCCTAATGACCCCCGTGGATCTTGCCGTTTGATTCATTTCTTTAATCTTTTTCAACGTGTCATCGGTAGAGGCCAAAAACAATCCTTCATAATCAGATCTTCAATCCTTCAACGGCAGATCTTCTATTCTCGTTTTATTTTCTTGGGTCAAAGCCGTGGAACGAAGCCAAGCATGCCTACAGAGGACGATAGCAGATGCCATCCCTCTAGCATTGGCATTCGCCATATGCATGTTTGCTGTTAGTTGGAATTGGGCCATCTGCATGCCTTCCTTTTGAAGTGCTGCTAACTGGTTCGGGTCTGAGGTAGTGCTAATCTTAGACCACAGCCAATGCTGATAGCCACACATGGCTGATGCGTAATTCGCAATTCTAAAGGATAGGGAGTCCGAGGAGAACACTTTTCTTCCAAGGACGTCCAGTCTTCTTCCCTCCCTGTCTGCTGGGGATGTCTGTACCCCTCCCGCCCTGGATCTTACAGAGGCAGCAGCAATTACTAATGAGTTGGGAGGGGGGTGGTTGTGGAATATCTGCGCCCCTTCCTTGGGCACCGCATATAGGGAATCTGCCAATTTGTTGGTAGGAGACACCGAGGCCAGTTTCCCCCATAAGGTAGTGGCTGGTTCAAATAATTGCTCCAAAAGTGGTAGCATCACATGCCCCGATTCCCCCGCCCCTAGGATACCAAAGATGGGTCCTGTTTGAGCTTTCTTAACGACCCTCATGGGGAGTTTATGGAGGGAGGATGTCATCCTCCTCAGCATAGCCTGGAAAGCCTTAGAGTCCTCTGAGGCTAGCGATATATTGGGGTCCGATATAGTGTCTGGAGGTGGTGGGGAGATGGTCTCATCCTCCTCGAGGGATGGGGATGACGATGAGGATGATTGCGACGCCGATCTCCCTGGGGAAGCCGTTCTGACTGTAGCCGGTACCGATGGTACCGGTTCCTCTCTATGGGTCCCCAGTAGAGAGGTCAAGAGCTGCGTAGCCCCTGATGGATCTAACCTCTCTTGTGGCTGCGTGACCACTATTTCAGGTCCCAAACCGTGCGTCCCGGTGCCGACGGTGCCAAGGTCCAGGTGCGCCTGCATCGAGCCCGTCTCTGACGGTGGGGGGCGTGATATCATTGCCGTCGGTGCCGCCCTTGGCGGAGCCAGTGGGACATAGGGGTGTCCCCTTTGCGTCGTATATTCAAAGTCCTGTCTAAATGGAGATGGACTACGTGAGCGGTACCGGTAGTCGTGGGCGTAACTATAGTCCCGGCGCCTGTCCCTTGGCGAACAACATGAGCACGGTGAGCGGGATCTGCGCTCCATGTGGTACCGGATGGGGCCGCGTTCATCCCGGTACCGCGGTGATCCAGACCATGAGTGGTAGTGGGGGGACCGTGAGCGGGACTCTCTCTGTGCTGGTAAGGTAAGTAGTAGGGGCGGTACCGACCGTGTCCGTGGGGTCAGCAGTGCAGTCACCCTCGTCGGTCCCGACGCCGGTGCAGGCGCTTGCAGGGGTTGCGTAGACACAGCCGTTGATACCAACGGTGATCCCTGTCTCTGGGGTATGGCGCCTGTTGCAGGGCGTTCCGCCGTCTCCCGTGAGGAGCTTTTCTTTTTCTTTTTCTCCCCACTCTTCGAGCCCCGTTCCAGCGAGTGTGTGGAGCCGTGTATGCGGGGTGCATCGGCACCAGCTTCCATAGGGCGCCTGGGGCTGGGCGCGTGTGCATCAGCTCCACCTTCCCCGGAGTGGACGATACCGGTAGTGGAACTGTGCGGTACCTCGATCCTGGTCTCCACAGAGCGGGCGGTACCGGTGGTGCGGGGACTGGCTCTCAGAGGCGGTACCGCCGGAGCCAGCGCCACTGGAGTCGTTTGTGAAGTTTCCATCTGTGTAGAGTGCCGGGCGGGGAGCCTCAGAGGCCCCTCTTCTACGCCTTCTAATGCCCTTTTTGTCAGAATGTCCTGTAGTCGAAGCGTTCTGGCTCGTTTTGCTCTGTTCGGCAGAACCGAGCAACCTCCACAGGTCCGCGTATTATGACCTTCTCCCAGGCAGGCCAGGCAGCGGTCGTGCTGGTCACTGATTGAGAGGGTGACCGGACAGGAGCTACATCATTTAAAGCCCGGTTGCTTGGGCATTCCCGTTCGCCCAGAGGGCGTAAAGGCCCGGGGAACGTCCCCGTGGGCTAGGGAGGCACTCTTACTCACAAAAATCTTCTTTCTTCTATATTCTGTTTGCTGACTAAACGCTGAAAAGCGCTGAGAAGTCTTCCAACGCCACGCGGTTGGAAGGAACTGAGGCGGTGAGGGCTCCTCCCCCTATTTATTCTACCATCCCTCGGGATGGGGGGGGATGGAGGGGGCGGAGCCCTCACCATGTTCTAGTCTTTTCCAGGCGTAATCTGCCTGGATACTGCTGATGAGAGGTTTTCAGGTGCCTGCAGAGCAGGAAGTGAATCCCAAGAGTGAGAATTGCGGAGATCCTCGAAGAAGAAACTAAGTTTCCTATTGCTGAGTTGATCCAATAAAAGGTATCGTACTACTTTGTCTTACCTCTTAAGACTTAAGGGTGGGTAACATAAGCAGATGACAGGAAGATGGAAATTACCTCAGATTTGCATCCCATTTCCCTTGTGTTTCTGCCAGGTAATAACTTCATTGCTGAAGATAAGCTTTCACTCCAGGAACTGGGCTTGCTGTGTGTCAGGACTGCAGTTTTACTCTGGAGGGTCTTCTTTTCTGAGGCTGAGAAACAGAAAAATATTTGTAAAGTTAAGGTGAGCACAGATCCCAGGGATCATGGACAGACTAAGATGCGTATTGAACATGGCCCCACCCAATGGCTGAGCTGTTTGTATACTGCCTCTTGCTATCTACAGAACAAATCTTTGGCACTAACCAACTTCTAAGCCCCTACTTTAAGACCCATATAACATGAACTTAGAAAAGTCCCACTTCATCTCCACCAAATCACCCATATTGCTTTATTTATAACTTAAACAACAAAGCCCCAGAGCACCTTTCTCCTGATCCAACAGTTTTGCACATAGGACCATTTTCTCTTAAACTCTGTGAAAGGGTGACCATCATCAAGAAAAGCACAGCGGAAGTTTCTTGAGGTTTGTAAATGCTGCACTGAATGCCACAAATAAAATGCATGACATTCGTGCAGAATGCAATCTCTGAATTTATACAAGTTAGAATTCAATGAGATTCTTGCTCAGCTGCACTCTGTCATATAGAGCTTCTGTGCTGGGGGTACAGCCAGTGGAAAAGGATTTCTAAGTGATGGTTTGCAAGTAGCCTTGTTGGCACTCTGAGATTCTGGGCTCCTCTGGTAACCACAACCCTGAGCAGTCCTGTGGTTCCTCTAATTTGCAACAGGCTCAAAGGCTGCCTCTGGGCTGCTCCAGAATATGAAATCACATACAATGTGCTACTGTGCCTCTCGCTCTCACCCCAGAAAGCTCTATATGTCCATTCTCCCCCAACCTCTTGCAGCTGACCAGCAAACCTCATGTCCAAGGTATCTATTGACTTAGGCAAGGGACAGACTCTGTCCTTCTAACTGGACTAAATAAGGAGCTCAGGATCTAACGTATGATATATAATGGGGACCATATCCTTTCAGATAAATGGCACATGATGCTATGCCAGACCTAGGAAATGCTGCCAAGCCTTGGACATGGTTTCCTCCCAAAGAGGAGTGATTTCAGAGATCTTCACTTCCTTCTCCCCATTAACAGAAAGGTCCATCTTGTAGGCGTCTTCCAGAGCCTGTCTCCGCTGAGAGATGAGCTGGCTCCAGATGACTTCCACCATCTTCAGGATCTCTTGCTGACCTGGAGAACACAGAGTTTAAAATGAAAGACAACCTGGTTTGAGATGGTGACGGGTGTAAGGTTATGCGCAGACTAAGGGCCTGGTATCAAACAGAAACAATCCTGTAAGAGCCAATGGAGTTACTCTGGGAGCAGGGTGTTGTCTACTGTGTGCAAAATCTCTGGGCTATGTTGTAGACAGTGACAGGACTTCTCCCCCTCCATACTCAGCTCCCTGAATGCCATCACTGCGGAGAACAAGAGAGAGAGTAGTCTCTTCTTCAAGGTATTCTTGCCTGAAGAAGGGCTCTGTGCAGCTTGCACATTTTTTCCAATATAAATTGTTCCAATAAAATGCATCATCCTAACTATTTTTTCTCCTCTCTCTCTCTAATTTGGAACCAACATGGCAACCACACACTTGCTCATGTGGCACAACAGCCAAGTGCATCAGGCATTGCCTTGGGAAAGCACTAGATCCCCAGACTCGGGTCATTCCATCAAGTGCCCAGCAATCTCGGAGGCATTTTCCCCTCATTTGGGACACTGGCAAGATGAGACCCATATGTCAGGGACTGCCAAACCAATCAGGAGTATGGAAGGCGAGTTCAGGCAAGGGCTAGGATGTCACGCAATGGGTCATTCTAGTAACAGCCAGCTCAGAAGGGAGATCAGGCTAAGGCCAATGATTGGTAGAATTGGGGGACATGTTTGAGCAGTAAATAACCTGGCATGAGTACTGTAGTGAGAACAGGAATCCCTCTGCAATGCTGGAGATTAACTGCTAGTCTTGCTCTCAGAGGTCATGGGAAAGCCAAACTGTAAGGGTCACTTTACAGGACAAGTGATGGTTCAGAAATGCAAATTTTAAATAAAGCTTCATTTTTCAGCCAAGCATTGGGGGAGGTGTTCCCTGTCATGAGAACTTCAAGCTATTGTGCTGAGCAGAACAAGAGTGGCAGCTTTCTGTAGTAGGGATCTAAAATGCTTTGGAAAACAAATTGCATAGAGAAGTCCTTTGGAATTGCCAATTCCATGAGGAGAGGGGCAAGAGTTGAGTGCCCCACCCCAACCACACACACATCCAGATTCCAGAGGGGGTCCCAGCCCAGATCTCTAGCCGAGATTGATGGCTGGGCCCAAGCTCTTGAATGAAGGCTCTGTATCCCAGACCCCAGCATCCTAATCTTTGCAGTGGAGACTCAGCCCCCAGACGTATTAATAAGGCTGTTCAAAGATTGTTTTCTGGACAAATAAAATGCACAAATTTTTAAAATAAGAATTTTTAATCTTTTTATTTTTTTTTAAGCAGACCCAGAATTGGTAAATAAAACCTTTCTACTGCAGAAGAGAGAGACATTTCTTGTTTGGTACATTTTTGCAACTGAGAAGAATGAAAAGCAAACACTGCCAGAAAAGGAAGTTAAGCAGAAAGCTAAAAACAGAAAAGCAGAAACTGAAAAGCAAAAAACGTCATTGGAACTGAATTTTCCAAAATTCAGCTGGCAAGTGATTCCAATCAGGCACAACCAAAATGTAGGCAGGAATCGCTGCCACAATGTCAGGTGTTGCCCAGGCCAGAGTAGGCAGGAGGTCAGTCACTAGAGCAGGAAACCAGTCCTACTTTCCCTTCTGCTTGGTTAATACAACATTTACAGTGCAGTCATCCAGCAGAATAAGGTGCACTAGAAATCAGAATGAGCACAAGTTTTGTTCCTTTCACTGGGACTCATGCCCGTGCTAGCTTCTAGCAGTTGCTATCCCAATGAAAGATCATGCCTGTAGTATTTTCACACAGTACCCTCACTTTGCAAGAACTTTGGGGCTGATCCAAAGTCCTATTGTGCGATGCGCATGGGTGCGCGCATATGACATGCACCCAACATAGCCCCTCACTGTCTCTCTTCCAACTCGCCGCCAACAAATTCAGCCCTGAGATGGAAGAGGGACTAAGGGCGTTTATACACGAGACAAGAAACGCAGCTGATCCTTTGATCAGCCGCATTTCTTGGTGCTCATTTAAACGGCTACCTTACATTGCAGCCGGATCTTCCCCCGCGTCAGACCGGGCAGGCAATCCTGCCCCCTCTGACGTGGATCCCCAAAGTGCCGGCTTAAAGCCGCACTTCCGGGTTCCCTTGTGAAGTGCGCACGTGCAGAAGGACGCGCATGCGCACTGAGTCTCTAAGACGGGTCTGATGCTCTTCTGAACATCAGACCCGTCCTAGAGAGGTAGGCGGGGGGGAGATGCGGCACATTAAATGATCCCGCTTGTGAGCGGGATCGTTTATAAACGCTCTAAGAGTGTAGCGGTGGCTCAGCAGAGGAGAATAAGGGCTGCTGCAGATTTGGGTGGGTGGTGACTGAAGCTTGGCTAGAAGAGTGGCTCATGGTCCTCAATCTCCTCACCCCTCCCATCTTAGCAAGGGAAGGGGAGAAGAGGGCTGTGAGCCATTCTCCCAGTCAGACAATGGAGGCCTTTTTGTGGTTACTGCTTCATGCAGCAGTTCCCAAACTCTTTGGGTGAAAACAGACATGACGCTAACCACCCTTTAACCACCTTTGGTGGTTATTTATGCATGTTACAGGGCTGTACTGGTGCCCTATGCAGCCCTGCAACATGCATAAATAACCACCAAGGGTGGTTAAAGGGTGGTTAGTGTCATGTCTGTTTTCACCCTCAGTCTGTGCAACCCCCTTCTGAAATTCGGATATAATCCTGTGAACCCAGACAGTAGTCAAGACCAGCAAAGTATAGGAAATATCGATTGTGATTGTGACCCTGTCCGCAGATTGCATGACCCCAATTGGGATGCTGACCTACAGTTTGGGAACCACTGGCTTAATTTTCAGGGTCCACTTTAGCACTTTGCAATACAGAAGGCTATTTATTAGGGATTCCCATTGATTAACATTTTAGTTATTATTACTGCTGTTAATTATCTATATAGGGATTTCAGTGTTCAAAGTCCTTTGCAATCCTTATCTAGGACATCTTCACAACAACCCTGCAAGGTAGGTCATTATTATTCCCATTTTACAGATAAGGAACTGAGGTGGAAGGTGACTATCAGTGCTTAATTTGTAAAATAAACAAGATTGCCAGGGTCCAAGCATGCCCCAGAAATCACGGCTCCTGGCTCAGAGCTCGTCAGTACAGGGAAATGAACCCTATTCTCCAGCTAGCAACCCAACCACTGGACTAACCTACCTCTCTACAGCTGAATGTAAAAACAGGAGTACTTGTGATTTAATCTATATAATGACCAGTGCAGGGGCTGGAATAGGAAAGTCATTAGTGAAAGCCAAACAAACCAGTCAAGATTTTCTGTTTTTTGTTTCCACCTCCAAAATGGTCAATATCAGCCTTTTCCTGGTCTTTCACATCTCTGAGCACATACTCATACTGGGAACATTTCCTGGGACTCGACCCCCACTCCCCTGGCAAGCTCCCCCACAAATTAAGCCCTATAGCCAATTAATTAGTTAAGTACAAATATACTGTAGAACCTCAAGCACAGCTTTATATGGCATAATTTGAAGATCTCGGGGGAGGACTGCTGCTAAATAATGTTTTCGTTTTTTAAAAGTTTGAAAATTTTATTTTTTAATCCATTTTTATATTTCCAACCTTTGTCATTTTAAAAATCCATGTTTAACATCTTTAAATTTTGCTTTTACAGAGACACTGTACCTTTAAAAAAAAAAATTGAGATCCAGTGCGGTGTAGTGGCTACGTGTGCACACTACCTCGACTGAAAGATAGTGGGAGGCCTCGGTTCACATCTCACCTTAGCTAGAAACTCACTGGGTGACCTTGGGCCAGTCACAACATTCTCTCAACCTAACCTACTTTGCAGGGTTGTTGTTGTGTTAAATAGTTCTATGTGAAGTACTCTGAGTGCCATGACATGGGGGTGGTATATACATTTTTTTATTATTTATTATTATTCTTTGCAGGTTCTATTTTAACCTGCAATCAATTTATTAATCAATTTATGCAACAAAGCTAATCCATTAATGGTTTCAGTCATACTAATTATTTTCGGTATACTATTTATTACCTCCATGTTCCAAGTGGAAACACTGAGGTTAAGTGTCTTGTCAGATGTCCCAGCAGGAATTAATGTCAGAACTGGCACATCAGTCACTCTGATTACTACAGTGTTCCTCTGTGGCCTCTTAAGTAGCAGTAACATAGTCAAAGAACCCTGTCCTTTTCCAGAGGCCAGTCAGAGCTGTTGTGAAGGCCTCTTTTAGACCAGTCTCTTGTCCTGTTCCTGTGAGAATGGTGACTTTCATGTTTCATACATTACCATCACTGGGAGCCAAGAGCTCCTCTCCTCTCCCCTTCTCCTCTTCACTTGGGGTCAGGAAAATCTGGCGATAAGAAGCCAGTCTCGGCTTTACATCTACTCCGAATCCTTCTGGACAGCTGGGGCAAACAGAGACATCCACAGCGAGACATGTGAAAATGCAGACATCTCAGCATCAGGCCAATGCGTAGGAAACCAACACTGCAAGTTCATCCTGTTTCCAAGCCAAAATTTAGCCTGATTTGAGCCTGAGGTTGTTAACATTGGGGAGGGGGAGTTGCATTTTGCAGTCCCAGTCCACTGGCAGGATTGGTGCTGGCACTGCTGTGAGCAAAGGGAAAGGGAACAGCCACTGCCACCACTGATTGATTTCTTTGCCAGTTCTCTTCCCAAAGCTGCCTACAACTGATGCTAGCAAGAATTGCATTGCTTTTCTCAAAGGTTTTTCTAAAACAGTTAAGTATCCTCAAAGCAGCTGTTAATCCAATGGGTTCAGCAAAGCTGCATGCTCTACCTCTACCTGCTTTAAAACTTAGCTCCTTAAGCACTGCCAGACAGGATTGTACCAATGGTCCACCTAGTTTTAAGCTGCCCTGAGCTTTAGGGGAAGGGCGGGGTATAAGTTTAAATAAAAAAGAGCGTAAAATATTCTTTCCCCAACATCAGCCTGTTCCAGACACTTCACACACACACACAGCACTATGTGCCATGGAAGGAGGGAACAGTAAATAAACAATATGTAAATAATAGCTTGAAGGGCAGCCTCACAGAAGCCAAGCATAGCTCATGGAAAGGTAGCTGCCATTCTTATTATGGGGGGTCTGAAAGCTGCTTGGGTTGCACAGCAGACACACTAAAAACTGAACAATGGGATTATCTAAAATGAAGGAATCTCAGGACAGGATCACAGGCTGGAAAGGTCCACAGCCACATCCTAAGCAAGGGTTCCTGCAAGTGCTCCCAACTTCTACGGCAGTGTGGTGCTCAGCACCTTGCAATGAAATTGCTTCTTTTTTATAAACATTCCGATTACAGTAGGAAACTAAGAGAATGCTACCCTGAGAGCAACACTGCTACCTGGTGGAGTTCAGTTGAAGCAGGCAGTGCATAAGGCAGATGGTGAAACTCAGGTTTGAATTGTAGGTCGCAAAGATGACATCCCACTGTTCCTGCAGGGCTTGGAGAGTGCTGAGAAGACCCTGCTGCTCAGACAGGGACTGGTGTGGCCTAGACAGGCAGTACAGGATGGCTCGGTTTAAGCTGCTATACAATGTGCTGATGACGGTCTCCTTCTGCGGAAAAGAATTCTCCATGACCTGTTAAAACAACGCAAAAGGGGAGACATGCTCTCTGTCTGCATACAGAACAATCCTCCCCCTCCCCCCCAATCTCTCTTGCCCACTCAGGCTGTCAGACTCTCATTCTAATAGAAAAGAAGTGGGGAAATGGCAGCTGGGAATCCACATGTGGCTCTTGGAGAGAAGTGGCTGTTGGGGGTGATGGTGTCCATGCAGCTCCCTCAGGCACAAGCCATCATTTTGGCCACTGGAGTTTCATGAGGCTGTGGGAGAAGAGAGTGTACCTGCTGCCTGGGAATCAGAGCTTCCATGTGATGAGTGGGATTTGGAAGAAGCTATGCTGCCCCATCACCGGGACTGGGGGAAGCCGTGATCAACAGAATGCATCTTGTGGCGTTCAACAATACATATGTATTTTGGTATGTGGCTCTTTGGCTCGGGAACTTTGCCTACCCTTGCAATAAAATATCTGCCTTCTATAGTCCAAGGGAGAAAGCCAGTCCTAGCTTTACTGATATCTCTGGAGTTACAGCAAAGATGGTTCTGGCCTGTTAGGCAGTGGCCGTGTCTACACTAGAAAAGAAAGTGAGCTAAAGCCCTGATACGGATGGAGTTAAGGGATGTTTGAGCTAAAACGCAATATGAGGAATGGGCTTAGATGCACTTAGCTGCACACCTGAGTGCTGTTTACTCTGCACAATACTTTCAGACTAAGATAAGCAGCTTGCTGCTACCTCCACCCATATAACTCTAAGTGCAGAGAGCTTCATCAATGTGAGCTCCTAGGGTGATTGCCTCTGTTTTGGCACTGGTCAAGACACAAAGATAATCCTGTCCAATTTACTGCTTTTCCTGTGGAGCAAGAGGTGATTGCTGTGGCCTGTTCAGTGCAGCTAGTGAGCATCTTAACCCTTCAAGGCTTAATGGACACTCAGTGAGAACGAAATGGAAGAATGAAAAGTCAAGTCTCCTCTGACATGTGAGCTGTGTTCCTCAATGTGCTCAAGCAGGTTTTCCAAGTTTTGTTGTGGGCCAAGCATCTTGAAAATGCAGCCCATAGTCCACATAAGGACCTTTAAAAAAACAGACACCAAAATCTAAATGTTTCTGGTTTTTGATTTCTCCTTCCTCATTCTTTGCAAACACACTGAGAAAGTTGCAATAAAATGTTCCTCGTGCACATTTGTGTCTGTTCAATTCATTGAGCTTTGGTTTGGCTCCCTCCCTCCACTGGAACAGAGATCAGCAAAGCAGCTCCCTTCTGCATGTTCTCTGCAGACGTCAGCTAGTACATGTTGATATGTGGGGGATGATGTGGTCCCAGCACTGGTGCTCACATGTAGTCGTTATCTGCTCTCCAATGTTTGCCTTCTGGACTTAATTTTTTGTTTTTAAATTGATTTGGTGACAAAGGGTGCATAAAAGAGCATCTCAAAGCTTGAGAACAAACAAGTGTGATTGTGAGCAGGGGTTGGGAAGTGTCTGGAAAGCAGAGTCACTGCCAGACTGGTCAGATTATTGATGCCCATTCCTGTATCCTGTCTCCAACAGTGCCCAGCACTGGATGCTTTAGAGAAAGAGAACAAACACAGGGCATACATGGAGGCATCAATTTCCTATTATTCACTCACAGATCCTGGCAGTCAGAGGTTTAGCGACATCTGAGCATGAGGCTGCATCCTCTAAGCATCTTGGCTGATAGTCATAGATTGACCTATCCTACATGAACTTGTCTAATCCTTATCTTAACTCAGCTATAGTATTGGCCTTCACAGCATCCCAGAGCAGCGAGTTCCACAGGGAAACAATGTGTAGAAAAAAAATCATTCCTGTGGCTCATTCTAAAGCTGCTGTCAGTTAATTTTGTCAGGCAGCCCCCAGTTCTAGTATTATGACAGGGGTGGGCAAACTATGGGCATTTTCACACAAGACACTGTCCATCCACTACCCACCCACTATACATGTTGCAAGGCTGCAGTGTTGCCCTATGGGTGACCTTATGTATAGTGGGTGGGTGGAGAGTGTCTTGTGTGAAAATGCCTTCAGGGTCAGGAGTCACATACAGTTTTTGGGTCATTCAAATATGGCTTTTGGGCATGGCTAGTCCCACGCTGCTTCATTGGTCTTACGTCTTAGGCCATTTTACACGGACCGTAGCATGGGGGTGGGGGTGTCAGTGTGCACCGCAGTCCATGTGTGGTGGGTGGGGGGAGGGTGTAGACAGGCGCTCACCCGTCTACACCCACCTCCACCCATCAACACGCATGGAGCAACTGCCGTTTTTACCAGTTGCTCTGTGCGTGGGGGGTGGGTGTACATGCATGTGCGCAGGAGCGTGCACGCACACCCACCCACCTGCTGCAGGATTTACATGGGTGACACCCACACATGAACACCCAGTAACCTGGGTGTTCATGTGTGGGTGCTGCCCATGCAAAAAGGGTCTTTGTTCACTGCACCCAAGTCTCAGCAGCTTTGTGCAGGACAGGCTCAGCCTGGGAGATGGTTCAAAGGGGCATGTGTGTGGCTCGTGGTCACATGAAGACTTCGGTAAACAGCTCTTGGGGTTGGGAACTTTGCCTACCCCTTTATTATGAGAAGGGTTAAATAACCATTCATGTTCTCTGCACCATCCATGATTTGACATAATGAACTAATAACGAGGGTCTTTGTTATGTATCTCTCACTTGTTTGTAGAACACCAGCCACCATGGGGATCTGATCCCTGTCTAGGACCTCTCTTTGCTACTACAGCACCAACAACATCCAGCTAGCTAGCCTGCACAGAAGGGACACACATTCTCCAGGAATGCTACTGAGACATGGGAATAGTCTAGTACTCTGCCAACAGCCAAAGGAATTCTGAGGGCCACTCACCACCATGACTTGCTCAGCAAGGAAGAGCAGGATTGTTTTCGATTCTCTAGCAAATAATCCTGTGTAGAGCTTCTCAGTCAGCTTCTGGGTAAAATAGGAAATGTTTGCTACAGACGGAGGCACAGCCACTTCAGAACCACCAAATGGGTCACTATTTCCTGTATGGTGTGAAAAAGGGTTACACGCTGGTAACTTAGTGCATTATAAGCTACTGTGCCATCTCATCTAAGGCTTATTTCAGGATCCAATATTACTGGATGAGTAGAGGGTGCTATGCCATTGGGAACTAAGCAACCAATTCCCATGCTTGGTACCAGGGGTGCTGTTCTGCCTTTGGGAAAGGCTACATTCACACGAGATGGTTTCTCCCATGATTTTCTTGTTCCAGTGGTCTTCCCACAATCTATTGCACTATTTTCTGAGCACACTTCACAGAAGACTTGTCTCCTGAAAAAAAATTTCTTTGTGAGTTTTACTAGGACATCACTAATTGTGGGATCTACCTCTCACGAGCACAAATTTCACATAATTTTTATCCTCCCCCTTCTGCCCTGCGCCTGTTGCCCGACTGACCTCAGAGTGGGATTGAAATTCACAAGCTGGCACGGATTGAAATTAACAAAACAGCAGCAGAGTGAGGTGAAATTAACTAGCCGGGAACAAACCAAAGCACCATACTGCTGGTTTGCTAGTTTCCATGCCTGCTATCCCGTGATTGTAATACCAACAGGTATTCTCACGCTCCCAATTTTGCACAATCATAATACTAAGAGTAGAATTTCAGAGACTTGTAATGCAGGAGCACTCAGGGCATAACTCACAAGATGAACGTGGAATATGTGCAGTTAACTTGCGGAAGCAAGTTACACCACCACAATTATTTATTTAAATTTATTTTAAAAGCTTATATCCCACTCCTCCCGCCATAGGCAGCCCGGAGCGGCTAACACAAAAAATAGAATTATAAAATATTGTAAAACATATCAAACATCCTCATAAAATATACAACCAGTAATAACAGATGGTAAAAGAGGGACAAAAAAAAAAAAGCACCCCCAAAATGCTGGGAGGTTCGGGACCAATCGGGCCCCTACCGGGAGAGAATTCCAGAAGCGCAGCACGGCCACCGAGAATGTCCTACTCTGCGTGGCCCCCCAGGAAACCTAGGGGACCTCTAATAAGGCGCCCCCGGTCGACTGCAGAACCTGGGGAGTGAGGCGATCTCGCAGATATGCAGGGCCCAGGCCGTGTAAGGCTTTATAGGTCAAAACCAACACTTTGAATCGGGCCCGGAAGACTATTGGCAGCCAGTGCAGAGTTCGGAGCACTGGTGCAATGTGCTCCCGGCAGCCCAGCCCCACCAAGAGCCGGGTCGTCGCATACTGCACCAGCTGCAGCTTCCAGGCCGTCACCGTAGGTAGCCCCATGTAGAGCGCGTTACAGTAGTTTATAGGGGTGGGACCCCGGGGTAATTACCGGTATACCAGATTTACCGGTTTCCGGTTCTCAAAGAACCGGATTCCCGGATTAAATCCGGTATACCGGTACCTGTTTTATTTCATTGATTTCAATGGGGCACTGTGTCCCCATTGAAATCAATGAAATAGTTAATTCCTCCCCCCTCCCCCTCCCAGGCTGCGCGGGTGGAAGGGGGGACACCCCCCACCCACCCTGCCCAGCCTGGATTTTTGTTAAAAAAAATAGCCCACCCCCCCAGCACCAGCGGCCACGGCGTCCCCGCAGCCGCCGGTAAGTATAGACCCGATCCCTGGGTGTGTGTGTGTTTAAC